>VZTR01030783.1:441739-465912 GCA_013400775.1 Chaetops frenatus
GGCAGCGGGCCAGGCAGCCGGGCAGCGCCTCGGCCGTGCAGGCGTACATGCCGGCCGGCACGGCCAGCACCATGGCGCACACGATGACCACGATGTGGATGAGCTTCTCGCGCTGCTCCATCTGGCTGACGTCGCTGCCCGTGACGAAGACGACGCACTGGCCCTTGCGGGGAGCCTGGTTGCGCACGGCCACGCACACCTCGTACTTGGTGGCGGGCAGCAGGTCGGTCACCGAGTAGGTGTTGACCCCGGGCCCGATGTAGATGGTGTCCTTCTGGGCGGCGTCGTAGCGGCCCACCAGGAGGGTGTACCAAGTCTCCCCCGGCTCCGCCGCCGCCGCCGCCGCCGCGAACCACTCCAGGGTGATGCCGTAGACCGTCTGCTTGGCGATGCGCACTTCCACGTGAGCGCCCGGCTCCGCGGGGGCCAGGGGCGCCCAGCCGCGGGGCGTGGTGGACGCCCACGGGGCCACCACGCGGAGGTTGATGGCCACCGAGGTGTTGCCCAAGAAGTTTGCGGCTGTGCAGGTGTAGTTGCCGGCGTCTGCTGGCCGTGCCGCCGGGATCAGCAGCTCCGAGCGGACGGTGTCCTCGCTGATGGGCTCCGTGGACACTGCGGGCAGAGGTGAGTTGGGTCAGCAGGGAACCACTGTGCCCTTGGGCAGCCCCAAGGCCGGTGTGGGACGGGGCCCACTCGGGACCGACCCTGCCTAGGGAGAAAGGAAGAGGGGCACAGGAATGTGCCCAACCCCACCGAGCTGACAGCAAAGTGTTATTTGTCTGAAAGGCAGTAAACGCATTGGGACACCCAAGCGTGGGAGACATAGCCTGTGTCCGACCCCTGTCCAAGTACAAGCAGCTGGGAAATTTGCTGTGGGCAGAGGCCGAGCTGCCCATCTGCCATCGCCATTCTTAGGTTAGGGCAAACCAGGAGAGGCACAGCTACATTTTTGACACACGCTTCATCCTCTGTTAGGATTAAAAATTTGCCGAGAGGCTCAGACCAAAACAGGTGTATGCATCCAGGAAGTGTTGGGCAAGTGAAATGCAGTTTTAAGAACAGTGTGAAACCCTGTCATCTACTCAAACAGGGGCATGGGACTGTTCGAGAAGAACCTGTATGTAATTAATCAGCATGTGCTTGTGGAAAGACACACAAGTGCTGGTACAGCGCTGCAACTGAAGCAAATATCAGCCCAGGATTAAGGGCTAATGCTATCCTATTTAGCTAGCTGCCTTATTGAGGACACACAGAACCTGTGTGCTGGCTGGCTCTATGTCTTATTACCTTACCTGATGAAAATAGAAGCTTGTCCTATTGAAGGCTCTTAGTAAAAATAAATGTGAGGGAGGACAGATTGGGAGGAAGAGGTCTCACATTACAACGCCTTTGCTAAAGAGTATAAAAAAGCGAGACTTCAGGAAAAAAACAACCTCTGTTTCAGTTCGTTCAGAACACTAATGGACACAGACAGGAAGCAGGGCTGCACAGTTCTTTGGTTTCTGTAGTATTTCTTGAGAGAATCCATGGGAATAGTATAGGAACATACGAGTCTGTGTATGGGCTCATACAAACACATGTACATGCAAATATACAGAGTGTGCATATGTATGTAGTATATAATATATATAGTAAAATATGTAGTATATAATATATGGTAAATATACATGCATATTTAGATAACTACGTATTTATTAAATATATACAATTAATATAGGATTAGTAGTTCCTACATCATGTATTATGAGGAAAGAGCTGCTTCTTAAAATCCACAAGTAAGATAATTGTATAAAAATGAGGCCATGCTCCTTTCATCTTTGACTGATATCCTGCATGAAACAGCTCTTCTTATGCTGGTCAGATGTGCTTAGATACACAGGATGATTAAGATCATTTGGATTATTGCCACCACAATAACTGTGGTGCTCTAAAGGGGCTGGGTTGCTGTGGTGACTGTGATGGCCTGCAAACCTACATAGGTAGAATAGCACAGCATAAATTTTTAATAAAAAAAAAAAAAAAAGAAGAAAAATGTTTGCTTACCATTAAATGCCCTTAAAAGTTTGAGTGCATAGGTCCACCAGACAGCCGGGGAAGGGCTGGCTTGCACAAAGCAGGTCAGGGTGATGTTTAACCCTGCTGGGACTGTCAGGTTGGTGTCAAGGGCTGAGGTCAGGGGCTTCGTGCAGCTGTTAAGCTCCACTTCATGAAAAAACTTCCCTGTCCTGAATTTTGGGCCTGAGCAAGTTAAATAGGAATTCATCAGAATAATAGGTGGGCCCACAGACTTGATAAACTGGACAAATCCCCGCAGGCGGCAGTCGCAAATCCAGGGGTTGTCATGGAGGGCCAGGACAGCATTGGAAATAGCTTCTAGCGGCCCCTCCATCCTCTGGCTTCTCTGGTAGACAGGCCAGTTGTAGAAGACATCCCTGGATATGATGGTAAGCTGATTTGAGGATAGATCTAAATAGGTCAGGTTGGGCAGATAGCGGAGTGCGTGTTCTGGAAGGACATCCAGCCGGTTGTGCTTCAGATCCAGGATTTTCAGAGTCGGGGTGTCTTGAAATGCTGTCCATGGCACCGAACTTAATTTGTTCCCTTGCAAGCGCAGCTCCTTCAGAGCTGGCAGATACTCCAGGCTCTTGATGTGCATCACTGTGATGTTGTTGAAATTGAGCCAGAGATACTCCAAGGCACTAACGTTCTCAAAAGACCCACGAGGCAATTCTGTTAGATGAGAATTTTCTATTCTAATTTTCCGGATGTCCTGAGGGATGTTTGCAGGGATCTGCCTCAGCAGTGCAGACATGCAGAGCAAACTCCTAGGGAGGAAACCAGAAAATTTTCCAGGTCACTCACCGAGTTTGAGGCCAATAAACCGGTTCCCTATGCAGGTCTACAACCACTTGAATAATTATAAGGTATTGTATATAGGGCATGCATAAGCCATCCATCCATCCATTCATCCATCCCTGAGGGTTTTTTTTCCCAATTTTGCCATAAAGAATGCAATTAAGTCATAAAAATGGCTAAGTATGTAACTACATATGTTAGGGAAATAAGAGAAATCTCATTCTATGCTCAAGATTGTACAATTCAAGTAGTAGAGGTGGCACTCCATGCATCACTCTGCTTGGTTTTGGTGCTCACATCATCGGCAAGTTCCTACTGGGGCTGTCTGAGCCACTTCGCTGGTGCTACAACATGGGTAACAGTGTTCTTACCTTCCAAAGCTGTCCTGAGAACAAGAGCATCCTGTGATGCATGGTGAAACAGATGGAGTTATCTTGTGGAAGGCCAGAAGAAGAAGAAATACATGACAGATATGGTCCATATTCTCCTTTAAGAAAGCACTGTGCAGGGGTTTGCACCAAACACGCCAACAGCCTCCAATAAGCAAATCCTATTAGCTGTAATCTTCCTTGACGCAGAAATAAATCCTGCTGGGGACCCAGCCCTAAGAAAGACATGTAGTGGGGTTCTCAGTCTGTGTCCAAGTGCTAAAAATCACCCCCAGGACCACTCTTGGCATTTCTCCTCCAGCTTAAGGGGTTCTGACAGACATATTTGTTTGGTTGGCAACATGAAGATGGAGCCAAAACCACTTATTTTGCCAAGTCATTGCAAGTAATTAACCAGACCAAATTCTATTTTTTTTTTTGATTACAAGGAGTCTGTCTCTATCTCCTATATTTTAATAGCTTTTATCCAGACATAAAGCCATGGTAAGGGCCAGACTTCACAGCTGTAATTTACCATAGTGCCCCATAGCACAATCCATCCTCCCCCAAACCCTGCCCGCAGCGCTGTACAGGGTGTGTCCTACTCATGGTGAGCAGGAACCTGCTCCCCACACTAGGATGTTACAGCATGGAAGCTGTGTGGCACCTTTTTTCCTCTGAAACGACTCCTCCTCCCCATAGGAGCTCAGTTCTTACACGTCGGTAGTGAAAATAGCAACGTAGCTGTGGCCAGTCCATGGGTTTCTGAGAGGAGTATCCTGGAAGTCAATCTCTTTTGTATAAATACAAAATTCCAGTTATAGTCTCTGGTTTCCCTCAAAAGATACCTGCCAACTGCCTTTCAGTCATCTTGAAAAACTAAGCTGTTCTGAGAAGGGATTTTGAGTAACCAAATGTATTGATCTCTTTTATTCCAAAATAGCAGGTTTCGGTTATTCTTTCCAAGGAGTTGTGTGTTCTCCTGGGGCCATCTAGTGTGGATGGGCTTCACTGCAGCCTGCACGGGAGCAGGCCTGGGAAAAGGGCTGCACCTCCCTGCCCGTGTGTGTGACGCTGGGTCACAAAGCAAGATTAGCCTGAACCTGCTTAACCTCTAACCTATGGGGCCAGGATAGAGAAATATTTATAGTGTGGCAGCTTAGAGCTAAATGTGGCTCTCAGGGTTGTGCTGCTTTCAGCCTACAGAAGACACAGGCTTGATTCTGCAGCATTTAAATCAACAGGAGCTTTTATTTCATTGCAAATCAGCAAAATGAACTGCTGGGGAAACTTCTAGGGACTGCTACAGTGCTCTGTTTCTGTCCCCCATGTACAGGGAGCAGGCCACAAGGAGTGGGCCTGTGGGGATGCTGTTGCTGGCAGTGCCTCACATCTAACCACAAGCATACGGAATTTTTATGGTTGGGTTTTTTAGCTGAAATATTCCTTATTGTCCACAGTGCAGTATTTGATTTTTCAACAAGTGCCCTGTATTCAAACACATCATTGAGCCGTGAGGGAAGGGGAAAGGCTGCAGCTCTGTAGCACAGCAGATGCAGGAGCTGTAAATCCCCCAGTGGGGGGGTGGTGGCTGCTGATTTTCTTGGTGAAGTTGCTGCTGTTGCAGTGGGAGTGGCACCACTGCAGCCCCTGTCACACACTCCTTGTGCACTTTCTGAAGCAGTAGAGGGGACACCCATCAGCAGGGCTGGCTGCCTAAACTGAGGATGTTGCAGGAACAGCAGTAGCAGCTGCCATGGGAGGGTGTGTCCTTCCCTGTCATCCATCAGGCACAGAGCAGAGGGACTCAGGGATCCCCACTCCCACCCAGCCACAATCACTAGTGCCTTTGGTCTTCTTCTGTGGTCTGCCGTGAAAACATTCCCTAATAAAACAATTATATTATTATTTTATAATAATCATTTTATATTTTTACACTTTAAAACAATAAATATAATTTTAAAATAATAAAATAATACAAAATATAAGATAATAATTAATAAAATATTTCCATATAATAGTAAATAATGATACAACAAATTAAATAATAGAAAATAAATTTACTATAACAACATATATAATTTTACCCTTACTGTAGGATAAATAAGAGTAACAAACTATTTATGATGTAGTTAGAGAACTCCTGGGTGTCAGGAGCAAATCCTTGTTCAGTCATGCTGGACAGGTGGGAGCCACAAGGGATGGAGACACCCATCAGTGCCTGGGATTCAAGGCAGGTGGGATAGAAAATTGCACCCATGGCACGGGTTGAGACGCTTTGGCCGTGCCAATGGCACCAAGAGGGACAGCAGGTGGGATTCACCACTTTTAAGGCCCCAAACCTCCTTTGTTTGAAATGAAGGGCCCTTCTTTGCCACCTTCCCACCCTTCCTCCATGGCCCACAGCGAGGGTCTTAAAGTATGTGGCAGCTAAGTCACATCTTCAAAAAATCTTTCATGAAAAGTTAAATGTTATTTAGTTACAGGTTTATATACAGAGTAAAAACTACTGGAGCTTCCCTCCATGTTCATCTTCAGGCACAGAACAGGTGCACAATGCTCAATGTCCTGGGATGCAGGAAGCAAAATGATACCTAGGGTATCATTATCTCTGTTAGAAATACCTTATTTTAAATAAATTAATTGCTTAACAGAAAAAACAGTAAAAAAGAATTGTAGTTGTTTTCCTTTTCCCACATGAGAATTCCTGCCAGTCCCACCTACCTTCTACAGGGATGGAAAATGGCCTTTCAGAGAGTGGTGTTAGTCAGTACCATGGCCAATGCTGTGGCTGTTTTCAGTCTGATATTTATTTGCTGCTTGAGAGGCCATTTGTCTAAATATATCCAAACTCCAAGTGTACTCAGGGTTCAGTATTAACCTGAGAGTCCAGTGGTGAATCACTGACCAAAGTCTGATGAATTAGGGTAGAGAGAAGGGGGAGGAGAAAGGGGAGAGGGGGAAGTAAGGGAAATAAATCCCCCAGTGTTAGCCAGAGCCACTATGCTTATGTTCCCTACTGGAGTGGGATTTTGCTGCCTTTTTAATTCAGCCCAGTTTATGCCTGCTTGTAAATTTAATGGTCACTATTGTGACAGCAGATGTCCACTCAGTTCAGCTGCTCTTTCACATCATGTGGCATCCTGGCTGAAGCCAAAATGCAGAACAAGCTGTCTAAAACACAAGCTGTCAAAATAAATCTCCACAGAGACAGTGTCTGCTAGTCTATGGGAAGTGGAGTTAAGAGACTGTGCTGATTGCCAAAGCAAATGCCAAGAGATCACCCATTGTGTGCTGCCAGCTATGGCCAGGGAGCCAAACTCCATCTTGAAATGACATTTCTTCTTCTAAGAAATCAAGTCTGGGCTGATGTTTTTCAATTAGTCCCCCTGCCACGGCTTTCAGTGTTAGAAATCACTGCTGGGCAGGACTTAAGCATTGAAGGCTGCAGTTGGGTGTTTCTGACAGTGCATGTGTCAAAATGTTTAAAAAATGGGTTGATGTAATATGGTTTAGTGGGCATAGTAATATCCAGTCCAAGCTTGTTAAAAGGAAGCGCAGGTATTTGCTTTGGTTCTTGCAGCACATCTTAAGAATTGGCTTTAACCAAGAAAAAAATTGTTTGCAGGGATATTCTCTTTACCCTGCTGGCACTCAGTGCCTAACAGCCCTGCCATAACAACAAAATAGAAAATCCAGTGTGGTCTTTACATGTCTGATACCACTGAAAATCTGACCCAGAGCCTTGAAATCACATCAGCTTCCTTAATGGTTTGAAATTTCACTCACAATTTAGCAAGTACATGGTTTCTCCTCTGACCAATGCCAGACGAGACAGAGCTTGTGCAAATTTGTACCTATTGCTTACCCTGGATGAGCCACCAGTGCAGTAGAGAAAGGCTTGTCTTGAACAGCAGCAGCTGAGATGATAAACTGTGATGCCTCTTCTATGAGACAGTGAGAGAGGACATAGGAATGAGAAAAGAAAAATCACGTTTATTCTATTTGGGATCACTGTTTATTCAAAGTACAAAAAGTATCCAATAGAGTATGTAAAATTGAACACATCAGTCTGTAAAATTGAGCACATCCCCAGTGCATGCCCCAGGGTGACCCCTCCATCCTCCCCTCCTCTCAAGCAAAGAGTGCCAGTGCTGGCCCAGCTGGTGCCTTCTCCACAGCCAGCTCACAGCCTGAGGGTCGCAGTAGGTGAGAGCTGCTCCTCACCAGGGCTGGCTGCAGCAAATACCCAGCTCATGTCTCCAGTCAGCTGCAAAGTGAATACTTCTAGTTCCCAGTCAGCTCCTGCAGACCTGACTTACAGGAAAGTCCTTGGGCAGTAGTTGCACTCCGTTCACCACAGGAAAACTTCAGGACAGCCTTGGTTTTTTGGGAACTTACCCATCCAGGGCCATGGCAGGCTGAGTTCTGCACAGCCCAGTGCTCCTCCTGCATATGCAGGCAGGACCCAGGCTTACATACAGCAGTCCTTGTAACTCAGCACAAAACCTGCTACTGGAAGGACAGTTTTCTCCTGACTTTAATAATCAGGCTGGGACAAGTGAACTTTATAAATAAGGAATAGATCAATTATGTACCGTATGTTTCATCGGTTAATTTGCTGCATTAAAATATATAATTTTACAAAATTTTATTTGTAAACCTAAAAATCTCCATAGTCCAGTGATAGAAGTAGCATGAATTATTTTATACAAGGATTGACAAATTCTCCCAATACAAGAGAAGTTCCTTGTCATTAATGTAAGGAATACAGGGAGTCCTATCAGAAACTGTTGTGATATATTCCTGTTGCTGGTGTTTATGTTGAGATCAAGTGACTTGCTTTTCTCATCAGGCCAAGTAATCTGACATCAGTGAAAGCCTTCTGTGTAAGGAGGACTTGCAAAATCCATACATGGGTCCATTCCAACCAGTGAATTTTGTTAACCCACACTGTACATACACATCCACAATGTGAGAGGATGTCCTTCCAATGCATTTACAAACACACATTTCAGAACAATTCAGCAAGCTTTATCCATTAGCATTTCAGCTTGGCTGGATCTTTCCCCTTCAACATTTGGCAGAACATATATAATTTTCTCCATGGATAATATTTATTACAAAGAGAAAAATGTTATATACAGTATTACTACATGAGGGACTTGAGTGGAAAATTACACATCTGGGAATTGCTTTGTGATAAGCACTTAGCTCCAAATTCCAGTGAAGCAGCAGGACTTAAAGGACTGGTCAGTTCACTCTGACTATGAACATACATTTAGATTAATATTAGACAGGTTCTTCTCAGGATCCTTGAACTTGTAAAATGTTTGAAAACCCAGAAGACTGCACTGAGCCTCTGCCACCACTGAGACCATAGTCAGGAATGGCTGATGTGTGCATAGCCAGTGGTCTGACACCACATCACTTTCTCCTGCTCTGCACAGTGCAGCTTCTTTCCATGACCAAGTCACAAGTGCCTGGCTGATCATTTGAGCCTCCAGCATCACTTTTGCCAGGAATACAGGCAGCAATGACAGGGCTGGTTTGGGAGATTTTTGCAAAACTGTCTAATGTAGGTTTTCCAGTATGATTACGAAGCATTACACCACCACACAGAATGTGCAAAGTAGGCTATTGTATGATTTTTATCTAACACAGCTGATACAAAACATAGTCTACTAATAACGATACAGATACAAAATGCCAGCTAGGACTGATACTGAAAGACCCTCGCTGTTGTTCCATATCTTTAAAACAGAGTTTAGGGCCAAAATGCCATCAGTAAATGCTCTCTATTAGGCATTCTTAGTAGTGGATTGGGTTTTGTCTGTTTCTATCTCCTTTGCACATTTCTCTGAATCCAGGGCATAGAGTTTTGATTAAGTTGGACATAATAGGGTTGCTGTACATCTGTATTTAGTGATCTATTAAGTATCAAGCTGCATGTTTCATGCAAATATGGGAATGTAAAAGGTGAGACTCTCAATCTTCACCTTCATAGATATTTTTATTAAAATTACTAAACACTCCCCTGGCTTGTCAACCAAAAAAACATCAAATGAACTGAGAATAAAATATGTAGCATACTGCAGAGCAGGTCCTAAACAACACCAAGCAGAGCACACTCAGAAATGTTGGTTAACTTCCTCACACTTAGTGTGCACACTTCATTTTACAGGGAAAAAAAAAAAAAANAAAGTAGCAAACACCAAGTGGCATGAGCAACATGTTTCTGTAAAGCTTGGACACCATCTACCCTCTGGTGTCCTCTTCCAGAACATATCAGAGACAGAAGCATGGACAGGATGGCCTGCAGTGCTGGAGGAGAGTCACAGATGCAGCCACTGCTTCCCATTGGGCGAGCTGACAGTCAGCCTAGGCACTGTCAGCAGAAGTATTCATTAGGCTGTCCCTCTGTCTTTGGTATGGCTTCCGAGTCCACGCTGGAGCGGGCAGACAGCAGCCTGTTGGACTCGTCGGGGGTGTGCCTGGTCAGGTATTCTCCTTCCACGCCTTTCGCCTTGGCCCCGGGAGACAGGCTTTCAAAGGTGACGTAGGATTCCTGAACGTCCTTGGGTTTCCGCACAAAGCATTTTTTGCAGCGCCGTTTCAGTGCCCCACAGCAGACCACCAGCGTCAGGGGAACGGCAATGACACAGGCCACGCTGATGACAACCACGTTGATGAGCTTCTGTGTCCCTCCCGCACTGACAACTTCATCTGTGGAAAATATGATGCACTGCTCCTTCCTGGGGATCAGCCCTTTCACGCAGACACACACGATGTATTTGGTCTTTGGCAGCAGCCCATAAAGAGTGACTTTGGTCTTCCCTGGCTCCGCGTTGATCCGCCGCATGTCCCTCTCCCCAAAGACAGCATAAAGGACACTGAACACCGTGGTGTTCTTTGCCATAGGTGCCTTCCAGGCCAGAGTGATGCTCTGGTCGGTGTCCCCTATGACCCTGACAGACCTCACCATCCCCTCTGGGTCCTGCTGGCCCGTGGTGGGGCTCACCAGCAGGTTCTGGGGGTTGCTGTCTTGTGCCACATCTGGGAGAAGGAAGCCATCTCCAGTGCCCGCTCCAGCCCCCAAGGTGGGCACAGTGGAGGTGGTGATGACGTACCTTGCTACCAGTTTGTCATTGTAGGCAGCTGCCTCCATCCCACTTGCCTTCCCATTCCATGTGCCTTTGGCACTAGAGTTAGGGTCGTCCGTGCTTTCTGAGTCTGTGATGATGAGAGAGATGAACGCCTCTGTTGCCCCTAGGAAATTCTTTGCTTTACAGATGTACTCTCCAGAGTCAAGGTAAGAGACTACAGGCAGGCCCAGGATAGACCAGCTCATCCCATCACTGGAAATCTCTTGGTGAACTGCAAGGCAGGAAAAATGTTAAAAAACCAGGCAATAATAAATAGAATTAATTCTATGTCTGTAAAATATTAAGACTCCTTCACCAGATATCTGCTCGATAAAGTATATGATAAAGAATCATCATTTCTGCTTGCCATCAAGAACATTACAAAAGCAAAGTAAAGCTAAGAAAAGGACAGTAACACTATAATTATGTCAGGATTTAAACTGCTTCAAAAAGAATGTATGTGAAACATTTGATGCTATTTCCTCCAAATTGATGTACAGCTTGAAAACATAACAGGAAAGGTTCTTCCATTAAAAATAAAAGCTTGAAAATTCTTATGTAGGTACAACACTTAAAAGAGTGGAAGGAGCAGGCAGTAACATGATCTATTTGAGCATTAGATGCAGACCTTGGAGGCAAAGAAAATACAAACAGCAGAGACTTCATTGTAATAAACACAAACGGACTAGCCTAGAGTATATGGAAAAATAGTTGAAAGATAATATCCCTTCTACTGCTTAATTATTGCAAGTGTTTATCCTTGCACAGGTGTAATCACTTACCACCAAATGGTGTGTACACAGCTGAGTGTTGACTTGCTCATATGACTTACTTGCAGGCTAAAACTACCTTTTTTTGCCTTTTTTTATTGGTGCAGAGAGAAAAAAAAAAGACTTGGGATCTTATGGAAGGGTAAAGCACCCTCTTCATTATTTAATCAGCCTCCTTAGGATGGGCACTCGCTGTCTCAGCCCTTTCCCACTGAAAGCTAAGCCAGGGAAATGTCCGAAAGGCAAAAGTAAGAGGATGCAAGCTTCTCCCAAGCTCTCTTGGGGTCAGAATCCAGCCTTGGCAACCAAGGCCCCTTCCAATGGCAGTGAAATACAAGGTAGCAGAAATTACACTTTCAGTTCAATTATTTACTCAATGGGTATATTAAAAAGCATAAAGCTGTGGGTCTACCTATGGCAATTACCTGTACATACAGGCCATGGGCTGTTTCTCCTTTCTGCTCAGAACACCAGCATTCTAAATAGTCACATTATAGCATTGGCACAGAAGCTGCCATTGCTGAGAAATAACCTATCTTTTCAGCCAACTTTTTATTGAAAGGTCCTAGCATCTGGTTTAATGAGGCACAAAATACATCATTCGCCGTTGTAGCTCAAAGTAAACTCAACACAGACTTTCAGGAAATCATCGCCTGTTTTGTTTTTTGCGGTGGCTCCCTTTCAAGTGTAGGAGGGATGTTTGCAGCATGATGGGTACACATTATCATTATGAGGAGCAGCTCTGCTACATCCTGCACAACAGAGCAATGACTTGTGCAGATCTCAAAAAATGATACTTGTTACAAATGCGAAAATGTGATACTTGTTACTGCTGTGAAAGAAAATTGCTCTCTTCCCTCTTCTGTGCACCGAGGATCCCTGTAACCCTTTGAAGATCAGACACCCTTATTAGCAATTTATCTGCTGAGTTTAGATCCTCAATGAAATTCAGGGCAGGAGTAGGACACGAGTATTCAGGGCAGATTGAAAGCAAGAAGGTTCAGGTCCTGACTGAAAACTTCGAGGACGAAAAGCTAAGGACAACTGTCTTCAGCAGAAGAAAAGTTTCTTCCCTAATTTCGCCACACACTAAAAGACCAACATTGGTCTTTTATATAGCTTTTTATTATAGCTCCAAACATTCTTATGAATGGAGATGAAAATGTGATCAGTCACAAAACCAGTGTCTGTTTGAAGGCTTCCCCTGTGAGAGGGGTGAGCACAGAAGAGGTGCTCAGACCAGGTGGTCAGGGTTTCTTCCAGAGCTTTTTCCCCAGGAGAGCTTGTCAGTCTGCCAGAGGGAATGATTCCTTGGGAACACTCCCACTGAAGTGTTGAATCCTTCAGCAGTTTAGTGCCTTTTTTGTCTTTTAATATATGAGTAATGTTGTATGTTTGCAACCTTTTCTTTCCTCTACAGCAGATCTGAATCCCACTTGAATTCACATCAGACATCTCTGTGCCAGAGATGTTTGCTAATGGATTAACAATAGAATATAAGAATAATACAATAATTCAGTGGGAAGCCTTTTCAGGGACTGAATAACTAACTGAAAACAGCTTATTGCTACAGTTGGAAATACTTCATTTCTTTAGCTCCAACAGATTTGCAGAAAATCCCTCAACTTGTCTCACCACCACAATTGCTATGAAACAAAGCAAAACCTACTTCTTACACATGATAATACACATTTATCTGATAATATTTAGATCAATGTGTAAGTAGTTACAGTCTATAGAAAATCCCAGGGCAAGAGTGGATTGCACCTAGTACAGGTGTGCCTCACTCATTCCACGTGTGCAGAAAAGCTTAAAGCCAACCCACCTGTGCCGTTCAGCTGAGCCCCATCAGCTCTCCTCCAGCTGAGCTCGGGGATGGGCACGCCCGTGGTGCCGCAGCGCAGCAGCACCGTGCTGCCCAGGATGGTCTTCACCTTGGCTACAGACGTGTGCACCACGGGGCTCTGACACTTCCTCAGCTCCACCTGGCTGAAGAAGACTCCTGCCAGGCTCCGGGGGGTGAAGCATTTCAGCCTGGGCTCAATGAAGGCTATGTTAGGAGACTGGAAATTCAGGAAGTGGACCATTTCATACAGACTGCAGTCACACACCCAAGGATTGTCTTGCAAACCTGTCAAAAATAAATCAGGGCACTAAGTCACTCCAACCGCACCTTTTGTTTCTGTTTTTCAGCCTCCCAGTCTGCTCTGCAAGAACTGCCTTGGCAGGAGTATGTGGAGTGGGGGTGCATCCCCCCACTGCTGTTGGCTGAGCCTGATGGATCCCACAGTTGCTAGAATGGAATAAATGTGGCTTGCTAAAGGATCTCAAAATCTGGATCTGAAATCATATTCTTTAAGTTCAAAGCAGGATTCATATCATGGAAACATTGTGAATCATGCACGTAAAGAAGCAAAACAAGTTAATATAAACACATTTAGTTCCAGGATGAAAAAACAAATAGTCATGGGAGAAGAGGTGTGGATTCTTTTGGCATAAGGAGACTATGAAATCTCTTCCTGAGACAGGCCAGAAAATTCTTCTCACTGGGCATTCTTAAAATATTAGCCAGATTGTCGTGCCACTTTTCACACCTGTAGCTGATCCTACTTGCCTGTCATAGTTCTCTTCCAGCCCTGTTACTTCCATTATTTTGGTAATCAGTTGCTTTTCCTGAAATGCTAATTTATATTGGATAAGGTGAAAGAACTGTTTTAAGGATTAAATTGAAGAGTATGCCTGTTATGGTGTGTATAAAAAACATAGATGGACCGTAACAATATTAAGGCTTTACACACAGAAAGAGGTATATTGAAAAACACACTCCTGTTTCAGTCTTGGCATATTTCTCTTCTTTATTCTGCTCTCCCAGTTTTCACCTATGGAATTCAAATTCTGAAAAAATAAGACATTATTAAAAATAGACCTGGGAAGATAGTACTGAAAAAGCAAATCTGGAACTAGAGCAATGCATATCCATGAACAGAAGTTGCTGTGTTCTGTTTAAACCTGTGTCATCCTGCTTACAAATGTTCACATCCAGCTGTGTTGTGGACAGGTTGTGGTCTGTAATGATTTTAGCTAGCAGAATTGGCACTAGGGATATGAATGCCATCTAACCCCAGGCACACATCTGAAGCCTAAGCCAGGAGCATGGCTCACAAGGGGGCTGTGCCTCTTTTCCATGCACAGCCCAAGGACGGGCCTTGGGGCTGGCACCTGCCTGAAAAGGAACAGCACTAATATTCCTTCAAACTGTTTTAAGAATGCTGCTGAAAAATTTCTTCTGAGCGTGTTCCATATCTTCTTCCCTGGGCTTAGAACAGGCTCTGAAAGTGATCCAAAGGAGGTCAATTCTTAAAAATTAGTATGTTAAAGTGAAGGGGACAGTAAATGATGAACATTCAGCTTGGCTTTGTTGTTTTATGGCATTTTTGATAGCAGTTTCTAGTTCATGCACTAGATAACAACTGATCCCAGATTCCCTGGCAGGTGCCCCAGCTGAAGCTGCAGCACTCACAAAGCCCAGTGAGGCCTTTGCTGCCCTGCACAGCCCAGTTCCATGGGCTCACGTGGGCAGTCTTCACGTGGAAAAGCTTCCACCCCTGGCACAGACTATTAGCCAGCAACTTAGCACAGGAATTACTTCTTCTTGAAGGAGTCTGCAGGCAAGGGCTGTGGAGTCACAGGGATGCACTGCAGACAAAGGAGTGGATTGGGCTGACTCTTTCTATTATTCATGATTTTTTATGCCTCCATGAGAAACAGTCATGAGCAGAGTGAAACAGAAACATGCAGCTGCGTTTTCCCAGCCTGCTCCTGTGAGGGACATGGATTTTATCTACCTGGTTCCTATGGGTGTCCACAGTATAGGACCTGGAAGCTGCTGTGTCTATACATTACTGCATTAATTTTAACAATATACTCATATGGCTACATGAATTTTTTAGGATCCTGGCACAATCAACCTGTACACAGCTGGATACTGCTCAGTTTGGCCACATGCACCAAGGCATGATCTGTTCTTCTTGATAAAACACTCTCCTACATCTATATTGAATGTTATTACATTTTTACATGTAACTTGACTCTAAAAATAAAAAGGGAAAAGTATGATCTAGGCAGTCTTGCCATGAATGAAATGGGCAATCCCAATTTGCCAGTTTTGGCTTAAAGAACTTGTTACTGCATCTGGCAAAACAGGATAATGAAACAGCTGCTCCTCTCCTGATGCTAGTGAAACCTTCAGCAACATCTGCTCAGGACACTAAAAGCTTTGTAGGTGGTATTTTGTATCTTTTTAAGGTCTTGTATCTCTTTCCACTGCAAACCAGTTATAAAAACTTGACCTCCCTAAATTTATCAAGAGAACACAGGACCAGCAGGTACTTGCCAGAGTGAGAGAAAACTTGTAGTGCTCTGCTGAGATTATCAGCAGGTGCCTGAACTCACACCCCTGGCTGCAGAGGCCCTACATGCAGATGCCCACACCTCAGTGGCCAAACACAGTCAGTGGGGCTGGGTCAGCACATGGCCAGTAAAGGCAGCAGATGGCAACAACTCTGAGCCATCATCAACCTGCCCTGGATTTGAACAGTGAACAATGGCTAAAAGAACATGTAGTAATCCCCTGAACTAGGAAATGTGCTCAAAACCTCACCTGGGCATCCTGCAACTGAGAGTCAGCTGCGAGATACCCTGACACAAAATTGCCCCAAAGCCATACATCTGAGGAGCCTAGAGCTGCCACCAAAAAGGGTATTCTTGGAGATTCATAGCTGCCCCTCAAGGGCAGCTGTGTCTGAGAGGACTAGTTTTAATTCTGTGTGAACAGATAAACAAGGCTCTGGGAAGAGACAAACTGGCAGCTCTGACCCAGATTTTATGCTCAGTCGTGGCATTATTCCTCTTTAATTTAAGCATAATAAATTATCCATCCTTTTATTTAGTTCTGCTTAAAATGGGTCAATTCCAAAGACAGTGCTATTAGAAAAGAGCACACAAATGATGAAGAACTGTAAATATATTTGTATTTCTATCCAAACTGGCAGTGGCAATAACTAAAAGCCTTGAGCAAGAGTCACCAGTTTGGTGCTACAAAGATTCAAGCAAGTAATCAAATTTATGACATAATAAGCTGGGTGTGATGAGCCTGAGGTCAGTTTGTTAATGTGCAAATGAATTTACACACATTATTTGGGGTATTAAATTGCATACATATAATACCAGTGTACTTGCTATGGTAACCACAGTGGGTGAACGTGCTGCAATAAGATGAGGAACTCATAACATTTGTGCCCCCTGCAAAATGGCAGGCACTTCTCTTACCTAGGATGATCTTGGAGTTGTCATTGGGGAAGTAGGGAACAGCCTGGAGGCTGGCCCAGGTGGCAATGAGAGCCTGAGGAAGAGTCATCAGCTTGTTGCTAGACAGATCCAGGTATGTGATATTCTTGACATAACGAGCAGCATCTGGAGGGATGGCAGTGAGTTCATTGTTGTGTAAATCCAGAAGCCTCAGCTGTGGCATGCCAGCCAGGCTTTCCCAGGGGAATGATATTAAGTTGTTCCCATCCAGCCTCAGCTCTTGCAGCCGACGAAGGCCCTTGAAGGTGATCCCACTGAGGCTGGCCAGGGAGTTGTAGGGCATCCAGAGGTACTCCAGGTTGTGAAGCAGGTGGAAAGCCTCTCCTGGCACCCTGCGGATGGCTGTCTTTTCTATCCGAAGCTTGGTTGTATCGACAGGGATGTTCACGGGAGGGAGAGTCATCTCTGGGTCATTACACAGCACTGTCCTGGTGAGGGAAGACAAGGACAAGCATAAATGTGACTTTCTTTTAGTTTGAAAAGGTTTTGGAACCTTATTTTAATGCAAGATTTTGATCTGCCTTTCTTTTTTCACAAGATTTCTTCTTGTCGTTTCATTCTTGCTGCTGATCTCTCCATCATCACTGTAAACACATCAAATTGCAGTAATTCATATGTGCCTTCTAACTGCAGAGATCATAGTGTTGTGCCTCTCCTGGAGGGGTGTGAGTCCAAATCTGGCCCATATAGTGTTCCTGTTGGGTTTTGCTTTCAATATTTTTAGAGTACTTATGATAGACAGCAGTGACAACATTAATGCACACCAGAGGATTCTAGTGCAAGTTAAAACAAAAGGATCCATAAATTGAACTATAAAAGCCATACAAAAAGAAGCTATATTGACATGTGGGAGGGCAAGAAATTATATAGATTAAATATGACAAAGGAACTCTGGTTTGAGAAATGAGGATAAGAAAGTCAGCTAAGAAACTCATTGGAAATACTCTGGAATAAGCTCTGCTTTACTGTGCAAGGTGTGGAGAGATGGTAGCAGTCTCCACCACGGGCATGTATAGTCATGAGAGTGAAAGCATGGAAAACTAACTTTTTGGAAAATGCTATACTGAAAGCAAGGCAGATTTATGTGTTTTAATTGTTCCTCCCTATTTCTAATCTCTAGAGGTCAAAGCATGAAAAGCCTATGCTGCATTTTTGCAGTCTTCAGACAAAAAATTGTGACTTGGGATTGTAGAGAGCCATGAGAAATGAAGGGAGACCAAACAGGTGTCTCAGACTGAATTTTAATTCCCCTATCAGCAAGTAGGGGAAAGCAGGTTCTTAACAAAATACCAAGCGACCTGGGAAAGGTAACAGGTTAGATGGACATGTTCCACTCCACTTGGCGAACAAGACATCACAAGAAATGTAATGTGATCAGTAACATGTTCCTATCACACTGTCTCTATAAACAGAATATTAAAGAGCTGTCAAACCTAAATTTGTTTTGGCTCAAAGCAATTATTCCTCTACTATAAACAAAAAACATCTAACCTTGCTGAACTGCTTAGGTAGACTTCCCAGATTTAAATGCTATTTGAGCCTACAGTTAAATTGTTAATTTATAATCAAAACACAGTACATTACTCTCACCCAACACTTTTATTGTGGCATGAAATCTTGCCTGCCCTCTGCTGAAACTTGAGATTTTGAGGAAGATAAAAATCTATCAAATAAGAAAAATCCAGAAATCCTCTTTCAATAAAACATTTTTGTGTTTGTGTAATCATGTCACAAAATATTTGACTGAAAAAACACCATGGCAGTAAAGCAGAATGCTCCTCATAGTGTCCCTAAACTATGTCAGTGAGCACTAAACATTTAATCTATGGGATAATCTCCTTCTAGCGAGAAATATGAATCACAATGCAGAAAAAAAGGTGCCATTATGCTCCTTAAGGGGCTAATGGATATTTGCTTTATTATGTATCTTACTAAAATGCACAACAGCTTTTTCCAGTCACTGAGAGGAAATTCCCCTGGGAATTGTGACATTTATGGAGCAATAATTGGCTCTCACGCTGTTGCACTCCCTTTTAACAATTGCAGGCGACTCATGTCTCTACCATGCTTCTTATTACTGGGAAAGTTTCTAATGTTGAATCTATAGCACCATAAAAGAGATAAGAAAGTAGAGTTGTTTCATTGAGTTTCAGAATATTTCATTTCAGTAACAAAGAAATATTTCAGTCTGGAAAAGGTTTATTACAATGGATTTGGCAAATACTGTATCTCTGTTACAAATCCTCCTCTGCTGTGAACCACACCTTATGAAAATATGGCCTCTGTTTTCTTCAAGTCAGATACTTTGTGATTACCCTTCAGAAGGACTCTTTTATAAAACAGTCCTCCAGAGAAATGTATGTACAATGGCTTTGCATTCAAAGATGGTTGTCCTTCTGCTGTTGTCTTCTTTTTTAATGGAAAGTCTCCAGTCTGAGAATGAACTTTTTGGTTGTTGTTGTTACTGTCTGTTTCTTTCGTTCATTCTTGCCTAAAGTCTATTGCTATGCCTAAAATCTCCAGCTGAAGGATTTTTTAAGTAAATTGGTGGGTTTGGTACCACAACATGAATCAAATCTAGTCATGCTTTAGCAACAAACTAGCAGAGCAGAATAAAACCTTTAAGAACCAGAATGTTCAGCATGAAGGTAAAAACCCTAAAATGTTGTTTAAATTTTGTTCCCTTTTTGCTGTTACACCAGCAATAATTATGTCACTTCAGTTCTCACAGAGGAGATGCCCAAACGCTTTCTCTGAAATCAGCTTACTGTGTTTTCAGAAGCTAATCCTCTGCAAATATAGCTAGAGCACAGAGCAACTGGAAAAATAATGGCCACAAAGTCCAGACACGATATTTTCTCCTGCGAGCATCCTTGCAGAGGAGCAGAAACACCCCCCGACCCCGCTGCGGGAGCGGCGGCCCCGCGGAGCGCCCGGCGTACCTGGCTTTGGTGCCCTCGCTGAGGCTGTGGAAGGCGCAGCTGCACTGCGAGGGGCAGGAGCCGCCCGCCCGGGGCAGCCCCGCCAGCGCCGAGCAGCACAGCAGAGTCACCGCGATCCACATGGCCACCTGGGCATGCAGCACACCTGGCTCTAGGCAGCGTGGAGGGCTTCGCCTATTGTTTTATCCATCGGCTGGTCACATCTTGTTAACTCCCTTTTGTTTTCAGCCACACTGTGATCTTCCAGCCCTCGCTGAGTCCATCAGATAAAAAAGGATAGGCAGGGATTAAGGATGGGGACTTGAGTTATTTTCATGAAGGTGCTTATTGCTTCCTGGAACCGTACTGACAGCATTTCTTCCTTCAGCAGCCCCTTCAAAACACCTTCCTCTGGCAGTCTGGGGCTCTCATGCAAGAAAAAAACGTATTTTTGGGGGACCTACATCACAGGCAAGATAACTGTTATCTGACCAGGAGCTACCAATAATTTACTTCCTCAAGAGGTATTGGGAAGATTTAAAACAGTTATTTGTGCTAATGGAATGTAAGCCTTCTAAGAACACTGAAATATATATATAGTGATGCTATTAAAAGGCTTTATTTTCTTTTAAAAACTCCTAGTTTGATAAAGCAATTACTGAACTGTTTGGCAACAAGCCTGATAATGATAATCAGTGAATAACCCAGTAAATATGTACGTATTTCAGTTTCTACCAGGGTTAGCTCACACCTGAAGGAGTGTGACTGTGCTCTGACTAACAGCAAAGTGCAGTTAAGGGACCCTTTTGGGGAGTGCCACCTGTGTGACAGCTTTAGGACTGCTAAGAAAAACTCACCTGTCTTAAGGTCAGCTGAAGACTCACCTCACTTTTCCAGCATTTCTCCCTATTGTGGACCTGTTGATTCTGCTTTTCCTTTTGAATACATAATGAGAAGTTACCCCTCAGAAGTGCAGCACTAACACACCTATCCATGTACAAACTACCTGGAGCCTCATGACTGTGTTACATCAGTGTTGCTCCTAACAAAGGTTGCTTGGCAGGATTTCTGGAGTGGAGCTCCTCTCATGCAGAATTCATCCTGCTTTCCTCAGAATGAGGTTACAGTGGCAATTTTTCAATAATTCTGGGTAATGAACTTTAGAAATTTCAAGGTAATCTAGATGTGCTTTGGGGCTAAACTATTAAACAGACATTTTATGGTGCCATAGTTTCACATAAGCTTGTTTTGCAAGTTACTCTGATAATTAATTAAGGCTTGCAGAAATCATTTATTGAGAGGATGGCCCAAAGGATTACTATTCCCCCTGCTATTTTCACATTCTACATTTACTGTTGTTCAAAGAGAAATTCAAGCATCTCATTATTTATTTCTGAAGAGAGGAGAACATAATGCAGTGCTGCTCATTAAGTATCCATAGTTGTTCTCTCATTGACTTCCATTAGGGCCCATTTCTAGATTTAACAATTTCTCAGTTCCCTTAATGATCTCCAAGCTAAGACCAAGCTTATTGGTTTTTTTAGTGTACTCATTGATCAACTTGCCTTACTGCCCAGACTCTGCCTCAGCTCAATACTCACATTGACTGAAACATCTGAAGTTAAATTCTACTTGAAAAGGCAATGCAACATAATTAACCCCTTGCATCTATTTTTTTTTTCAATGCATCTGATAAAGTAGTTTTCTTCCACTGGAGCCCTCAGATAATAAACTTGTAGAAAGCAGAACTGTATTACAAGGTTTGCTTTCATGAACCTCAATTTTGCCTCACTAATGAAACATTTAAGTTACCACTAAACGTCAGGAGCTGTAGAAGTAAACTTAATTTGTAAAAATCTACAGCAATCAATAAAGCATGCTGTTGCAGCAGCTAATGCTCTGCACTTTGTCAAGAAAGCTGCTATTTACTTAACATGACAGAGTTGCTTCTGAGCAAGAAAGAGAAAGACCTGGAGGTAGGCTGAGAGATTAATAAAACCAGATAAATAAAAGAGGTAACATTAACAGGTTTCACATCTTGGAGTGTATTCACAAGTGTGTCTCTGAAAGGAGAAAAAGAGAGGGAAAAGGACCAGTCATCTAATAACCCAGTTATGTTTTATCAGCACTTACGTGTTGGAGTTCTCCCTTCCTGTTGACTATTACCTTACAATCCTCCTTCGATACATCACCACCAAACGATGCAAATGATGGGTAAAGCAAAGCCATGTTAGGCTTGATCTGGATGGTCGAGAGAGCGGGGCTGCCCTCACCCTGAAGGAACTCGACAAGAGGTTCATCAGGAGGTGTGGCAGCCAGCTCAGTAGGCTTTGGGCATAAGGAACTGGAGAAGAAAGAAGTGGAGGAGGAAGGCCTTGGTGCACAGGGAGCAGATATATTCCCCTGGTTCACAGGCTTTATAGATCATAGAATCACACAATGATTTAATTTGGTTTGGAAGGGACCTTAAAGATCACCTAGTTCCAAACTTGCTGTAGTGGGTAGGGAGAAGTTCCACAAGAACCAGTTGCTCGAAGCCCCATCCAACCTGGCCTTGAACACTTCCAGGGATGGGGCATCCACGCGTTCTCGTCCACTGCTTCACTGCTTCATAAACAGTAAATAATTTCTTCCCAATATATAATCTAAACCTGTCCTCTGCCAGTTTAAAGTGATTCCCTCTTGTCCTTCACTATGTGCCCTTGTGCAAAAAGTCTCTCCAGCTTTCTTGTAGGCTCCCTTTAGGTACTGGAAGGCTGCTCCAAGGCCTCCCAGAACCTTCTGCTCTCCAGGCTGGACAACAATTTTCTCAGCTTGTCATAGGAGAGATGCTCCAGCCTCTGATCATCTTCATGACCCTCCTCTGGATTTCTTCCAGCAGGTCCAGGTCCTTCTTTTGTTGGGAGTCCCTGAACTGGATTCAGTACTCGAGGTGAAGTCTCAGAATGAAGCAAGCAGAAGAGAACAGAGAGAATTAGTGAAACAAAGGCAATGAAATGGGATGCTTAAAACTGTAAGGGGTAGATGCCAGTATATGCCAAATAAATATCACCTGCACTTCAAGGACTGCATGAGGCAGCATTGATGGCTCCAAGAAGATGTTGCTTCTGCTTACATCCATGCTCCCTCCCTAATTCAGGGAGAAATAAAACTGGAAGCAAGTCTGGTTACTGTGTTCAACAGACTATGAATTCACTTCTACACAAATTCTGGTTTGTCCTGAAGCGCTTTCTGCAGTACAATAGCTTTCTAGATTTTCATAGTATTTTTAAGGCTGAAGTGTATTACCTCATCCCAACTACTGAACAGTTATTCATTCATTATGCTGTTTAATGTAAAATGAATACTCATTAGATTATTTCCTTGTAAGTGCAAGTGATATTTGTTTGAGACTTTAAAATCAATACCACCTTTTGCAGTGCAGAGTAAAAACATGTTTTTCATGACAGACAATTCCATCCCATAACAAAACTAGTGGGAGTTAGGCTCTTCACTTACAGTTCTGAACTCCAAATCACAGAAATTGTGCTCCTTGCTGTTTATTTAGGAAAGGAAGTAAACAGTTTTTTCTCTGCAACAAACTAAAAATATCAGTTATAGGAAAAAAAACATACAAAGAAGCAGTCAGCAAGTGCCATTCATCTGAAGTGTAAGAATTTGATTTGCATTCTCTGAGAAAAACCAGATCTCCCATTTAAATTTTTGGTGTAACTAAATGCAAAGCAAACGGGGTCAAAGTCTATTGTCAGCAAAGTTGGTAATCTTTCTTATCTTTCTTAGGTGCAGTTATAATTCAGAGAAAAAATTTTGCTTTGTATTTAATAAGATTGGCTTAATTATTTGACATCATAGTTTCCATTTTTTCCCCCCAGAAAAGTCAGACATGTTTTATCAGAAGATTGTCCTCATAAACTCTAAAGCAAAACCTGAGTGACAAACACAGCATGCTCCACTAAGTCACTCATTTTTAATATGGCAATCAGACAGAATTTATTTTTATTTCTTTTGTCCATATACTGAGAAAAATATGGCATAAAGCAAATCAAACAGCATACATTAGCATAAATGGAAGCCATAAAGTACCTTATTATCATGATTTTGTATGAAAGATTTTATTAGCAGGTGACACAGGCTGGACACTAAATCAATTTCATTAGGTAAATGCATCTCCAAGAAGCTTCTGGTAGGCACAGGTTGTAAAGTGGAAAATCCTTCCCACTGATGCAAGTCGAGAGCACGTTAATGCATTACGTCACTCTAAATTGGATCTTGCACTTAATGCTGATGAAGGCAGCTCCTCCAGACTATAGGACCAAAGTCATTAACAGACCTCTGGACATGCTGAAAAAATAAAATAAACCCACACAGCTTTTGGCATGGAACATTACAAGTCTATCAGTGGTAATTGCTTTGTGCATATTTACCTTGGTTGTTACAGCCAGTTGTTGTGGTTTAAAGGACAACAACTTTTTTTTTTCTCCTTCCTGGGGGGGGTTCTTTGTTTTTCTACTTCCGCCGGGGCACAGTTTCCAGCAGAGGTGAGGAGCCCACGGATTGGCTAATTTTAAGATGGGCACTTCATGTAGCCACTTGAATATTAGGGGCGTCTTTGCAAAGCTTACATTTTTAGGAGCGGGAAGTTTGAAGCTCTCTTCGACTTCCGTCCGCGGGGAAGGTAACGCCGCATGGCCCTGGCCGGCCGCTCCGGGCCCCAGGGCCTGGGGGCCGTGCCGGGGCTGCGGCCGG
>VZTR01030783.1:466236-519514 GCA_013400775.1 Chaetops frenatus
GACCCCTTGTTCCAGGAATGAGAAACCTTGCTTCCAGAGAGAGAAGACCTTTGCTTTCCTACCAGGACAACTCATCCTTAAAACTCCACCCCATAGTATATGAGTGAGCCCTTGGATGACAGTTGTGGGAAAAGCTGTAACCAAGGGAAGACTTGTGTCACATGTGAACTAATATCCTTTCTGGGCGGGAGTTCACAGTGATATGGATTCTACAAGAGACTTGTGCTTCTTGTGGGAAAAATCTCCATAGTGAGACAAGAGAGACTCTTCTTCCAATTGGACTGATGAAAGCCTATTTCAAGAGTGGTAAATTGACCAAAGATTTTCTAAGCTTGCTTCTCTGTGTTGTTGATGAGAAAGATGGTGGTAAAGGAAGATAAATGAAGTGGGGGTGGGGGGAAGAAACCACCTGGGGGTTGATTTTGATTTTTTGTTTATTTTTCTTCTCTCGTTTTTTTTTTTATTCTGTTAATAAATTATTTCTATCTTTGAAGCTTAGGCCTGCTTTGCATTTCTCTTAATCCTTATTCTCATGAAACCGCTACACCGCACTCTCGCCTGGTGTGAGCAGGCGAGCAGGTGAATGTGAAACCGCTACATTAAATGGTGTTTCTGCCCGGTTATGAACAAACCCATGACACCAGTGCGGAGCAGCAGAAGTGAGGAGGCTCACGGGGGAGATAAACTCACACACCTCCCTCACGAATGCCACGCTTGACCCATTTCTCTCCACACAGCCCCACGAGGCCCCACTGTGGCCAGCAGTGCCCAGGGAGGCAAAGCCTGGCAGAGCATGGAGGGGTGTAAACAAACCCAGCTGATATCTGCTCCCTCTGGGCTCAGGCACCGAGAGAGGCCTCGCCATGGCTGATGCAAATGTGAAATGCTGTGTGTCCATGACAGTGCTGCAGAACCTCCAGGCCAAAGGCAGAAGGAGCCCCTCAGCAACCAGTAAGGCAAGTTGGACACTAACTCTTGCCTCACCTTAGGGGAGGAGTGGGCCAGCCCAGCCACCATGGCCATAGCTCTTCTGCTGTTCTTCTACACAGGCCCTACAGTGGCAAGTGAATTCCACCAGGATTGGACATTCAGGGCCCAAGAGCAAAATTCTCTGGGACATATCCTTTGTGAAGTGCTCTACAGAGGGAAAGAAGCAGAGGAACTGATTATCAGGGAGTAAACAAAACATACACCTAGAGCAGCATAAATGTCTGTCCAGCAGCATCATTCTCACTGAGAAAAGTACTTTTCTTCTCTGAGATGCCTCAGCCACGTACATGTCCACAATAGTCCAGTTTAATGACTGGACATACGAGGGTCATATCTGATGTATTTTAAATGAATGAAGCTTTCTTAGGTTTATTTTTCTGGCCCCATATCTCTATTGTACCTTTATTACCTAAAATCCAGTACAACAGTTCCCTCAGTTCAACAAAATCAGCTAACTTTGGGCTTAGCATCCTCAGCTGCATGACAGAGGGGGTCATTGCTGACTGCAACCACCTTTTCTGATTTGGACCTTAATAGTATTAGTCTAAGCCCTGTGGAGTCACCTCTGCTTAGGAAACAGTGGCTGTTTTATTTTGCCTCTTCAGGCACCCAAGAAGAACTCCCAGCATTGTTTATCTGGCTCCTGAATGCAGATGGAGCAGAGTTTTACACAGCAACCCTCTGGCCTCTTGCCAGTCTGACAATCACTGCCTTTCCTACTCTAATTTACCTGAATACAGCCCTTGAGATTTTGCAGGCCAAGTACATACCTTTGTGGCAGTTCTAGTAAACTTCTTGGAAGCTGCAAGTCTTACAGGGACCAAGAAAAAATTTTTGGGAAAAAGGAGAAAAGAACAAAGAATTAGAAAAGGAAAGCTTTTACCTTGTGTTTTTTTTATTTTCCTAATGTTATTCTTCTCTGCCCATTCCATTCAGTAACAGTAAACAAAGCCTAGCTTAGACTAGATAATTAACACATTTGGGTTTATATGAGAAAAAATTTAGATGTGATTAATCCCTCTAAAAATAAACACAGATTTTACACTGAAGTTGAGGAAAGCTATGCAGAATTCAGGCTAAAGTAATGTTTGCAAGGGAAATACCAGCAGGAAGTTTGGGGAAATCCTAACACAGACACTGGTAGAAGACTGCTGAGACAAACAATTCTACAGTGACAGGAAAAAAGATGTGCTTATGTCATGTGTGGTCAAGAAGTTCATTTATATACATGGTCAGTAGCATAGACTCATGAGGAATGGTTCAGAATCACGTTGCTTCTTTACAAGAGCAATAATAAACGAGAGCTGGTGTGCAAATCCTCTCTTAAGACAACTAAAGCCCCTCTTGAAAGCAGAGGGGTTTTTGATAACTGGGTACTGGTCTTTGAACTGTAATCCCTGGAGGAGTTATTCTGCAGTGGTAAGGTCTCAACTCCAATGGGGAAATACAATAATAGTGTTAAGTATATCCTGCATTCTCTGTAGGACTGTCTTTTCCTTCAGAGTCCTGATTTACGTCACTATTCAGCAGAGAGAGATAGCATATTTCAATATACTGTGAATATGTATATGACTAAAACTAGTGGGCTAACTGAAAGTAAAACACATTTAGAGGTGTCTAAAATGCATATTGAGGGACAGGTAATAGATCAGGGCAACAGTTATACATATTTGATAACTATCATGATTGGTACATCTAAGAAAGGCTAAGAAGTCTAGGATGCAGTAAATGTTCTAGTAACTTTTTTCATTTTGGATGGATATACATATATTTATCAATTATGTATTCAATTTATGGTGAATTAAGCTACCTGTCTCTAGAGAGGTAACTCAAACAGTAGAGACAATGCTTCCCAGCTCTGCAGCAAATTCTGACTCTAAAGACTGAGGTGCAGCAGTGAGCAGGAAAGCCAGTCCCAGCACTGCCTAGTCCCTGGCATTGCATCCTCCTGGAACCAATCACAGGGCTACTATGTGGTATTTGGGGAGCAGGTGATAGGATCTGTGTACTTTTTTGAAGAGACTTTCACACAGCACTGCTCTGGCTCTGACTCTGCAGTTGCCCCATCTGGCTTTTTACTTCCCACTGAGTTTACAGCTCCTTCATTTTTGCTCAGCATGGCCAAGGAGCTTTCCCCATATATTATCCCTGACCTTGATGTACTTGCAAGTGAGCCCTTTCCTCTACCTTCCTCTGCACAGACAGCACCTGCCACCCCTGGCCCATCCTGCTCTGTGTGCCTGGCATCCTCCCCAGCACACTTGGGGCTGCCATGCTCACTCCCCAAAGCTCAGCCCCTGGCTCCTGCCTGTCCCCAGCTTCCTTGGCCCTGCCCAGGCCTTCACCACTACATCTTCCTCCAACAGCTCTGAGGCAACTGCAGAGAAAATCAGATTGAGCAGAGTGTTACACTGCCAGACTGTTGAGGAGAAGGGTTATTATGTGGCTGCAGGCACTTCCAAAGGGCTGATGCCTGTCCACACACTGGTGTGATGACTTTTTCCCTGCATCATCCCTGCCATGGCCAACACCAGGTGCCTATTTACAATCTGGGTCATATTCCCTATCGCTCCTACCAAACTGAAACAAATTTACACAACTGCAACTAGAAGGTCTCCAGACAATACTCTTTCTGTTTCCTTTCCTTGGCAAGAAGCCTTTCCCATGAGGACCAAGATTACCACTAATTTCTGTGATACCAAACTGCAGTTCTGGGTGGCTGCATTCCCAGCCCGCTTCTGCTGAAATGCTGCCGTTTTTCATTTAAAGGCATCTTTCAACATAAAAAGTCCAATTTGGCTAAACCTGAATCAGAAGAAAGGATTAGGAAGGCAGAGGAATAATAATAATACATCAATTTAGCCAAGTTCTTGCTGTGAATATAAAATACTGTGTCAGTAATCTGTATTGATTGCTTAAAGAAAATTCAGAGTGCATGAGCACTCTGTTATCTTTGCACTGCACCTTTTTTTTTTGTGCTTGTACCAATGCATATTTTACAAAGATTAATATGCTCCCACCAAATCTATACCATTCTGTGAAATCCATGGGGACCTCTGGCAAGAACCTATCATATCTTTTTTCTGTGCATTCCTTGCAAACAGATTAGTAACCTGTGAAATATTCTTAGGTGAGAGGGTAAAAGGAAATGGATCTTTTTTGATGCAGAAAGGAGATCAGTGGAATTCAAAATATGAAGTTACAAGAAAACATTAGGTTGAGCAAAAGACCTTTCCTCCTGAATTTGGAAAGAGCAAGTGGCTATTGAAAGAGCGCATAAAGTAGAAAGGGACCACTGAAACCTCATCACTAAGGACTTAATGAGTGTCTTTGGCAAACCTTTTATAATTTGGATGTTTTCCTTGACTTCACAGGAATACACTATGTGAGGTTATGTCTTACATAAAAAGGACAGAAAGGAAATGAATGCAGCTTTGTTTTACCAACTGGAAAAAGAACTATCATTAGAAGATTCTATCAAAGTCAATAATTTATTCCTTATTTCCACCTCCTCTTTGCTTGAAGAAAACCACTTATAACTGAACTTATAACTTAAACTAGCAGCCATATTGGACCATTTATCATTCCATACTATCTCAACATACCCTTGGAAAGTCAGCTTAACACAGCATCAGCAAAGGCATTAAGAAGAGACTGATGCATAAAGTTTCTGTTGACATGAGTTTCACTTGAGTCAGGTTCTGAACTGCCACTGCAAAGTTTTTCTGTGACTGACTTGTGTAATTAGACTTTGCACTGATAAATTAAATGAGATTTAGACATGGAAATTGTTAAGATACTTGAAGAAAAGCAGTCAACAAGTTCATAATAATCATTCTAATAAAGGTCTGTTAAATCCAAGGAGGGTGAGGTAGTAGCCTACTTTCATGGAAGGAATACCATTGGAACGAGCAAAGTTTGCCACACAGACTTTAATACAAACAAAAAAACTACCATCAGTGTACAAACACGTTTGGGAGATTTGCTTAGGAGCAGAGGTGAAGTACAGTGGCAAGCAACCAAAAGTACCTGACAGCCCTCAGGAGGGCAGCTCAAATATCTGTGTCTTTTATCATCAGTCTAGAAGAGCTGTGCAGCTTTATGTTGACAAGCATTACAATGAGCCATCCATTGTCAGAACTATCACACTAGAAAGATTTATAGCACATTTACAAGATCTATCACTAATTTTTTGCAAGAATATACAATGGATCACTATTAAAACACAGGGTTAGATCACTCATTTGCCATGCTAGGAGGCAGGACTGTCACCTTTGTCATCAAGACTTGTAGGTGAGTGAAAGACAAACATAACAATGGATTTATGCAGTACAACGTAATTTTACTCTGCTTAAACCAAACATCTGTATAGCCTAACAAATATCATGCTCACCTGAATTCTACTTCAAAATTCAAGAGCATATCCATCAAAGCAGTTACCTACATCAAAAAGAGCTGTAAATTGACTACCAGAGATCAAAAAAACACAGCAAGATGGTTTCACAACAGCCTTGAACCTCTAATCAGTTCTCCTAGGCATCACAGGCTGTAAGCACAGATTTCAGAAAAACTGCAAAAAATCCACCACTATCTTCAACCAACACCACTAACTGCAAATGCACCTTCACCATGTAGTCAGAAGAACTGAACAAGCTCTGGTGTCATCTGGAGTCAATTCACACTGCCTGACACCTCAATCACCTGTGAGCCAGGTCAGCACAGTGTAGGGCCTGAGCTGGGGGAAGCTCATATCTCCTGTGACTCAGCTCCCTTTTTGCTCCCATTTTGTAGTAGGATTATCAGGATGAAGAAAGTAATGTATCAAAGAACCAACTATCATGCTAGTGGCACGTTGTTAAGGCAATGAGCTGGAGGCTGGACAAGCTGTATGCTGCAAATACTCCAGAGCTGCTGTACACCCAGGCTCCAGTCCCCAAACCTCTCCAAAAGGACAGAAAGGTGATTCCTGCGAGTGCTCACCACTGAGCACCCCTTGTATGTTTGGGGCCCCACATCAGTAATTTGTGTTTGTCTTTAATTAAAGCTGTGCCAGTGTGCACATTAATTTAAGCCTCAGTTACAAAGAGGAAATATGTTAATATAGAGAACAGTCACTGCCAGAAAAATTCACTGGCCAGTTTCTAAAAATATGGGTGAGGGGAAGATCTACAAGCTGCAGAAATTATTGGTTCATACTTTTCCTCTAATTATCAACTCAGTGAGTGCCCCTTTGTTTTTCAGGTCACTCCCCAATTACATGTTTCCTTTGTTCCACAACATTTAATTCTTTTCCAGTGTTGCAAAATTAACTGGACAGGTTTCCTAATCTTGTGTCTACAAAGAACTTGTTGTAATTGCAATGAATGCTTTCATTTTGCTGGTGTCTGAAATACGATTTGCAGGGAAAGGGGGGGTGCGGGTTGATGCGAGTCCCATCATTAATAACATTCCTGCAGGGATTGTAGTGGTGGGAGTAAAAACCCCAAAGCTTTTATATAATAACAGCATGTGTTTTCACGTGAGCTGCTCCTTTAAGAAGCCTCGGGCTACTGGAAGTAGAGGGATCCGGGAAAAGGCAGCCCCACATCGATAACAGAGGGCAGAGGTTAAATCTTTTGGCATATTTACCATAAGAATGGTCACTGCACACCCTCTCCCTGAAGGCTTCACTGAAATAGAAGTGTTTGCCATTGGCACTGCCCTCCTGGTAGAAGGTAAGTTCCGTGTGTGACCTCAGCAGCAATAAGATTTTTTCCTCCTATAATTTCTGGTGAGACGGGGGGGAAGGAAGATTGAAGTGAATAGCAGCATTTGTGGTATGCTGACTCTGGTTAGTGTGGCTACATCACCAGTATTTCTGGTGAGTAAATCAGGGTGAGCTGCAAGCTCTTTGCCGTGGAGATCTGCGCTCTATGCATAGCTGTGGCAGTCAAGTACTTGTTACTCTGCTCTCTTCTCAAGAATTTGGGATGCAAGATTTTGTTGTTGACTTTTAAAGGCAATTTTATCTTCCTCTGGGGAAAGAAGTTGAAATTACTGATAATCTCTCAATAAAATTGGACTGCTTGTTTTGTGGGTTGTGATGCCTGTCTTACAATCAAACATGATAGCTCCAAAAAAACCTGTAAACTGATAGCATACATCCAGAGTGCATTGGTAGCACTTCAACTGATGGCTTCTGGGTAAAAGTAACAAAACCATATCAATTTAATTTAACCAGTGTGATCTTAAGGCACATGCCACTTGTTGAGAGACTGCAACAAAACTGTGAATTTATATCTACCTGACAGCTAGCAAAGGCTCGTAGCTGGGACTATGTTGGTGTCAGTCCCAGGGCCTGGGACCCCATTCCTGCATAGTGCTGCTCAGAGGGAGGTGTGGGAATCGTGGGGCCCAGCAGCAGAGGAGGAGAGGCTGTAGGCACCATCAGAATGGGATAAATGCTCATTAGCTCACCCCGTAAACATGGAGCATGGGTGCTCACCTTCTCCTTGTGGCCGAACCCGCATCTGGCTGCAAAGGAAAGCTGGAGATGCTGTCAGACACTCTTCCTGGGGACAGAGAGGAGAAAGCTCCTAGTTCTTGCCCAGGGGCAGGCTGCTGCCTAAACAGAGTCCAGGGCTGAGTCCCTGGGCCATGTGCACAGCCTGGCAGGATTTACACTCCCACCCTGAGGCGTGGGAAGCAGCAGGAGGACAGGGACAGTGCTGGGTGCTGGCAGAGCCCAACAGCCAGGTCCTGCTGGGAACCTGCTCATGGCACCACAGCCATGCCAGCCCTGACCTCTGCCAGGGGCTGCAGCCTGCTGGGGACCTGCAGTTGTGGATGTTCAAGCAAAGAACCCCCTGGTAACCTTCAGTTAAAACTAGGTGTGGTCTAATACATTTATGTTTTACTAAACACAAGCATTTTCCATAGGGTTTTAGGCAGAATGTGCCCAGTAGTTTTAGGCAGTAAAACTTTGTCGTCATTTGGGTTAGAAGACCAAGCTAAATAATCAAAGATTAATTCACTTTCTGAAACACTCTGAGACAGAGGCAATTAAGACCTCCCGTTTTTTTGTGGCAGCTTCCAAGTGCAGTTTGCCAAAAAAGGTTGTGGTGAAGAGTTGCATTGACTTTATTATTCAGTGGACACTTTATAAAGTGGACACATTTGCTGATCTAAAAATGAAAATTCAAAGCTTTTTTTTAAATTTAGTAAGTTCTGTATTTGTACACTTATGCTGACCTGCAAGAAAGCAGAATCTGGTAAAGCCTGAGGCTTCCAAAAACAGGGAAAATATAGAAAAAAATCTGATATAGTAATAACTCTTCAGCTCTATTCTAAATATGCTCAGAACACATCTCTCCTAAAGGCTTCTCTGCATTTGGGAGAGTTGACAGCAGTTTTAGCCCATGGGTGGGAGGTAATCTGGCAGAGAGGAAATAAAAGGAGCAGATCTCAAATGGCTCTGAATATTTCTCCTGGAAATATTTTGTTATATGTTTTGTAATGATAAACACACATCAGCTGTTACTATGGTTATGCCATCAGCCATTAGTGCAATTAAGGTAGAAGCAGGATTTCTGACTAGAAAAAAACATCCATCTTATGTAAGTGCAGAATTAAGACAATAAGCATAAGTAACTACACTACTTTACAGAATTAGGGGATATGGATTTTTTCTGTGCTACATCATTTCTTTTTCCAAGAAGAACACAAAGAAAAAGACACGGTGCCTCTCATCTAACTGAAACTTAGAGACTGGATGTTGAGTCAGAGCCTCATCAGAGCTAAAACAATTCAGGTCGCCTTGAAAAGGGCATTAAAGGACAAAGCTTGAGTTTAAATCAGTGAAGGATGGGCTTCAGGGTGTCATGGCTCTGTGCCGGGTGAATATTTCAGGTTGCTTGGATCCCTCTCTGAGGACCAACATAAAATTATTTTTTTTAAATCTCCCAGTGACTGCTTTTCATAATTAGATTATTCCTTTCCATGTATAGTCTACTGACGAGGGTCAGTAATAAGACTGAGCTGGTGTGATTCAACCACTGTGTAGGCTGCCCTGAGACAGAAGCCCAAAGGGAGGCAGGCTGACTGAAACATGGCTGAGGGATTTCTGTGCTTATACTATAATGGATATTAAAATAAATTTAATAAATATTAAACCATTTCTCTATCAAAGTCAGGCCAGGACATGTGTACACCAGCAGCATGTGCTGGCTGCCAGCTCTCCTGAAACTGCCTTCCCTGCATCTCCCCTGCTCTGAACCCTGAACCATGTGTCCCTGAACCATGGAGCCTGACAATCCAGTTTATTTTATTATAACAAAAAGCAGAATTACAGATAAGCTCAAACCATGTCTGCTCCACATGACTGATGAAGTCTGAAGCACTGGCTTGAGCTGTCACCTACGACTTCCCTTCTGAAAGCTGTTGCAACTTGCATGCAGACTGACCGCTACAGATATATTCCCTGTGCATAAGATTCCACTGTAATTATTGTTCTCTTATCAAAGAAAATAGCAGTATCCTTGTAGATATTTTCCATTTCCAGTTGAATCACACCAAACAATTCTGTCTTTCAGCCCTGCTTGGTTTCTGTCTGAATGGCTTGACAATTATTTCTTTCCGAAAAATCAAAGAGCTCCGAACACCCAGCAATCTGCTGGTTCTCAGCATTGCCCTGGCCGACTGCGGCATCTGCATCAACGCCTTCATCGCTGCCTTTTCCAGCTTCCTCAGGTATGGCAGAAAGGTTTTCCTAAAGCATCTTCAGAGGAACCACATGGAAATTAACAGCTTAAGTTCTAAGAGCTCTAACTAATTAAATGGCTCTCTTTCTACCATAACACATAGCCGACCTTCTCATTCTCTCAATCTGAAACAGCAAAACAAAACTCTGTATGGTTCTACCAGCCAAGTAGAAAAGCAGATTTTACTGCATATAATCACTGATAGATTACAAGACTGACTAGAGAAGACATTTAGCCAGACATCTTTACCAGTGGTTACAGAAGCTACCTGAATATCAAAATATTACTTCACTAAACCTCTAGATTGACCCTAAATTTGTCTGCAAGTCTGTATCTGTTTGTTGTGTTGTGCTGACTTGCACACATTGACAAATTGGCTCCTCACATAGGCAAATCTTGAAGATCAGAATAATTGGATGAAATGTAGATTTCAAATTGAAAAACCCAACTTTTTAGTACACAGATGCAGGATTATAGTTTCTCCTCAGTATTAAGAGTACAAATAGCTGTTGTCCTGTAAGAGACACCACAGCAAGAAAAATGCTGACAAATGCCTTAAAAGCAAGCACAGTATTTCTCAGACAGATACCACGAGCACAGGGTATCATTTTACCCTCTCTGTTGATGCAATTTCCAAACATGGAATTTGGAAAATAAAATTTCCTTTACCTTTTGCTGTCATTTTCTTAACATGTTCCTTGTTTGTTGACAGATACTGGCCTTATGGCTCTGATGGCTGCCAAATCCATGGATTCCATGGCTTCCTGACAGCTCTGGCCAGCATTAGCTCCAGCGCTGCCGTCGCCTGGGACCGATACCATCACTACTGTACAAGTAAGGGCTACAGCCTACCTTACCTTACCCATATCCTTCAAAGGGCAGCTGGCTTAGGTTTCTGGGAATCAAAGCAAGCACACAGTTATTATTTGTGTATCTTATATGTAAGTTTGTTTATCTTACACACTAGATACAGCAAATATAAACAGTTTCTCCAAAGGACCTCTTCCCATACAAAAGGAAATTATCAACCACCTTCAGGAGATATTTCCTTGTCCAGATCACATCCAACTTGTGATCCACTTGCCATGCTTTCTCTTAATCCATAAGTAATCTTTGAAACAAAATCCCAAACAAAATCCAACTCCTCATACTGAAGAAAAATCTATTCATCTTGGGCTTTCATCCAACACCCTGCTGTGTACCAAACAGATCATCATGTCCATGCAGAGTTCACTAATTACAGATAAATTTGGTGTTAAGCAGAGAGCTGCCTCTGCAGAAATGGTGGCTGGAACAGAGCCCTTGCAGAGGCATGATTGGGCAGACAGAGCTCAGCAGCCCCTTTGTGCAACACACAGGCATTTTGGGGTGCAAGAGACATTTGTACCCACACACACTTTCAGGCAGAGCCTCCATGTGATTCCATCAGCAAATGGCAAACCACACCCAAAGCACACAGGGAATATGGTCAATCTGATGATCCTGTTGAGGAAAGGCTGCCAACGTTTTTTTGTTCTGATATGTTTGCAGGAATTCAGCTCAAATAAAGAAAGAATTTTTTCATGTCTAGACAAAGGCCCCAAATAATGCAGGCTGTGAGCTAAATCAATACTAACACCCCTTGGACACTGAAATGCATTTGGAGCTGGAAGAGGAGTATCTGTATTTTATGAAAGAGAGCCTGAAAATAAGCATGTCTGGGAAAGACATTTTACTCTGTGCCACATTGACTTTAATGCTTTTGTGTCATGCACTCCTCCAGTCAAGAGCATACACTACATTAAGAGCACAGGCAGAAGGACCCTAAGGGCACAAGCTTCTTTGCTTTGCTCAAATTGTTACTTACTGATGGCCAAACATGGCTCCTATAGCAAACATTTTGAACAACAAAACAAAGCCAAAAACCCAGAAGCTGCTCATGCCCTGTGGTTATTCCAGTAAAACCAGCCCCTTCTAATTCAATTCTTCACATGCTGATTGCAAAGAAGATTAAGTCATATTTCACAGATGTGCTGTAGCAAGCCCACAGGCTATACTGTGTTCTCAATCCATACATTAAACTCCTGTTGACACTGGTGTGAGTTGCATGTCAGTACAGAAGGTATAAAATACTTTTACCTAAAATACAAAGCTGTCAGCACTTTATCTTCATTCCCCAGGATCTGGTACTCCTTCCAGACCCAAGTACATCATCCGCAGTTTTTTGTTACGTCCTAACAGTTTCCCAAGGAAACCTTTGTTTGTGCCATTCCTCAGCTTGGCACTTGATTATTCACTGTCTGTATTTCTCAGAAGATCTGATGAGAACGTGAGAGATATGATGATAGGATAGCTTGGGACTTTACAACCATTCTGGATGCTAATAACACAAATTTTTTCACCAATATCCTGAAAATTGACCAAGTTTTTAGATTTGGAAGTTAGCACAACCCTAAGTGGCAAAGCACTATCTTTAAAGTGTATCGATAACTAGACAAGTCACTCACCAGAAATCAGGTTGATACTGCTTGGCATATGGAAGAAAATAATATTATCACTCCACATGACAGAGAAGGTCAAGATATTTTAATCTCCCTTCTCTTGTTTTTTTTACTTCTAGGCAACCACACTGGGCAACTCTCTTTTCATCCCCTAAATGTGGCTCTGGGGTCTATAAGATGCTACTTTCACAGCAAAGAGGAGAGAACTAGAGAAATAACCTAAAAGTGTGCAGCAAGAGGAGAAAAGGCTGGGGAGTCTGAAGGGTATCAATCATCTCTAACAAGATGGGAAAAAAAGATTTTGAAATTTGATCATTAAGGGGCAAAGGAAAAAATAGAAGTAGTTTTATGTTAGTGCCTGATGGTGAAGAAGAAAAGGGCCAATTCTGAGGAAGCTGTCTCTCAGCAGCCAAGTATCCAGGACAGAAGGTGACAGATTAGATCAAGGTAGACACTGTCAGTTCTCCTCTCTAGCCATTCATGTTGCCATCAGAAGTTTGTGAAGAGGGGAAGAATCCTGGTCAGTTCATAAGCACAGCATACAGTTACAGATTTAAAAGGAAAGAAAAAAATATTGAAGATTTTTAACTTGCATTTAAGAATTAGGGGGAAACAGAAAATCTGAAGTGATTTGTATCAGTACTTCTCTCAGTACTATAAAAAAGAAGACAAACAAAACCAGCAGGGATTTCACAGCATCATTCAATTTCTAAAAGTGGAATTACAGTGACTTTTAACTAATCCTTAAAAACCTGGGTTTTTACATTGGTATTCAAAGATTACCATTTGCTACAATTGCAGCTGTCAGCTCTGTCAAATTAGGAATAAGTCCTAAACTCCTGTCACACTAACTGCAGCCACCCTGCCACATTCCCTTCATCTAGTTTGCACCTGTATCAGTTCTCCTTGACAAAATTTCAATGTTTACATAGATCTTGCATTTTTCATTTGAAGCAGGCGGTAATCACCAAGGCACTCTAAGTTCATGGTGAACCACAGCAAATAAAAAAACCAATGGATGAAAAAAGATTCCTTAATCATTTTAAAGAGTTTTTTATAATGATCTGCACAAAAGAAGCTATTACTCAGTACAGCTTTCTTATTCCTACAAAAAATGTAGGATATTGTGAGGGCTAGTGACTGGTGCTTTTTGCACTGCAGATGAAGTAGGTGGTATCATCTCTTTTATTTATGACTGATATATGTAATCATATATATATTTTCAGCTTTTCAGGTATTTCTGTCTTTGACAGACTTAGTTAATTTTAAACGATGCATGCCGTAAAGTTTGGTACAAGCCATACTGTCCTGGAATATGTTATATCTTAATATTATACAGCTATTATAGCTTAACCATTTGCAAGAATGAGGAAAAGAGATTATTTTTCTCCTCCATAGAAAATCCTGTTGACCTTTTATTTGAAATACCCCTTTTAAACAGCAGACTGAATTCTAGCTGAAAGGTAGCCACAGTGTCAGAGATGTATTTTTATTCTGTGAAAATCAGCTAAATGTTTGAATAAATAATCTTAAAAAAATACATTCATAAACTTTTCCACAAACTAAACACAGAGATACAGTTTGTGATTATATGACTAAAACCTGGCCATCATGATCAAAAGGATTAAGGTTCTATGCTCTATCTAGCACTTCCTAAAACTTTAACTTTTGGCACCACAATTTTAGTTATCTTTGAATGATGGAGGAGCAGTCGTTCTGTTCCAAAGCAATTACAGAAATCCTTTCAAATTCCCTGTATTAATATTTCACTGTGTGGAAAAGAGAGGCTTCCCTTTTGCTTTTCAAAGAGAGAAAACCAGAGCCCAAGAGTGATTAGACTTAATAGAACCAAACTGCCAGCACTGGGCCCTAATTAGGAATTATATTTGTAAGCATATGCTGAACTCCATATATATGCATTTAATTGAATTAGGACCTACACGGCTATTACATTAAATTTTATCAGGCCAAGAAAAGGCATTTCAGGTAGAACAATGGCCTGCTGTGCACAAAAACAAGTGAACTGCTCTCAACTTGTGCTCTTGCTCTTGGCCTTCTCAGGGGAGAACATTTTTGCCACATGAGCACAACATGGTTCTTTCACTGTTCTTGTACTGAAAGTTTTTTCTGGGTAAAATTAAAATAATCTCAAGCTCGTTTAATTTTACATTCACATATTTTTAGCTAATTCTGATGTGTGTGTAAATATTTTATGGAGGGTCAGCCAGCAGCTGATTTTACCAGGTCTACTTCACCATTAATCTCATTTTGCAAAAGGTCAAAGCCAAAAGGAAAAATTTAATTTTGTTAGTTCTGATTCTCTCCTCTTCAGGCATCCAAAGTGAGGCCCCTTAAGTGTGAGAGGAGAGAAAAGATGAGCTCAGCCCCAGAAATGAGCTTTCCAAATGGCTCACGACTGTTGAGACGTGCCTGGTGCCAGACTCCATTATTGCACAGTCCTTTTATTCTATATCTAATAGGAAAATGGTGATCCCTAACTCCCATGGAAAAGTAACTAAATAAAATTTTCCTTAGAGCTTTTCAAAGAAAAGGCACAGACACTTAAGTAAGAAGGTGCTTAGTCTACATTGCTTCTTTGGACTGTGAGTTTAAGAATAATTACAAATTACTAAAAAGTTGCACTTCTATTTCTAGTCCCCTAAATCAAAAACTATTCTTTTATTTTCATCTATGTAATTCTAGAGTCAAATTATGTGAGTACTACAAAGCAGTATTTAAGCCTTTGCAGCCAAAATATATCTTAGTCATGTGAAAGACAGATATTAGTCATCATTAATAATTCTTCTTTAGCAATCATTAAAAAAATATGTTTTAAATTACAAAAAAAATTTTTTTGCAAGCAACAAATATAAAACCTAGAATATTTAATACAGAGTATTTTCTTTAATTTTCCTTGGTATTTAAATTGCAATGTGTACAACTGTCTTTTCTCATGATTAATTTTTGAACACCTGCACCAAACGAGTTTTCCAAGGTGATTTTTAATGCAATTCAAACTTTAATTTTTTTTTTCCCTGAAGAACCTCTGGAAGATAAGAAAAAGGAGAGGGATGGAACCAGGACTCCACTTAAAGGGCAGTTTCACTAACACTCTTAATTTTCCTTTTCTAAAATATACAAGAACAGTACAAAACAGAACAGTACTGTAGAGTTTGTGGTTCTTCCTGGAGCTGCTGCCTTGCAGGGATCCCCAGCCCATGTGGCCCCCACATGTCCTTCACCCACGAGTCAGCCACGTCTGACCCCATGGCAGGGACTCACCTCATGCACCTCATCCCCCGTCCTTCACCTCCCAGGCAATGATCAGAATTGGCCTGAATCTCCCTGCCTGCTGTCTGAGGGCAGACAAAAAGATTGCTTTCCAACCTCAGTGCAGATTACATCATTACTCGTCCCTAGTGGGAGATTTGATTAGAAAGGAGTGCTGGGGGAAAGTCACTCTTCTCCTTGCTGGTGCTGCTGGCCTCACGGGTTGCTCAGCGTGGGCATGACGACAACATTGGCCTCTCTAACAAAATTACCCAGGCCTTTTACGTGCAAGCACTCAGGTCAGCACAATATCCTGCAGCAGCAAGGAAGCCTGCCTGCCTTCCCCATGAATAAATACTTCCTGTGTCTTCTGAAGTTTCCAATCTTTCACTTCATTCCTATGGTATTTGATCGAACCAGATGAGATAGGCACAAGGGAACAATTTATTATAAAATTAGAAAAAAAACCTACTAATGCTGAGCTTCACATTTCCTATTATAGGCTAAGTGATGGTCTTAAGGGCAAAATTATTTGTCCAGTAATATTTTTAGAACAAACTCTGTCGTCAGGTTGTGTATATATATTCACATATATATTGATGACCAGTAAAAATGACAGGGTATATTAGATATCCACACATGCCCTGCAGTCCTGGCCAGGCAGGAAGGAAGTAGGCAGGGGCTGGGGAGTGTGTGCAGAGTCCCATTTCTGATCTGACCTGCACTCTGCCATGGGACTCTGTTTCTTCAAACACTATTTATTGCATCACCCTGTTCATTCTACTCTGCCTCATCTGTGTCTTTAAAATACATTCCCAAAACACAAGAACATAATGTTTGTAACAGGAGCTGTATCTCCAGCGTGGTACAAAGCTGAGCAGCAATACAGCATAGGTCTACGTAAAACACACAAAAGGGAAGTACAGTCTGCTGTTACCTAAAAGCTTCCCTCATATTTTATGCAAGACTGATTCCTCCAGACTCAGGATAGCTTCAGGATACAAAACATGAACAACTGCTTGTTTCTGCCTGAGGCCCAAGGGCCTGGCAGCTGTTTCCAGTGGTTTTGTTCAGGGCATGGAGACCCCCTTTTCTCTTCCCACAGGGAGCAGGCTGCAGTGGAGCACAGCTGCCTCCATGATGGTGTTTGCATGGCTCTTTGCTGCCTTCTGGTCCATCATGCCCTTACTGGGGTGGGGAGAATACGACTACGAACCCCTCCGAACCTGCTGCACGCTGGACTACAGCAAAGGGGACAGGTGAGGGCCAGGGCCAGCTCCCACAGGAGCAGAGTGGAGGCTGCCATCCCCTAGGATGGCCTTGGTGGCACACAACTCCCTCCCCCAGCTATGCCCAGCAGTTGTCCCTCCCCAGCAGCTGGGACAAGGCAGGCATCACACAAGGCTGCCTGGACTTGCATGGTAGCACAGGGAACAGCTAAAGTCAGCTTCATCTGTGGGAAAGGCTGGTGCTCAGCTTTCTGCTACTCCCTCACTCATCAAGAGGCTGCATCTTTTCTGGGTTTAGGGCTTGACACCCTTTCAGAATGCTTTTGGCTTTATGCAGTCCAGCACAGATGTTTGAGTAGTGATGTTTGGGTTTAGAATACAAACATCTGTTGTGATTTTCTACAATACTGTCCATCCCACACAAAAGAGCATGGCACAGCTTAACTGGCCTTCAGCAAATGCTGCACCTGAAGCACGTCAACAAAACTGGCTTTAGCAATTTCAAAATTACAATTTGGTAAATACTTACAAATTTACAGAGATGCGCTAGAGAGGAATTAACACCCTCTTTTTTTTTCCCCTCCTCACCTTTTCCAGAAACTATGTCACATTCCTTTTTGCTCTGTCCACTTTCAATTTCATGATCCCTGGCTTCATCATGCTGACGGCCTATCAGTCCATACACCAAAAATTCAGGAAAACTGGGCACTTTAAGGTAAGAAAGCTCCCTCAGCCCCTGCAATCACATTGCCAAAATAAGGCTGCATCCAGTAGAGACAAAGTCCTCAAAAAAAACCAATTTTTTTCATAAAGACTTTGACTCAGCTCCTTCTGTCCTAACTCCCCAGTGCTACTTGAGTACGAGGGTAGAGCAACACAGAATGGGGCCATTCAGAAAGTTCATGGAAACACCATCCTTGGAAATATCAACATTTTACCAGATGGCCACATCTGCCTCAACCTAGTGCTGTAAACAGTTCCCCATCAGAGAAAGTTGGACCAGTGATCCTGAAGATTTCCCTCCATCAACACTGGTCCAACTCTCCTCAAAAAACAAAAACAGAACATACAGAATATTTGCCAATAGGATATCAATATTTATCTCAGACAGGATTGTTTTTCATGCTTTGCTACAGGCCTTTGGCTTATAGGTGAGGAAGTCAGACAGAACTACAGCTCTGCAAGGAAACATACAGGCACCCCTTATGGGGAAAAGGGCATTCTCATACACATTGTGTTTACACTTGGCTGAGGAAATTCAGAAATCTTTATGAGCTGGAAACAAAGGAATTGTTCTGGTGTGGCAGGTTTATGGGAATGTAATGTGGTGACTATATGAGTTGCTTGCTGAGGTACAGGCTGTATAGTCTGGGGCACTATGCATGGCTGGTGGGCACAGCCCAACCTCTGCACTCAGTAAAGACAGTCAGTTCTCAAGAGAAATGTTATATCGACAGAGACAGTCAGGCTGACTTGTTTGTAGCTGACTGGAATAAATACATGTGCCCTCTATATATTTCTTGAACAAATCTCAGTGTTCATTATTACGTCTATTACTTTTTTCCAGTGAGTTTATATGCACTAGTATGTGATTTCTTTCTCACAATACTCTGTAGCTGTGCAGACAAGTTACAATGCAGAAAATTTAGGCATGAAATTATCAATTCCTTAGTCATTAATAAGACTAAGGAATTGCTCTCTCCCCTCAGCACCAGTTACTGGCCATGGTTTCTATATTTAGCACGCACTGATTTATCTGATCTACCATAAGGTGTTTTGCCACCTCTGCCACTCCCCACCCACGCCCAGGATCAGGGCTTTAGTGCTGCTGCACTGTGCAGTCCACATATCCTGTTGGCTGATCCTCTCCTGCTACTGAACACAAACCACAGTCCCAGAGGACCTTTCCCATCCATTTGTTGCAGTGTGCGATTGAGAAACACAAAGAAACCTATTGCTCCTGTTTTTCAGTTTAACACTGGTTTGCCACTGAAGACGCTGGTCATTTGCTGGGGTCCCTATTGCCTCCTGTGCTCCTATGCAGCAGTGGAAAATGTGATGTTCATTCCAGCAAAATACCGCATGGTACGTCAGTGCCACCCCAGAACCCAAACAGTGCCAGTCTCCTCACTCCCCTCTCTTTGTCTCTGTGGAACAATGCCAGTTTACTCACAACTGGGTTTGCTTGTACAAACGTATATAAGAAGTAGTCCTTCTCCTCAAAGCATTCTGTTCATCTTCTGTATTTTAGTGAAAATTGATAGTGCACATTGATATAACAGGCACTGCATTACTGCTTTGAGCAAGCAAAAATTTAGGAAGTCAGGGGTATTTTTCTTCAGCAGTTAGTTAGGGGTGTGTAACCTGTACTGTTCTATGCCATATAGGAGCTTTTTGTGTCCTTCTCAGAGTGGGGTACCAGCTCGGAATTTTCAATTTTAAAGAGACTGTTTGTCTCATTCATATTTCTAATACTTCTCTCTCCCCAGGGAAGCTGTAATTGATCACTCCTAAGGTTCTGCTGCCTTCTTTTTCCTCTTTCTTCTATGACTCTTGGCTCCAAAACCAGTGCTGGGACTCAGTAATATCACATCAAACCTTTCAACTTTCATTCAGTGCCCCCAAATCAGCCCAGTTTCAGGTTACCAGATGCATCACTGTATTCAGTATCCCACATTAAATGTTTAGCAACATCAGCCTCTTTATCCACCCAAAGGTGTCCATGGCACACTTTTCACTCCTCCTAAGTGTTTGTATTCACTCTCAGCTGAAGTATCCTTGTTTCAGGCAGTGCCAACCTAAATTCTTTCTCCTGGAGACTATAATTTCCTGAGTAGGACTTCCCACCAGCCAAATTGCTTTCACTTCTCCCCTCTCTGGGAGTAGCAAGCTAATGCCATTGGAGACAGGCTTTTTTGGGTAAAGAGAAACTGAACATAGGCTGAAATCAGCCCACTGGCTTCTGGGTGTGTTTTCCTCGTAACAAATATTGTGTCTCATGACAGATTCCTGCCCTTATTGCCAAGACTGTGCCAACGGTGGATGCTTTTGTATATGCCCTGGGAAATGAGAACTACAGAGGAGGAATATGGCAGTTCCTCACAGGACAGAAGATTGAGAAAGCAGAGGTTGATAACAAAACTAAATAACCCATTATGGCATTAAACAAAATTACTGCGGGTACATGAGAGCAAAATTCAAGAGAAAACTGAGTGCATTCTCTGATATGTATGTGCAAAGGTGGTTCCACATTGGAAAGGCTGTGCATTGGCTACAAACAATGACGTATGGAAAGAAAGCCCTCCAGATAACTGTCCAAACCATCATGAGCTGCTTGTCAAACAAACTGCCTTAATCTGTATCAATTGTCAGCAGTCTCATTTTATATGTCACTACAAATAAACTATGTGCTGGAAAGCATTTTTTTTCTCCTGATAAAAGCTAACATAAAAGCTCAGAAAATTAACTGAAGCAGGATATTCATTTATCCAGTGAGGCCTCATCAGATCAATCTGTGCAGGTTGTCCATATGGTAATGTCTGGATTACTAAAAGATTAAACCAGTATCCAGTATTAACCACATGTCTGTATAAATAGCTTGTTCATCTGAACAACTCATTTTCAGTGCACCCAGAACAGGAGTTTCCAAATTTCCATGATGAATCTGGCATCCTAGTTCCATAAAAATATTTCAGTGAGCATGTTTCTCCAGTAAGGAATATTAGCTTGGCTCCTATTCAAATGAGTTACTGTGTGACATTCAGCTTTGTCACACACTAAACTGCATCAGATTTTGCAGCTGCTGCTTAGCAGGACAATCAAAAGCTTATAGTCCATCATAAAAAACATTCATCTTTTTGTTGAACATTGAGCAAAAACTAAAGGGAGGCATGAGTCAGATTCTGTTCAGAAATGTCATAAGAATAAAAATTAACTTCACATCTTCCATTAAATTGCCCTATGTTCTACATAGTGATTAAAGAATCTGAGCAATTAAAAAGTCACTTTCATAATTATCATAATTCATATGTATTTTAAACTATCAGAAATGTCCATTTTAAAGACTTGTATTTGCTCGTGTAGCTCATATTGCCTATGGGATGAAAAACTATCTGTTGATGTTGCCTGTTATTACAAGATGTGTCTCAGAATTGCCCATTTGCTAAAAAATACATGCACAATAGATTAGGAGAGATTGTGTGTACAAAAAAAGCAAACCTAATTGATACTTACAGGGATCATATGGTTCATTTCCAAGCATTGACAGTGAAAGGGTTTTTGAAACTAACCAAAGAAAAAGCTGATCCATCCTTTTGATGCCTTCCAAAACATGAAAAAGGAAACCAGTTATTTGTGAGATACAAAAGGGTAGACAGTACCATCCCAGAAGCTAAACAATCAGTGGGTAGAAGGGACATTCCTCTCATATCTAGGGACAGGGAATAGATGCCATTTTGTCAGCAGTTAACCAGCAGGACCCCATTCAGAAGTGTGCTTTGGGACTTCATGAGGTTCAATCTGGTCACAAACTACCTGACAGAGCACTGAATAATGCCATGACAAAATTATGCAGAATAATGACATCTAATGCTGACAGCTAAGACTTACATCTTAGATACACATAATATAAAGTGAGCAGATGACAAAATGTTTGCAGTGATAAGTGCAAAATAATGTGCCTGGGTGCAAAATTACCTTTAAGTATGTATCTACAGTGACAGGCTCTGAATGTGCAATTATCTCTTTCTCTAGAAAGAGGCCTGGGTAGGTCTTGCAATCACCGGCTCACTTGTCACTGGGGTCACACTGAAAATCCCAGCAGAATGCTAAAAAGCACTAAAAAATGAATAGGTAACAAAACAGAGCACAGTCACACCATTTGAAAACCACCTATTCAGACTTACTGAATAGGGTGCATAGTTTGGGTCATTCCAACTCAAAGAGGATAAACTAGAAAAGAGCAATAGAAATGATCAAACACAGGGAGAAGCTTGAACACAGTAGGGAGGAGATGAAGGAGTGTTGGCTCAGAAGCAGTGGCTGGTGAGGAGAACAGAGACAGCCTTATTGAACCAGGGATTCAGGGGATGAGATGGAATGATTGTTTGCTGCTCCCAGTAGCACAAGAATGATGGGACATCCAGTAAAATTACTTTGAGATGTACATTTTCTGAAGTTCATGTTTTGAGGAGTGTTCTTCATGTCTGCCTACTGAAACACATTATGGCTTACATAAAAAGACTATAATAATCTAATAAATAACAGCTAAAGACATTTGGTTAGGGACCGAGTCCCTTTTGTTTAAAGGAAACATACATCAGGAACTCTGATGGCTCTTGGCTCTTAGTCCATTTGCAGACTGATTTTTGACTTGCTCTTACCTACGCCAAGGGCATCCTGGCCTGGATCAGGAATGGTGTGGCCAGCAGGAGCAGGGAGGTAATTCTTCCCCTGTACTGGGCACTGGTGAGGCTGCACCTTGGGTGCTGTGTCCAGTTCTGGGCCCCTCAGTTCAGGAAGAACATTGAGACTCTTGAGAGAGTCCAGAGGAGGCAACGAGGCTGGTGAGGGGCTTGGAGCACAAACCCTGTGAGGAACCACTGAGGGAGCTGGGGATGTTTAGCCTGGAGAGAAGGAGACTCAGAGGTGACCTTATCACTCTCTACAACTTCCTGAAAGGTGGTTGTGGTCAGGTGGGGGTTGGTCTCTTTCTCCAGGCAGCAACTGACAGAACAAGAGGACACAGCCTTAAGCTGGGCCAAGGGAAATATAGGCTGGATATTGGGAAAAAATTTTTCACAGAAAGGGTGATAAAGTATTGGAATGGTCTGCCTGGGGAGGTGGTGGATTCACCATCTCTGGATGTGTTTAAGACAAGACTGGATGTGGCACTCAGTGCCAGGCTTTAGTTGAGGTGTTAGGGTTGGGTTGGACTCCATGATCTTGGAGGTCTCTTCCAACCCAGTGATTCTGTGATTCTTACTACAAACTTTCTAATGTGGCAGTGGAAAGCAGCTGAGCTCTTACTTCATTCTGTTGGACAACTACAAATCTAAATGTGCCTCTGCTTAGGTTTGTGCATTCTTTTTCCTATTGATTACTGAAAAGTAGTGATGGGTAAAGCTGAATATCGTGACTTAAAGAGCATAATGTTCATAAATGGTATTCAAGCCTTGAGACAAATGGGGCCTCTGTCCCAAGCAGCAGCCAAAGCTGTCCTCTAGAGCACCCCTGAAGAAATGCAAGGTAACAAAGTTGCTGAAACCTTTCAGACCTAGGGATGGCGCAAAACTTACAGACGAACTGTGAAGAGCACAGGACATGTTCATATGGCCCAGCATAGTGCTATAAGCCCTGGACTAGGCAGAGGCAGTACAGTGCACTACGGTGAGATGAGAACAGCCTGTCCCACCCAAGGGAGAGTGGAACCTCACTTTAGGTGGTTTCCTATGCACTGTGTTTCTCCCATTGAGTCAGAAATCCCACCTGGTCTCACTCTGCACCTCTAAACCTAAGGATGTATATAAAACCTGAGTCATTTCTCCTGTCATTTATCTCCCCCCTAAATATCTTCAACAAATGCTTTTCAGCCAGTCAGGCCTATAGCTGTCCCAGCCTGAGGGCTCCTTCATACAAATTACAAAAGCTCCTGACTGAGTGAAGAGAGGTAAACAAAGCATTTGAACCAACTGTTCAAATTCTAGTTTATAACCTTGGCTGCTGACTTCCTGCCAGAGTGGAGGAATTGAGGTAGCTCATGGCTCATTCATTGGATTTTGGATACTCTCACTCTCTCCACCAAAAAAAAATTGAAACAAAAAAAAGACATGGAAATAAGCATGAAGGTTTTCAGGGACTGGTCACCAAGATTTAGCAGTACCTTCTAGCTATGAATAGTTCTCACCACTGGTTAATCCACATTAAGAAGTGTCTGATGACCACTAAAAAGGACCCAAACCAGTGTCCTGTGCTTCTGGAAAATGTCTGAAAGCAAACTGCAATGCATCAAGAAGCCCAACACATACTTCCAGTTAATTAGACAGTTTATCCTTAGCACAGTCAGCCTTCACCACAATGTTCTGGCCCAGTGCCCCACAGCACTGCTGGCTGTCCAGGTCTTGCCAATGGGTATCTGTTACCATCCTGATAACACCTGTCACAACAAGGTGTTATCTTGAGTAGTTTAGGCTGTAGCATACAAAATCCCATCATGTTTTTGCACTCTGGAGAAGTGCAGATGGCTAGAAACAGGATTTACACTACCCTAACCAAACTACAGGCCAGGGGGTTGTACAGAGGATGCAAGACACTCATACATTTAGTATTCCACCTATTCTCTAAACCAAACAGCATAAGAACAAAAAAATGGAGGCTCAGCTTAAGCCAGTACAGCCAATATGAACATCAGTGATTAATACCTGTCCTGTCACTAAAGAGAAGAGTGACTACAACAACAGCGTACCCACTGTTTAAAATAATTAAATGACACCTCAGGTTATGTCACAATAGCCACTGCAACCCTTTGTTGGGCAGGTTTTGAACACAACCAAAATAGAAGAGGAAGGCATGCCTCTCCTTAGACTGCAATTATTTGATTCAGCATCCACACACTCTTAATGCCCAGTGATCTGCAGTGTTATATCCAATATCACTTAACCACCCTACTACCCCTCTTACAGACAAACTAATTCTGCTCATTTGTGTCAGAGTGAGCTTTTTTACACACTGATGGAAAACAGACTTCCAAAGAAAAAACAGAAGGCAATTTTTCTTCCTAATCTCTAGATACAAAACATAATCTCTTCAGGTTTTCTTTCAGCAGACATAAATGCCTCACACCCTAAATGGCATCTCTTGCAGTTCTATTTTCAAGGTTATTAAATGCCCACAACTCCAAATGAAGCTACTGCATCCTCAATAATGCTGCAAATCCAGATTTTGCTGACTCCACTTTCCCACACTGCCCACGCTCACAAACACCCCACAGTTCAATAAAAGGGAGGCAGGTTTTTCTGCAGTGCACATTCCTCATGTGCTCCACACACATTGGGATGTGTTTTTCCCAGCACCCCCCGTACAGCTGAAGGGAGCATTACACAACAATTCAGCAATAGGGTCAGAGGAGGAATCTGCACTCTTTCCAGTCTATCATCATGTCTCTTTGAATTGCATTACTATAAAACAGTGCAGGGAGCTGGTTTTGTCACTACAGAGAAAAAAAGGACTGCCAAATTCTTAAACATGGGCCCAAGTGCTGGTGATTGGTTTGGTTCAACAAGGTGGGATACAAAGACAAAAAGATGCTTATAATATGATGAATGGCAAGTGTTAGTCACAAGTACTCATCCTTCCTGTTGTCTCACTGAAATTTCTGTTCATGTTTCACCTGCAAGAATGACAAAGTAGAAGTTCATACCTCAGCCCATGATAGTGAGAGTTTGCATGTTGGAGTTAAGCTGCAAAAATATTTGGTACCATCTGCTTTTTTAGACATATTCACACTCAAGATTGTTCATCAGAGGATTACAGTCAATGACCTGTATGAGCTCCCCTGGCCAGGCTAACACACTAAATGCTCAGAAGGCTTTTTGTTACGAGAACAGGCACTCCACTTTCTGCAGAGAAAAAGGGAGGATGGACCTGAGCATTAATATTATGTAAAATAATAAGAATTTTCAAGTGGTGAAAACACATACCTACACATCTATAATAGGTGTTGTTTGGAAGTTTACTAATGCAAAGTAATCTGTTGTGCATATCATTAAAAGACAAAAAGATCCAATAAAATCACTCAGAAGCACAAAAATGCTTCTCAATGAGATGCAAGTCTAAATGATTATTAATACAATTGAAATTGTACATGCAAGATTTAAGAAATTTTTTTAATGCTTTGAGACCCTTGGATTTCTGCAGACTGTAATTTCTTCCAGTGTTGGCCATGTATGAAACTTTCAAAAGCAGGTTTTGTTCAGAACAGAACATCAGATCACAGAACTGTCAGAAGAGGAGAGCTAGTGCTATGTAAAGGGGCTACAGGTTTTCCTTGTTTCAGAAGCAGGAGACAAGCACAGGGCTCACTGGTTAGGGATAATAGCCCTGAACAGTGCCAGAGAGGTGAGACAAAGGGAGCTGTAGAGAGCTGATACCTCCCTTGAGATTCTGACCCACAGAACTGGTCAAGACAATTAAGATTTTGCACCTAAATACCAATTTAATGTTGAGAAGTATTTCTGATGCAAATTCAATTACCTGTTTTAAAGGAATCTCATTTTAATTAACCCAGGTCTCAAATTAATGTAAACTAATTAAACATTGTTTAGAAATACATTTCAGAAGACAATACCTAGTTCAGTAGGTCTCTAATGGTAGAAAATGTGCTTTCTTTATCAATTTGTTCTTGGGAATTAGAAAAATAATTATGTAGCTTTAAAGCAAGGTCTAATACTTTTTCACAGTGCTATCAAAAGTCAAGCTTTAAAAGTAATTATTTCTAATTATTGTAGTGTAAGAACATGACTCTAAGAAGACAAACATTTGTGTTCTACAAACATATATCTTATCTTTAAATGGTGACAGCAATAGCTCACTTACATATGGGCCAGGTTGGATGAGGTTCTGAACAACCTGGTCTAGTTAAAGGTGTCCTTGCTTAAGGCAGAGGGTTGGAAGTAGATGATCTTTAAGATCCCTTCCAAACCAAATCAAGCCATTCATTCTATGTTATAAATCCAGCAAAGAATATTATGTAAGTGGAAGCAGAGAGCAAACTTTCAAGTGCTACAGCAAGAGTGCTAAATTTTCAATGTGCTTTAGATCTTGACAGTGAAAATAAACTGTATTTTGACAGGTGGCAGTTGGAGGCTTTAATTGCTGAAGAAGCCATGCTTTTAGTTTCTCTGGTGAACAGTGAAAAAACAGATGTTTTTCATGGTGTTTATTGATTCATTTCCACTGCCCCAAGATTTCTTCCACTGAACTACACTGTGAGGTACTAGAGCAACATTCTTGATTTCTCTATCAATAAGCTGACCCATTGTTCAAAGACGAGCAGTTCTGCAAGCAAATTATATCACAATAGATGAGGAAACCATTGTGCTGAAATCAACTGTAGAAGCAGCAGCTTAAGGATGCTCTTAACTACAGATGGGGCAGGGAAAACGCCATCAAACAAACAGAAGGAAGGCAAACCCAGTGCTTTGGTGGCAACATTTGTCAGCTGTTTCCCTTCTGAACCAGAGTCAGTTCAAACTTTAGAGCTGATCAGCACCCTGCAGTTATGCTTCTGTCTCAGCAGCTCATTGAGTGGCAGCATGTCCTAGATATCACACAGATTGGTGCCTCTGATGTATGGATTAAATGCTGCATCTCCCAGAGAATTCTGAAGCCTTTGCTTTACTAGGAAGGTTTCAACTCTCTTGAAGTAGATAACAAACAAAAATTTTAATGGAGACAAGACAGTGGGCTGTTTTACTGCTAGCCCTTTACCTACAAAGAAACTACGTATTGAGATACTTGGCATCAGCATGTGATACATCACCTTCTAGAGGATGGTCCCCAAGCTTGAGTTTGGTACATAAGCTCTCCCCAAAAGTGGAATCCGCACAGAAATAAAGGGAAAACACCTTAAGCAGACTATAAATCTGAAAAGAGGGGGTATTTTTGCTTCATATTCTTTGTCAGCACATTGAGTCACTTCATTGCAGCCTGTTTTCAGCAAGGATTCAAAACCTGGGACTAGGCAACTCAGCATTGCTGAATCATTTAAACCAGAAAAGACCCTCCTAAAATCACATTCTTGTAGTACCAATTAGAAATAATTATTTTTAATTAATGGTTGGACCTGGTTTTGGCAACTGAATGAGAACAAGTAATTTGGACTTGATTTGACTTAACTAGATGTGAAGAAATTTAAATTTAAAAAAATTGAAAATACTCATATGTTCCTAGTGAAAACTTTAATTTCTCCAGGATACTTTTAAGGATAAGTAAAATACAGCTAATTACACATTTTATGGAATTATCACGTACCATGTTCTATGAACTGAATACTAGGCTACTGGCAGGTCTTAAAATACAGTTCACAGGCAGACACCACTGAATGAGGACATTTTAAAACCAGAGACTTTTTCTTGATTGGCTTTTTGGTTTTGCTTCTCTATGCTATAGTCCCATATTTAGGTGACATAAAACTATGTGGAGTGGTAACTAAGAGATAGATGGGTAAATGAGCCATCAGGGCAAATAATTGTAACCTGCAAAAATGTATTTTGGTAAGATCAAGTGTTTGAGATTCAAGAACAGCAGTTGCTTATATTTACATGATAGAAGAGTTTGCTTTGAAAAACAGAGCTCAGAAAAGGATTTAGGGGTCATTATAGATAATCGCCTCAATGTAAGCTGTCTGGGCAATGCGGTTGCAAAAAGGACTAATGAGATTCTTGAATATGGGTGGGGGAGAATAATATGAAGCAGAAATAATGAAGGATTTCAGCATCATTTGGCAGCACTGCCAAGCCCCTTACTAGGTTACTGAATGCTGTCCTAGTGTCTGCATTTTAAGAGGATTTGAAGACATTGGGCAGAGTTCAAGTGAGTGTCACAAATGAATTCTCTGGCTTTAAAAAAAAGCCTGTGCCTTCTGACGTGATGGGTAAGAAGCTCAGCATATTCAGCTCACTGAAGAGAAAGTGTAGACATACCTTCATCACACTGTGTAGGTAATTGCTCTTGGGGACGACATACGTGAGGAGCTTTCCAATCTGGCTGACAAAGATCCAAAGAATAACAGTTGAAGTCAGAAAAATGCAACCATGAAATAAGGGGAAATTTCCCAGCAACAAAGTAATGGAAGAAACAGCTTATCAGGGGAACTAGGGAAACCACCATCACTTGCAACCTTTTAGACAAAGACAGATGGCTCTGAAGATACATTTTTGGCCTAGTTTCAGACTAGATGATTATGGTTGTCCTTCCTGGCTTGGTAAGCTGTGACCCCTTAGTTCCCCTATGCACAGCTTGACATCCTCAGCCCTTGGAGAAACAGGACTGCCTGTACTGTAGTCGATGGGCTTGCAGTGCTCCCATGATGGCTCAAATGATGCTACAGGGCTATGACTGGCAAGGATGAAGGGTTACCATTGTGGGGCCATGGTGGCCTCATGGTCAGGGAGGAGGGGTAACCTTATGTCCTGCTCTGACATAGACAGTCAGGTAAGGTTTGGATAGCAGGTGTTTGAGAAATCATAATCCCTTGCTAAGGATGCAAAACAAGTGTAAAATCCTCTTGAGTAGTAGTGGAGCGTGATCAACCCTTGTGAAGCTACAAGTGCTTTCCTTTACATTAAGGCCAAAACTATTTTGAAACATTCCCCTGCCTTCTCCAAACTCAGCCACAGAGCACTTGGAAAGTGGAGCACCTCACAGACATGGTCAGATCTGATCCCAATGTGCTTGCTGAAGGAAGTCACACTAGACAACTCCACTAATCTAAAAATTTAAAAGGCAGCAGGTTCTTTTTTAGAGGCAGGATCTTCCAGGGAAAAATGCACACTGGAGGGCATTGCAGACAGACAGACACACCTGCTGTGGGATAGACAGGTGGGGAGAGCAGAGTATCAGCACCTCTGACACAACTGCCTAAAGATGGCACTTGAAATCAAATGTATATGGCAGCCATACTTAAAAATACAACACATGAAGCAGCAATGAGTTTTGACCTGAAGCATCAGTGAATAAAACATGGTTCTTGACCCCAGTGAAACCCCACCCCTCAGCTGAAATTAGAAGCATTAATCCCATGGCATTGCCTGTAATTAAAGGCTCCATCTACCAAACAGCTGTGTAACTTCTGCAGGCTGAACCTCAGTGCTTTGAAATGGGATTTGGAGGAAATGAAAAGACAAGCAAGCATTGCAAGCATCAGTAAGACAAGCAATACTTTAGCATATCTTTTATTATATGGAGCAAATGATAAAATTGGTGTCCTTTTGCAGTTACTCTTTCTCAGAATTCATTACCAGCAAAAATTAGAGTATTACAAGCAAAACTAAGGAATTCAGGACTAGAGGCATGTCTGAATCCTATCACAGAACAGTCTTTGCTAACATTGAGCATTTATTAACTTCTTTTTGCTGTAACATTTCAGAGGCCTGAGCTTGCCACTTGTTCTGGTTTTGGCTGGGTCAGAATTAATTTTCCTCATACCAGCTGGTATACAGGAATGTTTTAGATTCAGTGTTTACAATACAGGGATGTTTTCCTTATGGTTGATCAGCATTTACACAGAGCCAAGGCCTTTTCTGCTCCTCACCCCTCTCCACCAGTGAGGAAGCTGGGGGTGCACAAGGAGTTGGGAGAGGACATAACCAGGACAGCTGACCCCAGCTGACCAAAGGGATATTCCAGACTGTATTACATCACGCTCAGTACATAAAGCTGGGAGAAGAAGGAAGAGGGGGACATTTAGAGTAATGGCATTTTTCTTCCCAAGTAACTGCTACATGTGAGGAAGTTCGGCTTTCTTGGGGATGGCTGAGCAACTGCCTGCCCATGGGATGTGGTGAATGAATTCCTTGTTTTGCTCTGCTTATCGTTGTGGCTTCTGTTTTACCTATTAAACTGTCTTTATCTCCACCCACGAGTATTCTCACTTTTACTCTTCCAACTCCTCCCCATCCCACTGCGGGGGGAGTGAGTGAGCAGCTGTGTGTGGAGCTTAGTTGATGGCTGGGGTTAAACCAGGACACCACTGAAATCTACTCCATTGATTTACCACCACAAGAGAACACAATGCCTCAGACAAAGATTTACAAATAATTATCCAAAGGAATGGTGTTCTCTCCTTGGGTGTTTTAAAATAGTGCTTGTTGGTTTTTTGGCTGAAAACTATTTGTAGATATGGACAAATGACAATAGAAACAAGAAAGTGTCATCCTGTGAGAAAGGTGCCATATGGTACACAAATCCTATTAAAAGGGTTTAATTGTTATTTAAAAGCCTAGAGACAAGCAGGAATAAAAGGGAGCCCAGTTCAAACATTCTCTGGATGCGGATTTTGCTTAGGTTTTGGCTGCAGTCAGAATGCAAGATCCGTTCCTCCTCCTGCTGGTAGCCATTAAATATGACTGGAAGAATGCAGAATAACCCCCAGTTAGCTGGAGCTGTGCATTTTATCTCACCAAGTCACCAGGCTCCTGCAGGGCCTTGGTGCTAGCAGCCAGTCTTTTCTCAGTTGCACTACAATTTAACTCAGAGATATCTATAACACATGATGGGAATTCCATCGTTTGAAATTTTTTGTGTCTCTTCTCACAAGTAGCCCACCCTCCTGCCAGAGCCATAAGGCATGACTGCAAACATTGTTGTCACTAGTCTATTTCTTCTTTTTTTCTTTTCTCTTCTCTCCAGGTGATGGAAAATAAATTAAATGGGAGGTCTTTTCAGGCAAAGTGGTTGTACTGTGACCAAAGGGCAGTACTGGAGGTGCAGAGCTGCCCTCTGCACTGGTTCCTCACATCCCAAGTTGGGCTTTCTTGTCACTGTCATGGAGGAAGGAATACAGATGAGGAGCTGGCTAATTGCTGCCTCCAGCAATCAAAATTATGGCACAGAGCTGGCTTGCCAAACTTGAGAAGGCAGTGGAAAAAACTGACCTCTGAAAATGTATCCTGACTGTTCCATCAAGGATATAACTGAAGTGTCTAGTTTGATTTCATTAAATTGGTGTATGGAAATAGTATGTAATTTAGAATCATAGACTTTGATTAAAGCTATGATTGCAAGGTTTTAAGCAGGTCACAAGCCTAATTAAAAAAGTTAGGTCCACAAAATTTAATCCCTCTGTATCTTTTTGCTTCAATGTGACTCTTGTTCACTCCCTAAAATTAGATATTTAATCTCAGATTGGCACCTCATTCTCTGCCACTCAAGTAACACAAGCAGTGAGAAGATTATGGCCACTTATGTAGTATCTATTTTCCTATAATCCTTTTAGCACCATAAATGCTAGATATAGCATCCAGTTTAAATTAGCTTTAACCTCAAATTGACTCCAGTCAACCATGTGGGCACAGTCAATTAAAAAAAAAAGGCAAAAACCAAAAACAAACCACACCCCAAAGAAGGCTAGAAAGCGATAGAAATATTACCACATTAAAAAAAAAAAAAAACGAAAGACACTNTGGCACAGAGCTGGCTTGCCAAACTTGAGAAGGCAGTGGAAAAAACTGACCTCTGAAAATGTATCCTGACTGTTCCATCAAGGATATAACTGAAGTGTCTAGTTTGATTTCATTAAATTGGTGTATGGAAATAGTATGTAATTTAGAATCATAGACTTTGATTAAAGCTATGATTGCAAGGTTTTAAGCAGGTCACAAGCCTAATTTAAAAAGTTAGGTCCACAAAATTTAATCCCTCTGTATCTTTTTGCTTCAATGTGACTCTTGTTAACTCCCTAAAATTAGATATTTAATCTCAGATTGGCACCTCATTCTCTGCCACTCAAGTAACACAAGCAGTGAGAAGATTATGGCCACTTATGTAGTATCTATTTTCCTATAATCCTTTTAGCACCATAAATGCTAGATATAGCATCCAGTTTAAATTAGCTTTAACCTCAAATTGACTCCAGTCAACCATGTGGGCACAGTCAATTAAAAAAAAAAGGCAAAAACCAAAAACAAACCACACCCCAAAGAAGGCTAGAAAGCGATAGAAATATTACCACATTAAAAAAAAAAAAAAAATGTAGTAAGCTGTTCAGTGCAAATTAACAGGTGACCACAATAGTGATCAATTATAAAGACCTTTTTGAAAATGTGCGAGCCCTTAGTCTGCCACACATGAGTAGATTGGTCACAGTACTCCCCCTTACAAACAGCCATCCCAAAAAGCACAACAAGAAATTGGGGCTGCTCCTGTAGCTCCTTTATCCTGGCTATACTTACAAATCATTAACACTGAAAATGGAGGTATTTCTGTTAATCAAACCCCCACTAGTTTTTCCAGGACAACCCTTTGTAGGCAACACGAGACCTTCACAAGGAAAATTGATACATCCCCTAATTAAGGGAGGACCACCACTAGATCATAGTAAGTCAGTAGTGAGAAGAGCTAAGTCAGGCTCAAAACCTAGAACAGGAATTATTTCAGTAAAACAACTGCAGAGAACCGTGCCTTTTGTTTGGCAATTGCTTCAGGAAGAAGTAAGTCCTCAGCACCAAAGCAGGGGTTTCAGGAGGTCTCCCACACTGGGACAGGGGTCCCAGGGACTGGGTGCCAGCTCCTGCTGACCACAGCCAGCTTTACAGCTGCCAAGGCCAGATCTCCCCATGCCTTTTACCTTGGACATGGAGAGGTTACATAATTACTCACTCATTAGCCTGTATGCTCTGTTTCTGCCTCTGCAGCAGCACTTACTCTGACCAGCTCTGTTTTTTCACCACCCTGTTTGCCTAAGGAGCATAACAGCAAATGAATCCCAATAACCAAACCATCCTGAAGTAAACAACCATACACCATTAAAGTTACAGGTTCATCTCAAAACTTAATACTAGATTTAATAAGGCTGCAAGTTTCTCCACTTTTTACTTTTGCCCTTTTCAAACAGCACAGGGAGACAAGGGAAGCCTACCCTCAGCAAGCCTGGCATTTTTTCATACTCTGGAGACAGAATGACTGCCAAACCCTACCCTGGCATTGGAAACGTCATAGAGATGCAAATTAAAATATATCTGATTGTGTGAGCTAGTCCATTTTGCTTCAGCTTGTTAGGGATAATTAAACAGATGCCTAATGCTGAGCAGTAAAATGAGTACCCAAGAACTCTTCCCACAGTTTTCCTCCTTCACTTGGAGGACTGCCACATACACAGATTGCAACATTCTCAAATGTTCGTTATTGAAACACACTCTTCTGTTAAATACAGATTAGAAGGAAAGGACAGACAGAGCTGGTCAAAAGAGAAATAATGAATCAGGAAATGTTCGTGTGTACTGTCACAGCCACTACCAAAACATGTGGTGAGCTCCTGTTTCAAAAGCTATGGAATCCCAGTAAAATAAACAGATACATTGATAAAATGGACTTGGGGTTCTACATCAAAAGCAGAATCAAACTGGCTATAGGCAGGAACTTCAGAGCCCATAGTACCCTCATACTGCTCCCAGAATGTTTTTCCTTAAGCAGCATCAAATTTCATTTATTTTCTGGAAAAGTTGTATAGTAGAAGAGTAAAAAAAAACATTTTCAACCTGACTACAAAACCAAGGAGCAATAAGATAGTAATGAGTATAGGACATATCTGGAGGAAATATAAACTCCAGGTATTTATTTTGAGCCTCCTGAGGTTAGACTGAGCACCTCATGGAACACAGCAGGGGTATCGCTGCCTGAGGAGCACTCGGTCTCACTGAAACATGAGAGGAAAAGCAGCACCATAGAGAGCAGGAGGGATACAAAGGTGAAAAACAAGGACACAGTGGTAGAATCACATATTTAGAGGAGAAATGTATTCAGTTTTACTATATTATATTTGCAAACCAATTCAACTCTTGACTTCAGCAATCTCTTTCACTAGGGACCAAACCCCTTACAGTAGGTGATGGACAAACCAAGTAGGTTACACAAGAAGTTAGCTGGCTTTCATAAACTTGGCCCTTTGGAATAAAATCTTTCTGATTACTTTCATGGTGCAGAATTTTCAAAACTTGCTCACAGGTACTTTTAAAGTGATTAGCAAGTTGAGCAATTACCTAAGCTATCATTTCCTCCTGAAATATAAGTTAATTAAATCTTCTTAGGCTCTGCAATGCTACTATGGGACACAGTTATAGTATGAAATAACAAGTCACTCCAGATGAAGGACAATGTAAAGGCTTTGCTTTCTTTATTTATTCCTCAAAACAAATAAAAAACTGAGACCTCATCATAACATAAGAAAGCCAAAAAGAAAGCCAAATGCAGGGTACAGGAAGAAAGAGATTAATGTTATTATGCAAGTGGGAACATGGCCTGTAATAGGGAAGAGTCAGCATATCTTCTCTTTATTCAGTCCTGGGTTACCATCACCAGAGTACACTGAAATGGCAAACTTCCACCAGAGGGGCAAAATAAATGGCCCTACACCAAGTGACCCCATCCTATGCCCACAGCCAGAAAAGATGCACAGCTGGTGCACACCTGAGGTTGCCTACTGACATTTCCCATCACTGCAGAAGCCTCAGTGGGCCCCATGGAAACCTCAGTCAGTGCTTTTTTCTTAGTTAGTTTTTTTCCTAAAAAAACCTTCAAAAACTGGAAGTGTAATAAGAAAAATATTCCTTTAATACTGCACTAAGATTTCAGGCTTCGCCAATGCCCAGGCACTTCTGAATGTCCCCAGTGCTGCAAGTCCCCTGACAAGAGCACTGGACTTCCTTTTCTTTTTTTTCCCTTTGTTACTACGGAATGGAAAGGGATGAACCAATTTCACATTAGGTTGTTCCTCACCCTCCCCTCAACACAGCACTGAAATCAAACTCATATGAAATTGATCTTATTTGTAACAAAACAACAGGTCTATGTGTTGAGGACTGTTGAGTACTCCTCATATATAAATATATACTCATGTACAAATATTTCAGTAACTTGTTTAACTTCTGCAAGGGCCTGCCAGGTTCTGCTGGGGGCTCGCAGCCTCTTCAGGCAGGAGATATACAGCAGAGGCAAAAGGATCTGTGGCCATTTGATCTGCTCAGCCTGTGACAATCTCACAGCCAGGAAAACAAAAATCACTGGGCATCTCTTGGTTTTGTTTTTTCTGAAAAGTCAACATACCTACCATATTATTTCTCTCTTCTTACAAAAAAGGAGAACCACAAAGCCCACTGCAGGGTACAAATTCAGATGTAACCTGCCAAAGGTGTTAGCAAGACCTTTCCCACGGCCCACCAGGACAGGTTTACCTCACTTGGTGAAAAGATTTGGGACTAGGATTCACAAGGCACATATTTATCCCAACAACTGCAGGGCATTCGATGCCCATGCCATTGTTTGAAACAATAATTGTTTCTTTAGTGCGACTGTCCAAGCAGCATTGGCCAAGTATGCCAAGAGAAAAGCCCTTTTCTCCCACCATGGCCTCCATGGAAGGGAAAGGCACTGGCAGTTTGTACTGCTGTTAGTTTTCCAGGCTGTCTCTCAGTCCAGAAGCACATGCATGTAGGGAGCCAAAGACAGGGAAGGGTACCCACTTGGCTGTTCCCAACCCAAGGGTACCTCCATTCACTAGCAAGCACCATCCTCCCAGCCCTGGAGATATATTAGACCTCTTAGGAACCTCTCTAACCAGGTCTCTGGCATTACTTCTAAGTAATGACAAAATAATTTCTCCAATAAACTCCAGTAAGAGTAAAGTGTTGGAGAAAGAGAACAGTCCCTGCATCTCCTGCTGAGAGGACCTGGTATCCTGAGTACACTCCAGTCCATTCAATACAGTGACCTGTCTCCATTTACTGAATTAATTTGGCATAGGAATGTTTACACTGCTGAGTGTATTTAAACTAATGGCCGCCAAAGCAGCTTATGTGACTTTTTAATCTAGCTTTTCCATAGAGTCATTTGTGGAATGACTGTTTGAAAGGGAAGCAGACAAGAAATTGGGGCAAAACTTATGCTGACAGACACTGGAAATGGGATGATGTGGCCACAGCGTTACACAGGCAGATTTGTGGCTCATTCATTACCCTCAGATTGTTTCCCACAGCTCAGCTTTTCTACAGGCCAGCTGACCAGAGGCACAGCCTGCTCCCTGTGAGCAGACCTCAGGCAAGCCCTGGACAGCCTGCACTTCACAAAATTAATTTAATCCTCTGAAGCACAAAGTAAAAATTCCTTTCTCCCCAAGGAAAGGGGCTGATGGGGAATGTGACCAGTTAAGAGGAAAGACCCAGCTGGGTGGCTCATTCCCCTGTACTCTCAAGGCTTTTGACTTGATGATCTCAAAGATCTTTTCCAACCTAGCTGATTCTGTGATTCACACAGCTGCTTAAAGGATTCTGAGTGAATTACAGTGAACCACAATAGTTGGCACAGATAATTTGGTGTGACTATCATTAAGCACTGAGGCAAAAGGACCACTGGTCACTGAAAGACAGCTTTAAAGGCCTGCTGCAATGTACAGAGGCTGGCTCTGATCACAGATCGCCTGATTTATTGAGCAGATGTAATAGTCCGTGTCACTGTATGGTGGAAGTCTCTCTGTGCCGTTTTCCCTTAGAGAAAATAATGTCCATCTATTACAAAACACTAAGATCTGTTGATCTGTTACCAAATATATCTGTATCATACTATTTTCCTTCTCAAACTCTTCCATACCTTTTTATAGTAATTAAGCTTGCCACATCAAAAATCAAATCAGTGCAAAATCATACCGACCCCCCAACATGTCAGACAACTCATGTTGTTCCAGCATACGATGGAAAAAGTGAATCAAGGGACAGCAAACAGTCTTTGCAAGAGTAATAATTAGATTTACTTCTCCTAATTCCTTGCACATGACCTTCTGATGTGTACTGCAGGCTCATCTACCCACCACACTGCAGCCCTGCAGACAACACAGGACTGAGTCTAGGTATTCTACATAACCCATAACCTCTTCACAAGCCCTCTTGTAAGCATTGCTGCTGCTGTTTCAAACATGACCAATAAATTGACATAATATTCATTTTAAAAATGAGCATTGTCTAAGCCTGCTATTCTGACACTGATATATCCTTACCAACACTGGAACAAACATTGCTTCAAAATGAGAGACAACACCACCAAAGAACTCCTACGAGAGGACTGGTGCTGCCCGTCCCTTTAAACATCTCCACCTGCACATGCCCCCACAGAGCCAGGAGCTGGGGCTGCTCTCACAATCACGGATCCCTGGTGACTGTCCCACTGCACTTACAACTCTGCTCAGAGCAGAGTGTTCATGAGCCAGGATATAGATATAGGGAAATGAGATGGGAAGGGATGCATAACACAATTATGGTTCCCATCTTTGGTTTCCTGAAGAAAGCCCTATTCCGTCAGCATGACTCTAAAGGTGAAGAGTCACTTCCCATCACCTGTCACAGCAAGAAAAGGAAAAATCACCTTTGGGTAATCTCATCCTGGAGATAATCATGTTAGCTCAGCCTGGCAGCCACTGCAGATCTCAGAAGCTGTAGGAGCAAATGCAGCATGATGTGGCCAGCCCAGCCCTTTGTGAAATCCACCCTCACTCCTGGGTGGGTGAAGCCATGCTCTGGGTAGGACTCTTCACTCTCCTGGGTATCCCACCTCCCCACAGCAACGGCAGCACCTGACTTTTGCTGCAGCATCCAAAACTACGGAAGAAAATGGCATGATCTCCTTAAGGCGCAAGATCCACCTGGCAGTGGATTTCTGAGTGATTATCACGTACCTCAGGTTGTCCCCGGACTTTAATCACCCAAGAAAATCCCCAAAATACACTCCCTAGTGTGCCTTATCAGTGGCAGAAACTACAGCAATGTATAAACAATGAGCTGTGCCTTCCCCATGCGCTTGGATCTGGCAGGAATCCCGGGAGCCAACTCATGCCCTCTGCCGGGTCAAGTGCGGAAATCGCCTCTCTCCTTTCCCCGCTGCCAGCTCAAATGAACACCACAGAGTCATCTCCAAACACAGCACATCAAATATTTGCTGACTAGATAACTTGGATTCACAGCTGGGAAATGGAAGGTCATTCAGTGCTGTGCCTCCTCTCAAAAATTAATATTACTCGGAAGAAAGCTGCTGAATATAGATCATCAGTCCCAGACCGATGGCACAAAGTGGCAGAAAGCCGAGCAATGAGAAGGGAAAGCCACAGGACTCTGTGGTAACTATACCTTCAGTTTCAGAAATTGCTTTGATGTTCTCTCCACAGGGGATGTCTTCCATTTCCTTCAGTCTTTGCTGAAGCTTTAGTAGAAACATGGGCTGTTTCTGTTGGATTTTTAATTAGAAGTGGACTATATGATTTCCTGCAGAAACCAGGGTGTCCCCTCTCAGCACCCATTCAGACTGTACGAAAAGGGAGGTTGAATAAGTAAGACCAGAATCAAAGGAGTGCCTGAAAACACAGAAAACATTGCTTGGAAAAAGGCAAAGACACAGAGGTGCATTCAAGCTGTAGTTACAAAATAGTAGAAACCTCTAAGGGCCTGGCTGGCTCCTGCATTCAGCACCTTGTCTAAGGAGCCCAGCCACGGCTCAGCTTGTGATTTATTTTAGACTTCCAGGACAGAGCTGACTGTGACAAGTCAGAGGGAAGTTCATTATCCAGTCTCTTCAGGCCCATGGCCACTGGCAGCACACACCTCACTGCAGCTTAATCGGCTCTAAGCAGCCCAGACAGCAGCTGCCATTTGCTTTGTGCTCTTGCATAAATGCTGTGGATTTTACTCTGAAATCTGAACTTGACAAACTGGGAACAAATAAAGATATCTGATGTCGATACTGAAGCATCTGAGCAGAGTACCATTAATGTAAAAGAATTCTGCCAGGAAGAAATTTGTTTCTTATCATGTTAAGATTTTTTTTTTGTTTGTTTGGGGTTTGTTTTTTTTTTTTTTTTTTTTTTTTTTTTTTTTTTTTTTTTTTTTTTTTTTTTTTGTTTTTTTTTTTTTTTTTTTTTTTTTTTTTTTTTTTTTTTGTTTTGTTTTTTTTTGTTTTTTTTGTTTTGCTGTTCACCAAACAAATCATTTTAACAATATTAATTTCTTACATTGTAATATGTCTTCACTGACAATCTTAATGTATTACTGGAGTTACTATGAAAAGAAATAAGAACAAACAAAAGACAATGTCACAAGTAAAATAATATTTGACCCACCGATCATAAACCACAGGGTACACATCCTCAGCAAGAGGAAGCTTTTATCAGGATCCTCATGAAGTGTTTAGAGAGTACAAACCTAGGACTTCCTCTTACAAAGCTCCTGTTGAAACCAGTAACTTTAAAGTAGTTCCTAAGTCAGAAAAAAGTTGCTAAATGTTCTATCAAGCATGATGATACCAACATTTGTCAAGGAATATTTTACTTTTTATGTCAAAAACACTGCCTTGTACTTCTTAATTTCTTTCAAATAGTTCTATCATTACATATAGACCATTACTCTCTATGTAATCTAGTGAAAATATATGACATTTACTAACAAATTTTCTAAACATATACAACTGCTATCAGAGTCTCAGAGGTATCAAATCAGACAGTCCATGTTTCTGTGCAGAATTCAGTGTCAGCATACAACACTTGCTAAAGCAGCAAATCAGGGTTATATAGTGGTAAGTAACTGAGAAGGAAGTCAAACCCTCTAAGAAACAAGAAGAAATATTAAATAAGTGAGTTCTGTCATCCTAAAGGTAGAATTAATTTTTTGGTATGCCCCAGTAATTAAGTTCCTTCTCACTACAGAAAAAGTGGTTTTTACATGCAAAAGGGGGCATCAGACCTTTGTGAAAGGAATGAAAAGACAGAAGTCATTCCATAGCTCAAACATGAAAATAAAATATTTTTTCCACCAAAAAAAAAAAAAAAAAAAAAAAAAAAAAAAAAAAAAAAAAAATTTTGTGTTTTAAGANTGTGTTGTCAGTAACAATAAAAATACTCTCTAGAAAACATAGAAAACAGAAATGAGTTACAGTGAATAGAGGGAACCCCATTCCCTGCCAAGCTGCATCTCCTGTAGCAACAGGCATACGTGCAGAGTTAAATTAGATTCTATGAAATAATGTTTCTCCGTCTGCTTACACTCTGCTTCTTCGGTGCTCTCTTTCTCCTTTGTGGTTAAAAACTTCCCTAAAGGCTAGGCGCTCGGTAAAGGGATGTGGGGCTGAGCTGAAGAAGAAAGGGTTTTTTTTTTCCCCCCAAAACACACGCTACCTTTGCACCCCCTACTGGGGAAACAGCCGCGAGCAAACAGCCTGCAGAGTCTCACCACGGACATCTTTCCCCCATCACCCAAATGTAACCATAGAGGAGCAGTTTTCATCTTAAACAGGTCATTTCTTCTAACCCCGTTATAGCAACTGGATTCTAGTCAGATCTTTGCTGACTTTAGTTGCAGCCAGTGAAAAGTTTACGCATAGGACTAATGCATAGCAAGAGAAGCTCATGAAAAATCCTTTATTTACCACCCTCTTGCAAGGTAACTCTGGTTTTCTGTTTGGTTGGTTGGAGGATTTTTTTTGTTTGTGTTTATTTTGTTGTTGTTTTGGTTTTTGGGTTTTTTTGTAAGAAAGGAGTCCCCTTGTGCTGAGTAAAAAGGCCATTTAAATACAAAAAAAGCTCTAGTAGCAACATACTGTTAAATAACATGTCCAGAAGACAAATATTTGCTAGCTACTGAAAATCGGACCTTTGCTATTGATACACAGAAATGGCTGTGGCAGATTTTCTGTACTCAGGCTGGTGAGCCGTTTTTCAGAACCTTGACCTCTAAGGTCACCACCAGATCACAATATAATATTTTTATTCTTATCTTTATTATATTTTTTACTTATACAAACAGTAACCCAAGGGAAAATTTTCATGCTACTCATTAAAAATAATGTGTTAAAATAAAATTATCCAAGAAAGCCACCAAAGAAGTTAGGTATTTGTTTTAAGTATCAGTTTATCGAGGACAGTAATAAACCTATTAAGAGCAGCTCTGCTGTTACATGTACAGCCAGAAGGTGGCATTGAATGGCCACAAATCTGCTCCCAGTGTCCTTAACTGCTGCCCGGCAGAGCCCAGCAGGGAAGGGTCCTGGGCACTTCACACAGCATCAATCTGAAATTTAGGCTACCACTTGCATAAACTCCCCGGAATTAGAGCAATGGAGCCAATAACTAATTCGTGTTACACCAGCAATAAGAATACTTTATTTCTTCCCTCCCGTCTCTTCCCCTTGTGCAACCAACCCATGGCATATCTGCTCTGGCTTTTTTGACGTCCACTGGAACACAGGACTCAGCAGGACTCCACACCCATTAGTGGTGTACAGCATGTGCAGTACTCTCATGTGGAGCAGAGGAGCAGAATCTCAAAAGCTCAAGAGAATTTCCGGGGAAAGGGTTCCCATGATCCTTACCACTTGCTCACATAATCTCCAATTATGAAGGTCACACTAGAGAAACTGGGGGTGTAGCTGAATCCTCAGTTGGTTTCCAGCAATTCTGAAGGCCACGCTGCCTCTCCTACAGTGTTTCTGCATAACTTCAATGGATGGCCCAGGCAGCAGCCTGCCAGGTTTTACTTGGGACAAAGCCCTCTCAGGAACAGGTGCACAGACAGGAGCCCTGCCCAAGTGCAAGGGAAAGCCGCCCAGTGCACCTGGGTGCACCTCGAAAGCATCTCTCACATGGTTGTAGTGTCGGGGCAAATAAAAAACCAGACAGGCACACCACCTGCACACGGACAGCACAGAGAGCCTCAGGGCCCCGGGCTTCCTCCACGCGGTTCAGTGGAGAAGGAGCTCGATTCCCCCCCGCACTGCTCTCGATCTGCAGCGTTCCCCTCAGCCCCGGGGTGACACGCACCCCTGAGCGGTGGCGCTGCTCTGGCTGCACCACCACTGTCTGTAACAGCCGGCAAAAGTGCTGCTCCAGAGCAGCCCTCACCCCTGCACTGCACAGGCTGAGGGAGCAGCACTGGGGACATGCACAGCACAGGTTGCCTGGCTCTAAGCTGCCCCTCGGCACAATGGCAGGATTTCTGCAGCAAACAGCAGAGCAGGGTCAGGCCCTGCTGCCCTTGGTCTCCCACATCCCCTCATCCAGTTGCAGTCCTGCCATCTCTTTGAAGGAGAGGGCTTTGCTGTCACAGGGCCAGCTGTCAATCAGTCACACTAACACCATGCAAACACATGGTGCTCTGCCAAGAAGAGTTGCTCTCTCAACACAGGCTCTGGTATACTGACCAAAAAGAACTTAGAAACAAATAAAAACCTATATTTTTTTTACTAAGATAACTCAACATGGCTGTTTCATTTACTATTTTTAATGAGTTGATCATTAGTCCTTTTCAGTGAAGTCCTGTCTTATTTATTCTAGTGCTACCCCCAGCTCATCAAAAAGAACTCATCTGGGAGAAGAAACTGTGATTAACTAAAACAGTACAACAAGAAAAAAAAAATGCAGGCATCCAAAATTGCAAAATGGAAGGATCAACTATTCTGGATACTTCAACTGTAATGCAGGATAAGGTGACAGGGTGAATACTGGTGTTTCTTTCTTTCTGTGATCATTTATGTGCAAATGCAAAAGGAGACTCTTGCAATGAACAACCCAGTTGTTGGAATCACTCTGTATCTACACAGAATACGTAGTAATTCTCTCCATGAGCTTTGACCTTATACTGAACTTTATGTGTAGCTTTGCTTAGGAAAGAAATAAATATTAAAATAATATATTTTTGTTCCTGTATTTCAGATAAATAATTCAGAGGTTTCTGAGTGTTTGGAAGTTTCTTTGTTTTGAAGAGAAGGGGCTCCAATGATGGACATTTAAAGAAGAGATCAGCTTTGTCAACATTCATGGCAGCCCAGATAAAATGAATATATGCATGCAGAGGGAAAGCAGAGAAATAAAATTCCGGAAGAAACCTTGCCATTTGGGCTGCCAGTCGTCTGGATCAGCAGAGCCTCCTGACAGCCTACAAATCTGCATTTCCTTTTCCTGGGGCTTGGTAGTTGAAGGACAGGGAGGACAGGCTGAAACCAGCTCCCAGCATGACACGAGCTAGATGTGGTCCTGAGTCATACCTGGACACACAATATAAACCTGGTGTGTGTTCTGAGGGGTGCTCAGGTGTGAGCCCTGTTACTGCTGCCTCAGGAAATGGAAGGCAGGGAAAGGTTGGGAGTGAACAGGCAATGGCAGGTCGATCCAATCAAAAGCACAGTGATGCTCAGTTTGTAGCACATGAAACTGCTGAAAGATTGAGTGCTCAGAGAGACTGAGGGAAATGCAAACAGAGCCCCCGGAGGGGAACCATTTTTCAGCAGGTCATGAGCAAGCCAATAATGATTTCCACTTCATTTGTATGTGTGCTAAACATACTTGGCATTACTTCAGAGACTGGGGTCAAAAGTTCAATGATTGCTAAAGGCATTGTGCTAGAAGATGCATCTGGATAGCTGCTAGGGGAGGGTCAAAGCAGGTTTGCACTAACCCTTACCCCTGCCCTGTCATGGTGGGTTTTCCCAACTGACATCCATTATATATGCAACTGGTACACTGAAAAATGGCCTCAAAGTTGATCTTGCATGTTACCTCACAGCCAGGATGCTTCAAAACAGCAAGCAGAAAGCAGAGCAACTAGGGCCAGCATTCCTTTTGCATCTCTCAATAGCCTCTCCATGCTGCTGGTCTCCTGGGCAGCCTTCCTTTGCTCCTGACCCTCTTTAAGCATGTCCATCAAAAACTTTTCTAAGCCCAACACACACAAAAATCGATTCATGCATACATGAGCTGAGGCAGCAGCTCCCTCAAACAAGCGTTGCCACAGCCCTTTGGAAATGGAGGACACTGCACCATTAGCTGCTCACTGCTGGCTTTGCTGTAATGCAGCAGCAGCTGTGCCAGTCCCAGCACTACCTGATGTGCCTTGAGCCAAGAGACACACTCAGCAAGCAAAGGGTTGGACAGCCAATAATTTCATTTCTTGGAGACACCACCAGCATTTTAGCCTCACTCTTCAGGCTTCAGTGGTCTGGTGGACTCAGTGTCAACATCACACGCTCTAAGATACACAGTGGAGTTTCCCCCCACCGCCAGAGAACTCCTTGAACTCCATGATCTCCTTATGCTGCCCTTTATGGTCCCAGTAACATTTCACTGTTGCTGCTTGGGGATAAACTGAAAAGAAAACTATTTGCAAGCACAGGTTTCTCTGCCTGAAGACGATAACAAAGCTACAGCAAAAAAAAAAAAAAAAGAAAGAAAAAGAGGGTTAAGTACACAAACACAATGCTGCCAGCACCCCTTTCCACCAGCTCTCGATTTCTGCTTGACTCCCTTGCCTTTCTCTGAAACACCTGTGTGACAGAGACTCTCACAACTCCCTGAGTTTCAGCACACAGTTTGACTTTCTTTGCATTGAACGGCAGGAAAGGAGGAGATTTACATTGGTCCCAGATACATTACATTGACTGTGTTTTGCAGGCACAAGTAACCCTACAGAAAAGAAATATTCCAGGGAAACCACAAGCAGACTTAAGGGAAATGGAGGAGCAGAGGCTTCCATTAACTCACACAGGGCATGGCTGAAATGGATTCAGGTACTGAATACTGGCTGGGGAAGATAGAGGCTCATTTTTCCAGGACCCCTGTGCAACTGTCCTGGACTTGAACAGGAGCTTGCAATGCATGCTCTAAGGCTGTAAGCCTGATAGATATGCATTGTCAATTTGACTTTTCACAAGGTGGGGAGAAGTAAAGGAAACAAACCCATTTCTTGTTTTAGCAACTCTCCCTTGCCTTTTTCATAATTCAATTCACCATAATGACCACTGTTCCAAATCTAATAAGAAGTCTGAGTTTCTGGTTTCCATTGGCAGCCATTTGCACCGCTCAATTTAGGCAACTCACTAAGAACAGTACTGCAAGACAACCTCCTTGAGTCAGTAAGTAAGAAGAAAAGCTTACCTAGACACTATTAAATCACTAGAATTGATTGCGCCCTATTGCTTATGCTCTGATTCCACTGAAAGGAAGGCTCTGAGTCGGCTTATTTACACACACACTAGTGAACTCATTCACACACAGCTGCTTTCCACCTCAGAGCAATAAAAATTAATAATACAAATAATTAAACTTTATCAGCCTTCAGGCATTTGGAAACCCCAGAGCCCCATTGCCAGCTCCTCTGAAAATGCATCAGCCTTCCCATGAGAGAGACTGGGGCTCAATTCCTGCAGGGACTGGCTGCCAGAACTGCACGGCGCCTGGTCGTCACACTCCAGCAACAGATTATTCCATGCTATCGACCCCCCTGCTCTGGGTTAATTCTTTTAATTGTCTCACCACATCTTTTCCCATTAGGCTGATGTAACTTGTTTAAGCATACACAGATTGATTTATGGCAGCACTAGGGATGTTAATCAGATGCCTGCTCTCTAGTTAATGCTTGCTCGGTGAGAGATGCAGGACAGCAGTCTCCCATATGGGAGCTCCAGCCTTTTGCCTTGAAATCAAAGGCAGCCTCCCAGTGAGAGCAGAATTACAGTGCTCCAAGAATAGTGACTTCCACTGGCGTTGTGGGTAAGGCAAGGTCACTGCGTCCTGCTCTCAATTCTCAAGTGCCATCTTCCTTAAATATAGCAGCAATCAAGGAAATGGAAAATCTCTTTAAAAGTTCACTGTTAGGAAATTACTGGAGCCCATTAAATTCCTAAAATCTTGTCAGGAGGCAAAGAGTTCCCTTCAAATGCAACCTTCTTTGTCTCCAATTAGAATCAGCTTCCTTCACAGTATATGCTCAACATCCTTTAGCTCATTGCTGCATGTTCCCTGCATTTCCCTTTTACTCAAGGGATGTGCATATAGTACAGAAAACTGCACAGAGCAGCCTTCTGTTCCATACATACAGTTTAGGTCATGAAATGCACAAAATACATAATGCTCATATACTATGAGTTAAAAAATTGAGTTCTCAACAGTATCAAATTTTCAAAGCTTTGGGGAAAAAAAAAAAAGAATAAAAAGGATACCCCACAGAATCAAAGGACTTTTCATTCTGTTGCCATGTTCACAATTAAAACAAGTGGGTACATTAAAAAATAATTAAGTTCATCTGCAGGTGCCACCATCTAACTGAAAGTCAAAGAAAACTTGCTCCATAATTCTATATTTCTGGGACAAAAAAAAAAAAAAAAAAAAAAGAAGGAAAACAACTGAACAAAATAACTTCCACACGTCCACTGTGCCAAATTGCTGAAGAAAACTTAAAGTCTGCTTCTGAATCTAACCTACACAACCAAGCATTCTTTGGGATTACAACTGGGACACCCCCATTCCCATCACATTTTGACAGCAAATCCCATGCATTTTCCCACCAGCAAGAGGGCTCAGAGCTGAAGCTCTCTCAGCTGTTTCTCCCAGATGCTCCTCCTGCTACCCAGTTGGTCCTGCCTTGGTCAGCAGCAAATGGACTTCATCTCCTTGGATTTTCAAACCCTCCAGAGAGCTTTCAGTACAATTTCTAAATGCAAACTTACTAGATGTGCTGACAAATCTCACCACTTCTTATGAAGTTTATTCCACTTATGGTCTACTCTTCTCAGTTTGGGGGTCATAGACATACTCAGGCTGAGACACCAGGAAAGAGAGGGAAAACTAACACTAATTCCATGTGCTTCCAGCCCAAGCAGGGAAGCAACAGGAGGTGCTCCACCCCTGAGAGCCAGTCAGTGCAGTCCAGATTTCTAATGTCAGGCACCTTATGCTTGCATCAACTTCTCTGAGAACAACCTTCATGATGAGAGCAACTTACAATATTTTTAAACAAAATAAGAGGCAACTGTCCAAGTAACTTCAGATGGTTCATGAACAAAGAGAAAAAAAAAAGTCTAATGTATTATTAAGTAGAGATTATTATTCAACTTTATTCAAACATACCAAAGGTTGCTTTAACAGATCTAAAAGCAGCAGGAGTCACTGCCCTTTGTACCTTGCAAAGAGGAGCCCCCAGCTGAAAAAGGCCACATGGACCGTAAACTGCTCTGAAACTGCAGGGGCAACAGAGACTTCAGCAGATACTCCAAGTGACAAAAAGCACCAGAAAATCACTAACCTCATGCTTCAGCCTCTACTGACAACCAGCTCCAAGCTTTCACTCCAACAGCAGCCTCACAGTGATACCAGCTCATGCTATCCCAAGACCAGGCTCGGGCTAGCAGGCTAAGGAACAGTCTTGTAACTTCCTGAGGTAGGAGGCATGATGCACACCTAATTTCCCGTCCTAAATTTGTGTGAATACTAATCTCACACACCTGTAAGGACCTACAACATGGCTTCAGTCTTCACTGGTTTTATCTATGCTGTAGAAAGGAGCATTTTCTCCCTTTGTTTACAAGCAGTTTTCAATGATTTGAAATGTCACAGCTACTCAAAATGTTCAGGCAGAGGATGAAAGCTACAGGAACATAACTTCTTATGAACTAAACAGTGCACTGGGAAGAGATGGGCAAACACTGCCATAGACAAACCTAACATAATATATGCACATGAGTAAATATCTAAGGTTTAGATATTTAGATGCATTAGATGTACATGAGTAATTATCTATGTTTATATTTTCTGATTTGTTTAGGTCACATGGAAAAATAGGATCCACTACAACTTTATGTTGTTTGTCTCCAGACACCAATGCCTAGTCCATACTTAGAATTTTCTCCTTGGCAATAATTTTGTAGAAAGGCATCACAAAATTGCCAGATGCCTGAGCTTTTCTTGACAGTGAAATTTTACTTAAATAGTTAGAAGATACAAGCTGACTTGTATCCTGTCACTGGGATATGTCACTTACATATATCTTGCAAGCAGATATTTAATTATTTGCCAAGACACTTGCCTCCCCACGTAAGTAAAACATTCATATTCAACTCATTCTGCTTTGGACAAATGAATGTCTTTGCAGATTACCAGCCCAAAATATCTGACAGGGGTTTTGACATCTTCTTCTTCTGTAGTCAGCATGAGGAGAATGTCCAGCATGATGGAAATGCACATTTGAACAATCAGCAAACCAAATTGCCAATCTGACACCACTTTTAAAGACAGAGAAACTATTTTTGAGCATGCAGAAGGTGTGTTTCCTGCTATCACAGTTCTGAGAGGCTGTTAAGCAATGAGGAATTTAACATGGACTGCAGCAAAGCCCCAGAAGGTGAGCAGAGATGAGTAGCTAGTGCAGAAGCACATTAAGAATCAGGAGCATCAAACGTTCTTTCAGCTCCTGTTCCCCACAAAATCAGATCAGAAATGAGTGCATGCATGAACTCAAAGGGTCTTGAAGCAAGGATAGATTCTATATTTTTACAACTGAAAAGATGAAAACCAGGGTAACTCTGAGGAAAAAAATATACTTTTGTGGTTGGTTGGAGAACATTTTGACAGGCTTGCACAAAAGAGCAGAGAAAGACAGGACAGGACAAAAATGGTGTTCAAGGACTAGGAAGAGAAGCAGTCATTGGGAGGAACAGCAACTTCCCAGATTCTATAGCTGCTTCTTGCATCTCAAAGATGGACACCACTTGTCACCCTCGCGTAGTCTGGGACGAACACAGCAAATGTTTGAAGGATATAAAGAAGAGAAAAAAGTGGTTTGAGGTGATGCACACAGTAGACATAGGCTTAGTGGGAACAAAACAGGAAAAGAAATTTCAAACTAAACATCGGGAGACTGCTCAAGCCCTGAATTTTATTGGACAGCTAAGTATTCTCCAAGAGGGCAAGTGGAAATTCCATTCACTTAGCTATTTACATGTTCAGAAATTACTTTGTCATAGAGAATACCCTGTACTTTTAGAGTTGGAAGACATACCATCATTTACTAACTCTCTTTTAACTCTAACTGAAGAACTGGCTATTACAACTACCAAGAACATCAGCTATTGCTAGAGCTGACATAAGCTTAGACACAAATCCTTGAATAACTTTTTCTCTTATTTTTCACATGTATTTTTCCTTTCTCTCTCTCTAAGCAGCATAAAATATGGGTGTAACATTAATTTTAAAAAACCCACCATGATCATTTTACCATCACTCAAAGTATGACAACCATTAATAAAAAGAATTTTTGCTTATTGAACAAAGCTTTTACAGAATTGGAAGGGCACATTTTCATGTACAGTCTGCATTCTGCATCACACTTGTATCACACATGTTTTGACAGAGAATTACAAGACACATGGTCTCCCCAGGAGGCTGTGCCTGGTGGCTAATCCTGCTCATCCCAAAAGTACCACTGGCTGGAGGGGCTAAGGCAGCCAGGACTGCCAACCAGCCCAGCTGGAACCCAAAGCAGGACCAGGGGCACCAAGCCCTGCCTGGCATGTCCCTGCCCAGTGCCACATCATGGCACCACCAGCCACTGGCAGGACTCCCTCTTTCCTCTGCCCTCCAGAGCTCCTCTGTGTGCCTCTTGTGCTTCTGTCTGTACTGTGTGTCCATCTGCCTTGGCAACGAAGGTTTTAGAACCCAACAGGAAGAGCAGGAACCTCAGCTACTTCTGACATACAGGAGTATGTCAATGAATAATGCAAAATACCCGTTGTTTTCTCAGTAATTACATTCATGACAATAGCTTACTGGCTGCCATTTGACAGCCTAACAATTTTCTGCACAAAAAAGCATTTGAAATTAAGTTGCTGAAAATGGACCTTACCTTCTATCTTTTCCTTTTTCCTCTACCACACTTCTAGATTGTAACATACTTGTCACACTAGGTGAGCCCTTCCTATTTGGCAGAATCAGATTAGCAGTTCTTTTAATCAAAAAAGAAATACATAATTAGTTTAATCCTAAGTGCTAAAAAGTATTGCCATATCCTTAAGAGGTCGAGCTCTCTATTGCAGACATTAAGTACTCAGGATATTAAGAGTATTATTATTTTGCAGACCTGTGGGAGTCTGACTCATTGTGTTTGGACACCTCACAGCAAAAAAGTTTTTCTCCTGCGAAAGAAAGGCTCCCAAGGATGCACAATTAACTCAGTTCCATTCCTGACAGCAGAGTGCATCACGGCAGTTGTTGCTTCTCTCTCTCTCTCTCTCTGTAAAATTGTGCCCTGATACAGCATCAAAAACAACTGTCATTTCAAAGCACAAGGACTATCAATTCAGCAGGTAGCAGGACAAGCAAGAGCAGACTGTTAAACAGATAAAATTACACGAGTAATTTTATCTGTTTAACTGGTCATATATTTATTTTGATGTTTGGAGAGAAACTTCTCTTATTTTTCCAAAATTCCCCATGTAAGTAGATCTTCCTTTTTAAACTGAGTGTTAGAAATGTGATCAACTGGTCATACTAAACCACACATTACTTTACCCTCACATTCAACTTAAACTGATACCATCATCAGACATAAAGGTTTGTATGTTCATATATGTCACATGTTTTATAGGATTTTTTCTGAAATCTTGAAGCTCCTAAGTATAACTCTTTCTGGGCCATGGGCTTTTCTGGATTCAATAATAAATTCCTTTTTGTTGCCAAAGAGTCATCCTGAGCTGCTTTTCCTTCACCTACAGCCTCTAGAACAAAGAAAGTGATAAAAGTCCTGGTGCAGTCAACTCTGTTCTTTACACAGATCCAAAATTTTCTCTATCTCCTTGACATTAAGAGTGGTTTTCCAAATCTGCATGTTCTGCACTGGAGGACAAATGAAGTACATCACCTCCTCCGCATCCCTCCTCTCAAACGAAATCATTGTCACATCTCTGGGCTTTGGGATAAAAGCACAAAATTTTCAAAGTCATCTCATTTCACCTTAAAGTCCCTTCCCAGATATAATCATAACTTTCTAAGCCAAACACCAGGGAGATTATTTTTTTTAATCTTAATTTACTGTGGGTCCATCAATTCTGACCACACTGGAGGGTACACTTTCTCCCCATTAGTTCTGTCTAGTCGAAGAAGCTCACGTAGCGATGACGCATCTCTTGCAGATAAGGGTACCCGCTGATTTGATTTACTAAGGAAGCTAAATTTATTATGCAACATTTTACAAGTATAATTCTGCTTTCTCTTGATGGTAATAAATTCGATATCAACTCCCATGAGACAAGAGAACCAGTCCTTTTATTATCCAGACATGACCCCCAGAGCCAGATTCCATTTTAGAGACGGGAAATGACCATATCTCTGATTAAAAGGGAAACTTTAATCAAATAAAGTGCCTCATCAAGCGAGAGCCAAGATTCCAATACTCCTGACTGCAGCACAGCAATGATCCAAAGTCATAGCTGCCCCCAACCCATTACTGCCTACTGCAAACGTGATATCCATCCCAAACAGGAGGTGCATCCTTCAGCCATTTCCTCATCATCTGGGTAGCTGCTCCTCCCCAGCTCACAGTCCTGTGCAGAAACATGTTCTCAAGAAGCTACCCCAGGGTCTGTTTGAGGAATCAGAGGAGGATGGACTTTGTAGTCTGTGGTTTGATTTTTTCCCAACTAAATCAATCTCACAGGTGACAAGTATCTTGACAACATGCAGCCAAGTGCAGCAGCCTTGACTTTCAGCTCAGTACCTTTCCAGTAAGACTCTTCTATTCCTTCAGACACTTTCCTTCTACACACTGAAATTAGCTTTTGAAGCATTTAGGATAATAGCTTATCTGGAGTCCCAGGTCAAGAGCCTTCTCTCGACTGTCAGTGGTGCATTTCTGCAGTTTTACAAATAACAAACAACAGTAACAATGACAATATGGATGTCTAGGGGTATTGTTATTTTAAATATGCTCTAAGGTTTCATTTCTGTGTAAGCACAATTGGATCTGTATGCCACTCCACGCAGGGATCCATCTTAAAGTCTTTCTGGCCATCTAGAATGTTTTCTCACAACAGAGCAAGATACAGCAACTGACAGATAAATCATCTCCCTTTCAGCTGTGGAAGCCCAGCTACGCAAACAAATGAAGTTGCCCAAACTCCACATCTACTCAGGAACCGCTCGACTGAGAGATGCGAATATTTCATACAGCCTTCGGCAGAGATCCTCCTTGGATCAGCCCACACGTCATTTCTGCTACAGGAGTAATGATATGCTGCTTTGTGCTGAGGAGTGTCTTCTCAATACCAAAGCTTCTGCACCGAGTGAGGCCCCTTGCTCTGAAACGCTTCCAGCTGCCGCACTGGCCCGGCAAAATGCGGGCAGTGTGTAACACAACCGCACTTGTAGATTATTTCCCTGGTGTTTGTCTGACACACGTTTGCACGCAGGAATATAGTTACTGTGTGGCTCTCTGATTACCAATGAAGCTTCCGCCTCACGCCCCGCCTAAGGCGGGGCAGGGCTCAGCCCAGCGCTGCCAGCCCCGTTCCCGATCAGTCCAAGTACCCCCGAGTGCCTCCACACCCTGCCCTGGCCCGGCTACGCCGTGGCGGGCGGACCCGCGCCGCGTGTTGGCGACCAGCCCCGAGCAGCTCTCGGGTTAGACGGCGGCACCGCAGCGGCGGCTCCCGTCATCGCCGACCGCCGCAGGCAAGCCCGGCTCCGCTGAGGCAGCGGCGACGCGGGACGGAAAGGACACGGGACCGCTGCCCGCAGCACCGGCGGGTGCACGTCAGACTCGGCCCCTGCCGTCCAGGCCCAGGGGGAAGCAACGGAGAGCTCCGTGAGGCTGCTGGGGAGCCGGGCTCGCTTCCAGCGCTGCCCGGGCGTCCGCGGCCAGCCGCGCCGTCGGGCCGGCGAGAGTTGCCGTCGGGCCCCCGCCTCAGGGGCGGTGCCGCGTCCCCGCCGCCCCCCCCGGCACACCCCCGGGGCGGGGAGCCCCGGCGGCACCCCCGCCCCGCAGCCCCCTTACCGCGGCGGGCAGGGCTGCCG
>VZTR01030783.1:523205-581727 GCA_013400775.1 Chaetops frenatus
GCCGGGCGGGGAGGAGCCAGTGGCGGCGGAGTCGAGCCGCTCTCCGCACGCCCCCACCCAGAGGGGACCTGACCGCGGAGGAGGCGGCGGTACCTTGGGCAGAGAAGCCCAGACTCTCAGAGCCGGCCCGGCAGCCGCCCCGGAGCTCCCGACGAGCAGGTACGGGCGGGCAAGCGGGCTGCGCGCCCCGCCAACACCGCTGCCCCGATGGCGCGGCTGCGGGAGAGCCTGGGGGGAGCGGGGACAGCGGGTCTCGCGGAGCGGAGCCGAGCGAGCTCCCCTCGCCAAACTCCACGGGTTCGGCGGCACCCACGGGGCCGCCCCTTTTGCCGCCGCCCGAGTGTCCCGCCGCGACGGGCGGTTCGGGAGGGAAAGGGCTCCTTGGGGGCTGAGGCTTGGGAAGGTCTCGGGATGTGCCGGCAGCCTGCGGCGGAGCATGAGCGCTCCCCGACGGGTTCGGCGCTACCATGGCCCGCAGGGAGCTCACGGCCGGCGACAGGGCGGCTCCTGGCTCCGCTCGCAATGTCCGCGGCAGCAGCAGTGCGCGCTTCACACGTGTATTCCTGACAATGCATACATTCCTCTTAACTTCAAGTATAGATTCATGAGAACTTTAAGATTATCCTCCTGGTAACACTGAGAGTGAGGGTGAAGAGATGGGAGCTGAATGTATTGCCCCAACAACAGTATATACTGCAAGCCGTCTCCCGAGTCGACCGTGTCAGGAGAACTCAAGTATAAGCACATGGGCTTATTTTAGTCCTTCTCTGCTATCTGCTAACGGAGAGATCAGTGCCTTTTGTTGTGGATTTGAGTTGCTGCTTTGAGCTGTGGGGAAGGCCACCCAGCTCCCCAGCCTGCTGTGACTCGCAGCCACAGTGCTAAGCCGCTCACCCTGGCCCTCCAGCTAAGCCAGCTGTAAATAAAAACAGCTAGGATTATTTTTTTCTTTTTTTTTTTTTTTTTTTTTTTTTGCCTAATAACTTTCACAGTGAGCAACTTTGAAGTCATCTTGAATTTCTGCAGGATTTTCTCCTTTGTTAGTTTTCTTGTCCTTTATTAAGCAAATACAGGATTGGGTGTGACGCTAAGCTGTCAGCACTTGAACCAGAGACAAAGCCTCAGTTCATCCCCACAACAGTGAAAAGCACAGTTGAGGCTACCACCTTCAAACTCTTTATCACACTGTTTTTACTGATATGCAGGGCTGTTAGTAGTAGCATTTCCTGCAGACACAGAGCCAATATAGACTTTTAGTCAGCATGACACCATATTTCAGTTTGACAAAATACATATGGAAAGAAAGAACAAAAGTCCCAGCAAAAAGAATACCAGCAGGACTTTCCCTTTTTTAAAGGAGTACACTTTGAGGGGCTCTAATGCCAAAATAGCTGCTCTGTATTTGAATGCATGTGGGGGGCTGAGCCCATAAACAACTGGACAAGCCAAGTCTTCCAAGAGTTACAGGACGCATTATTTGAGGTGCTTTGAACCTGTGTTTTAGAAATAGAGCACACGGCTAAGTGATGAGCCCTGTGCAGCACACGAGAGGGAGCGGAGCAGCACAGTGGGTTAACGTGGCCTTTCCATGAGGGAAATCGCCTCTCACCTGGGTTGAAATTGTGAGCAGATGACAGATCAACACGAGTTTGCTGCGCGGCTCATTGCAGGGCCCCGGGGACATCTCTCAACCTTACACAAGCTATTTCACAGCACATGGCCCCACTGACAGCCAGTGCAGGACAGGGGGAGAGGAGAGGATCGACACAAGGTGTCAGTGACCACATACACATTGGCAGAGCCATGCTGAAGCTGTAAGGCAGGAATAGCCAAGCTAATTCCTTGTGAGAGGAATAATCCATAGCCATCTCTGCCCATTGCTGAACAAAACTCTTCAACTCACTTTCATACACTGGTATGAAATTGGAATAATCCAAATTGTTCTTAAAAGCTGTTGTAGAAATAATTCTAGTGCCATGAATGTAATAATTCCAAAGATTACAGAAAAACTTATTTTCTACATAGTCAACATTTTGGCTTTTATATTTTTGCATACAAAAAGTAATTTAAAGAAAACTAAAAAACCTCTAATCCATCAAGACCTGACTAAACACAAAAAATATCACTCTGATTTAGCTGTACTTGTGTACTATCATAATTGAAGGACAATGGCTCGGTGTGGTCACTAGTATATCAGAAGAAATATGTGTGTCAGGTAGCTTATTCCTGCAGAGAAAAGGAGTTAAAGGCATCTTTAGAAGTGAAAACCAGGATAAGCACAATACCAGACACAAGTGGAAGTATTTGCTCTGTCACAGATTACTTTTGTGACTTTTGGCAGGTTAAGCCATCTCCGTGAATAGGCATATGCTGCTTGGAAAAATTTCTCTACAAAGCGGCTCAAACCCAATGTACAGCACCCCTGGCAGTCCCCCCACAGCCTTCACAGGCAGGCTCACAGCATCTCCCAGCCCAGACCTATGCCTCAAAGCACTGCTACCTTGTCAGATTCTAGGCTGCAGAGGGCAAAGGCACATTTCCATCAAGCTCCTTTTTACATCTTCTAGCACAGCACCTCAACCCATGTACCCATGGAACACTGCCTTGAAAAATACATTTAAAGACAGTGGTGCTTTCATATAAAATTGTAAGGTGAGTAAATAAAAGATCCTAATATTACTATTACCTGCGTTAACATAAGCACATTCAAAGAAAATACCTCTCTTTCCTTCAGCTAACATATAACAGTAATACAAAGCAAACACACAGATTATGCCACAATAAATTGCAAAGTAAATTACAGTGACAAAATAAACCACGCTGAAAAGGGACCTTTTATGAGCATCAGATAGTTCTGAATAAATAAATTTCTAGCAAAACGAGACAAACAGAATGTCAGAGCAATCTCCACAGGGCTCAGTTCAGCTACTTTGAATGTTATACTTCTATTTCTCCTCAGGTTTGCATTCTGAAGCTTCTGTGTATGTTTGCGCAGGGAATACTCCCCTCATACATTTTGCTTATAAATAATGGGTACTGACAGGACTTTAAATCTTTTCTATTTCCAGAACTGAGGCAACACGCTCCATAAGTGCCCCCAAGTGACTTCAATTTCTGTCCTCAACGAAAGATACCAAAAGAAATGCAGGAATGCCTGACCTAGAAAAAAACATGCAGAAGAACGAGAAAGATACATGCAATAGAGATGAAAGAGTAAGTAACTCTCTCTGGGAAAACAAAGGAAAAAAAGAAGATGACTTAACAACTTTTAGTTCTGTAAATTAATATAATCGTAACCCAAGCTCTGTTTCAGAGCTAATTTCTTCATTTCAGGGAACACCAGTTATCCTGCAACAGTTTATAGTCAGAAACCTTGATCTAACACTAGTGCTTCTCATATGCAAATATACTTTCTCCCAACATCCTCTGAAGAATTCCAGTAAATTAAATATTACTATACAACAAATATTTTTATACTACAAAGTCAGAGATGGCATGAAATTATTCATGCTACTACAGCACTATCAAACCATCACATATGATTCATTTTCAAGCTAGTTTAGAAGAAGCTGGATGTGTATGCCTGTAAATAGTCAACATCTAGGGTTTAAAGTTTTTTCCCTAAGTGGAGTCATGAACTGCGTAGTAACCTTACCCAGAAAGGTAGGGCCAAAGCCAAGTATCAAAAAGAAACACTAGCTAGCACATCTATTTCCATTGACCAAGAAATTAATGACAGAAGAAAGATGTCTTGACTAAACATAGCTTGAAACTGTAGAGTTGCCATTCTTTTATTTCTGGGTGTATTACAGGCTAAATTGGATTTGCATTTCTATTAATAACAGGTAATCCTATGACATTTTTCATGAGTATCTAAAATCTTTTGTTTCTAGATAGGGAACATAATGCAGCACTGACTTTTCTGTGGATGTCAAAAGGCAGAGCTGGTATTTGAGCTCAGAGGACACCCAGCCCCTGCCTACTGTTCAGAGCATTTTCTCCATGCCCTCCTTCCCTGCACGCACTGGCAAAGGGGCTTGCAACTAGACTAGCTCTGAACAGCAGATGGGACAGGTAACTGCTAATCCTTTCTTCCACCCAAAATCACACTATGGCCTGCAATCCTGCAAAAATGAATGTCAATTACAGCAAGAACTAGCAAAAAAATCTGAACGTTGCCTACTTTAGGAGATGGGCAAAAATCAAATTAGAAAAATAAAGCCTCCAAAAGTTTATGGCCTACACTAATCACTAGTGGACAGGCACAGCTGCAGTAGATGACCATTTCTCAACTAGGAGACGCAGCTACCTCCCTGAGGAGCTGTGCTTAGAGCATCACAGCCTCTTGCAATTTCCCAGTCTTTCATGAATTACCTCCTTCCTTTATTTTCCCACTGCCCCCATAATTGCTCTGGCTTTTAAATTACTAATTATGCTTCACTTGGTTAATTCTACGTTAAAAAAACAAAGGAAACTTAATTGCATGGACAGCATGGAACTCTTCTTTTCCCAGATACTATTGCTCCAAACAGGGCAAGGATAAAGGAAGTATAAACAGAACTGTTTTATCAAGCCCTTCAGGGGGGTTCCAGACTGACTGACAGAGTTTTGGCAGGGTAAAACACAAGCTTATTGAGGACTGTACATAGTCAGTACTAATGAACAGGTAGACCTGCATGTTTTCTACTTCTTTAATTTTATAACCACTCATATTACCAGTCAGACAAGTATTAACCCATGGTTTTACTAATCATAAGCTAAACGCACTTTTTTTACTAATGAAATACTTTAGGATGCTATTTTATTGTTTTGTAATGTATTTGCATGTTTCCTAGAGTTTAGCTCAGAGTATTTGCTTGCATCATGCCTTTTTGTCCTAGGATTTCTAGAATTTTTACCAAGGAATAGTCTCCTCAATCATCTTCCACTAGTCCCCTGCTCTATCCATTTGAAAGCCTACAAACAGTACATTTGTAGTAATCAGGCCTCTTAACTGCTAAAACAGAATAAATTCATTTTTAAACGGATGTAACATATTAATCAGCAACAAAAGGAAAAAAAAAAAAACAACAAAAGAGGACAGATTGGGAACAATTACTCACTGATGTGTATTTCTTTTTAATGACTAGGAGGTGCCAAAACTTCCAGTTCCACCACTGCAACAGACCTTACACATGTACCTACAGTGCATGAAACACTTGGTGCCAGAGGAGCAATTTAAAAAGACCAAGGCCATTGTGGAGAAATTTGGAGTTGCAGGAGGCCTGGGGGAATCCTTGCAGCAAATGCTCAAAGAAAGAAGTGAAAAGACAATAAACTGGGTAAGCAAATGCAGCAGGGAAAAAAAAAATTGCTGTGTTGGATGATGCTTATTTACAAGTTCTTTCTGATGTTCTCTATGCAATCACTGTTTTCTTTCAGCAGGTCGATGCAAAGAGGGGTCATTCTGACAAATGAGTATTTCAGATGTAATAGCCTAGATTTTTCAAATTAACTCAAAAGCCATGTCATTATTATGTTTTCAGATCAACAGTTTGTTTACATAAATGAGGACATTCATTCATCTCAGCTTCAGGCACAGGACTGTCACAACACCTGTAGGAAACACATCCTTTGGATGTCATTTCTTCCTTTGCCTTAATAGCAGGATTTAGAACTTTTATTAGAATGAAAAATACTTTCTGATAGGGCTTTAAAAGTGCCTTGCATAGCCATCTACCCAAAGTTCTGATCCACTCCACTTATTCTGGAATGAAATACTTCATTATAGGAATTGGTCTTTTTTAATTGAACTATTATTTGCCATTCATTGTCACACTATACCAATGTAGTTACCCTACAACGTAGTAGTTACTGTGCCAAATACACATATATATGTATATACATGTATATCTATCACACAGACCATGCTGAGACCTTTGCCCTTACAAAAGTTTAGCCTTCTGCTTCCCAAGGCAGGTAAATTAAATAAGCCATAGCTAAAGGAGGTTTTATCATTCCACAAAGTCGTTGTTTATCCTGCCCACATTAACCATGTTAGAATATGGCAGCTGAAAATTAGAGTTTTACTGAAGTCCTTCTATCCCAACAAGCAAAATGATTTTATGGATTCAGTGAAATCCTGCAGGCTTTTTACTGATGTCAGTGAATTGTAGTTCTCCCTTTCATGTGACACCATCGAATTGCTGCTATAGACAGGAGGAAAAGGCTACAGTGCTGTCAGTGCTTTCATTTTAAAAGCAGTGCTTAATTTCTGAACAAAATGCTGCCCAATCTTGTTTTCATATTGTGATCTCAGAACTTCACGGTGGCTAAACTAACCAGCATTTAAATAGTGTTCCTGATAGGAAATAGTGTTCCAGAAGACAACTGCTCATTTGGACACTTATAGCATGAAAGTTACATAGGAAAGATGCACAAGCATTTTCTGAAAATGTGATAATTTTAAATACTGGTTATTAAAATAAATATCTGATTCTTAAGACAAAATTAGAAATGGTTTTATTTGGAATTTAACTTGCCAGGAGAATAGCTCCAGCATGTTCCTCTGAAGACTCCAGAGACTGTGGGGGAAGCATCTGTTCTAACAGCAATGAAATATCTCTGAGGAAAACTTTTTCAACTGATGCATGCATTTATAATTATTTTTGCATAATTTCATTGTTTTTTGTAGTTACCATATGCAAAGGCTGCCCTCTCAGAAAGACCATTTGATCTTTTTATGAAAGCCTCCATTTTCCAAATAATGATTCTTCAATCTCTGCTCAGACATAAAGGAATGCAGTTACTGTTCATCTGTGTTTTCAATAAAAATGGTTAGAAATCTAATGTGTCTGTCTGGGTCAAGAATCAGAAACCTGCATTTGTGTCAGTGGACACAAAGGGAATTTTCCAGGGGCCCTATCCACATGCCACTCTCTGCAGGACCAAACCATTAGGCTTGGGACATTCTTTTCCCGTTCTGTCTTGCTATGGGACAGTATCTGATGGCTAGTGATAGAGCATCTTGGCATCATTGACAAATATTTGAAGCCCCCTGAGGAAAGGCATCACTAGTAAAACCCTGGCCATCTCTTAAATATATTGTAATTGCCAAGCAAGAGTTAAAATGCTGTATTCAAACATTTTCTGGTTGTAGAGAGAAGCAAACATCAAAATACCCAAAGCACCACAATCTGGAGCTTGTTTAGTTTTTAATGGAACACACTGTAAATTGCCATTGATTGAGAAACGGGATTACGGAATTGTGGCTGACTTCAGCTGAGCTGAGGTCACAGAGCCCAGACTGAAAATGCTCAGCAGCTCCATTAATCAGAGCCCATGGCTGACACCAGGAGCACCAGGCACTGTTCCCCTCACCCCCAGACTGCTTTTCTGTGTGCTGTTTGCAGCTTTAAGATATCGTGTCCCCTTCCCTCAGGTGTTTAACTACTGGCTGGATGACATGTACCTCAACAACCGCCTGGCTCTTCCAGTCAATTCCAGCCCTGCAATTATCTTTGCTCGTCAGTATTTCAAGGATGTAAATGACCAGCTGAGGTAATGTACTACGACTTTGCAGCTTTTGCTAAATGAAAGGATATTTTAAATGTCCTGCTTCTGCAAAAAGACAATCAACTTTCATTAAAAAATAAGGGCTGTAGCCATTAAAATGATTTCCTACTAGGCCTCCTGACTGAGGGCAATGTTTCTGGGGTAACTCATACTGATATTCAGAAAGAAAAATGTCATTACTATTACATTTATTGCATGAAAAAATGCCATGGGATTTATATTTTTAAGGAATATATACAAAGCTTTTTACTGTACGTAATTCAAGTAAACCGCTTTGTGATGAAAAAAATAAACACAAATTTCTGGCACACCATTTCAATGAAAATGATCTTTAACATGGCTTCACTATGACTCGTAGCCACCCTGCAAACTGAAAAGGCCACGCTAGCATTAAATTGTCCTTCTAAGATGCACAAAAGGGCACCAGAAACACAAGGGATCTAAGAATAAGAATTCAGAAATCTTTCTTCCCCAAGAACACTGCTTCCTTCAGGTCCATCAGTCCCAGCCCCGGACTGATCTTTCTGCTTTGAGCTGTTGCAGGCAATTATTGCTATTTAAAAAGTGAGAAGGTAAGCACATAGCCAAGCACAGAATATACCTCTCCAGACACCCTTAAAACAGGATTCCATTCTTCAGCCTTTGCCAAAACATTCTTCCTTTTAAAACAGTAAAAGTCTACCTCCATATAGTGCAATTTTCCTCTTTGGTTTTAGCACTCTCTAGCTTCTCATCACTGAAATAATTAACTGCATGTGAATTTATGCTATTATAAAACAGCCAGAACCTTGAAACCAATATGCATTATTTCAACATTTTGCATAGACAGCTAATGCATCTTTTTACTTTGCTTTAAACATAACTATAAATGCTTCCATTCATTACTGACTAAATTTATTGTGCGCACAGCTTTCAAGAAACCTCCACTTTGCATTTTCTAACGCACGTGCTTTAACAAGGAAATATTTTTCTCAGAGCCTCCCATTCTGACACAGTGCAAACGGACAGTGTCAGGAAATAATACACCTGTCCACAGCTCTACAAAAAGAATATCTGCTTAGGACAGGAAGTACTCTAATACTGGACAGGTTATGAGTATTGATATAGAAACCCATGCGAGGATTCTATTAAATATTCAGCCTCTGCTCCCATTCTCTAAATAAGCCCTTTCAGGCTTCCTGCTGTGGTAGTCTGTTTAACCATTTGAAGGGACTGTCTCTAGGATTTCATATTTCTCTTGACATGAATTAATTTAGATTTTGGGTGGGGGCTGGGAGCTCTTCTTGCCAAGCCAGAAGACTTTCTCTCCTTATGCTGTGTCATCAATCATTCTTTCCTCTGTCTCCCAGAAACAGCCCAGTGTTGCCAAATGACAAAAGACTCATGTCACTTCTCTCTGCTACTTGCAGGTTTGCTGCCAATCTCATTTCAGGAGTGCAAGACTACAAAGCTTTACTGGACACGTAAGTAGTTTGGAAGGAGAGCTTGAGTGTCCACAGGGCTTCTGATTCAAGGCTGCTCTCAGTAAAAAGTCAGGCTGTACTGCACCTCTCCACCATGGGGAAGGGCTGAGGCTCCAGCATGCTTCAGGACAAGTGCTTCAGCCATTTTTTTTATACCCTTTCTACTATATTCCTGCAGAACAGATTGAAGAAGGATCCTTTTTGATGGCTGGCAGGCACAGCGCAGCCCAAAGAGCACACACAATTTGCCTACCAGAGTTACTGAGAACACAAGAGGAAGCTGGTGCTCCCCACACCCACAGGGCAGCAGCACCGTGGTTACACAGCCTGCACACCTCTCCTGCCACTCTCCACTTACAACAACACTGCCTCACCTCCCTCCCCCCAGAGAAATAACACATCCCAGAGGGGAGGGAAGTCTCACCACAGACAGGCTGGCTCAACAGCTAGTAAAAATAAGCTGCTTATGCTCTTCTTACTTTCTGAATAAAAACACTGGGGAAGTACATGATTCTTCAAGTCATGTATGTATTATGCACCTATACAAGGGAATAAGTGAGACAAAGAATGTGAGAGTTGGGAACTAAAGTGAATGTCCTTGGTTTAGAATTGCAACAGTTCTAAAGACATAGTTAACCAAGATAAATTAGCATAAAACCTTACCTCTCATAAGTTGTATGAGAGTAAACCTCCTTGCCTGCTTCTTCACCTCTGCCCCCGTCTGACAAGTTGGAAGCCTAGTCCTCTTTTGCTGAAGGAAAATCTCTGCTCTGTAAGATCTTCTTCCTCCTGTGGTCTCTGCAGCCTCTCCTGACCAGCAGGACCATTATTTCATGCTGCAGCGTCAGTGGGGTATTTTACAATTCATAATCATAACTGTGACTGTGATAACTCTTTCTTTTCCTGACCACTGAAGAAGACTTTTAAGAGATGCTGGTTTCACCTACTCCATAGGTCTAAGTAAAAATTAGCACAAAAGCTAGGACCTGTGGAAAACAGAAATTCCATCTGTACTGCCCAAGTCATTCCTGTTTGTCAGGCAAGGCCCTCTCACACACTCTCGAACCAGTCAGCACTGTACAGGGCTGCTGTGATTTGCAGGGAATTTCACCAGTACCTTTCTTCGAGGTGCTGGTCTTTCCCAGCTGTTCTGCTAACTTCTGTCCTGCCAACTTTACGGGGTCCCATCTAGGCAGGCTTCCTACATACATTGCAAAGCTGCTTGTGACCTGCTATTTCCATTTTCACAAGATGATAACACAATTGCTTCATGAATATGCATGAAGATGCCAGGAATGATTTATTTAACTTTGGTATGGGAATTCATCTATTTCTCTTATACTGTAATCTCATTTTATTATTCAATTTGTGTTATACCTGATCTAATTGTAACAGAACAAAGGACAGATTAGATTTCTTTTACTTTCTGTCTCTCTCCCCTCCTTTCCTCTGGCTTTGTTTTTCTCCTTCTCTGCAGCCATGCTTTACCTGCTGATTTTTCTCGTGGACAGCTGTCTGGTCATCCTCTCTGTATGAAGCAATACTATGGACTCTTTTCTTCCTATCGTCTTCCAGGACGTACCAAAGATACCCTCGTGGCCCAGAAAAGCAATGTAATGCCAGAACCAGAGCACATCATTGTTGCTTGTAACAATCAGGTAAATTAGTTTTCTTTTTTTATACCTTTCTGTATTTTCTTAATTTGCTCAATTTCGCTCCAGAAAAGCCTAATCTAATCTCTATTCAGAAATGCAATTAGTGTGCTATGTATGAGCTCACTTCTTACCAAGCATTTGCAGTCAATATTTCCAAAAGATGCTTCTGCAGCATTTTTGTCCTTGGCCCACGTTACATTCCAAGTACAGTGATGCAGAAAGGAGGTATGTGGCAGAATTCATTTGCTTTCTCTTTCAAACAAAAATGTTTAATAAACAGAGGTGAAACCACAGAGAAAAAAGAATCCTATTGGAGTGCATTTGCTGGAAGTGCTCTTCTCTTGACAGTCAAGTATTGGCACACAATGCGTGGCAACTATACCACCATCATTCCTATGCATGGCAGATACCACATAGGGGCCCTAAGCTATGCCTGAAGGAGTTAGCACAGGTGCAGGCAGAAACACCAAAGTGTTAAAGTGAATCTGCCCCAGCCAGTAGCTGCCAGAGAGCAACACAGTCTGTTTCCTGGGCACAGTACCTTATAACCCAACTTGACTATTTGCAGTGCTGGAGCCATGCCTGCAGGCCCTCTTGGAATGAAGAGACAGCTTCCAGTGAAGTGCTTTCTGCTTTTTCAGGAAGTGCAGGAAATTTTCTAGATTCTATGGGTTATGTTTAAACAAATAAAACTATTAAAATTATTTGCATACTTCCTGATACTATCTCTCCGAGGTTTTTTTAAGCTTATTCAAATAGCATATATTTTATTTGAGTCCAGCACACAATATAAGTCCTCTACAGCAACTGGCATTTCATTGGTGTTAAAACACCAGAGCAGTGAGCCCTGAGCCATTCCCCAGTGGTTTTCTGTTCCATTGCATGCAGACCTGGCTCTCCAGGCAGGACTTCAGCATCTCCGCACCTACCCAGGTGACAGCAAAATGTTGGACCACAAAGGGTCCAATCCACTGATCTTCTGACTTCTGTAATTTTTTTTGCAGTTTTTTGTTTTGGACGTTGTCATTAATTTCCGTCGTCTCAGTGAGGGAGATCTTTTCACTCAGTTACAAAAGATAGCAAAAATGGCAGAGAATGAAGAGGAAATGCTGCCTCCAATTGGCCTGCTGACAACAGATGGAAGAACACAGTGGGCAGAGGCCAGGACGATCCTTATGAAAGGTTAGCAGCAGCAACCCCAGCTTTCTCTTCTTCATCATCTTCCTCCTCACCATCATTGCCTTTCTTTGCTGAGAGCAAACATCACAGCAAACACAGGACTGAATGCGCAACCCCACTGCTGAATTTTTCCAGCAGTTGGAAACTCAATACATGCAAGATGTGTGTTGCCAGGGGAGCAGCAGAAATGGCTTGACCCTTTGGCTGTGTATGTTTAAATGTTACGCCATGTAATAACTCTCACTCCATTCTTTGTTTTTCATCACATAAATTACATTACATCAAATTTTGTGATTTGTCTCTTTCTTCATATCCATTTTGTACCAATAGGAATGATGGTGGCTTTTGGCAGCTATCTGACATTATTGGTCTTACGTAACAAAAGCATCTGCAAGTTAAACACCTATTGAATCTCCTGTGTACTCTCTCTAGTCAATGGAGAAGGTACCAGGGCTGATTCAACCAGTTCTTAAGTTAGTATCTAAGAAAGATGACACCAATTATTATCTAGGGACCAGTCCCTCTCTCCTTTCCAACAGGCAGCATTTACTGTCTCAGATTCAGGACTTGAATGCCAAACTTGGAAACAGATGAAAATAAAGGGCGGGGTTAGTGACCTCTATCACATCAGATTATATCACATCACATCCTGGGTATTTTATCCTGAAGCTAAGTGATATAAATGCAATTTTACATGTTTTAAGTATTTACTTTTTCCTCCTGAAGAAAACATTAACTCATCTCTTTATCTCCAGTTCAGCAGCACTACAGAAAATATTGCTGTTTTACTAATGTCCTGGAATATACATGAGTTGCCAGTAGTCTCAAAATAAGTTTACCATCCTAAGGAAGACTCCCCTTTTCTTATTCAAGTTTACCTGTGCTTATAAAAACTTAGTATAGATACACATACACATACACACACACACACACAGAGTCCTGGCCATTATTTCAGCACTATTATATAGCATCAGTCTCATCTTTAAGGTTTCCCCTCCTCTTCCCATCATTTCTTTTTAAAGGAGATAAAACCCCCTAATTTTAATGAAAATTGAGGTAAAAACCTAATCATTTATTTTCATACCATACTAAGTAAAACAGTCAATGCCTTAAAACTTTCAGCAAAATTATCTTTGTTAACCTACATTATCCCAAAAAAACCCCCCAAAATAAAAACCAACCAAAACTAGCAAAACTCTCTCCATAGTGTTTTTAGATTGCCTGGCATTTCCCAAAATATTCATTTTAATCAGGAGGAAAACCAACTCAATTATGCAGCCGAAAAAACAGATTCTGCACTAGTAAATCTCATAGCACCATGATGTGAGCCTTCTCTAATCTAAGCAGAAATCCCACCCCAGACCATTCATGTTAGCACAGCTCTTCTATATAGGTGAATGCATTGCTGTTACACATGGATATATGATCATTAACAGCCCTTTTTTTTTCTTATCTGTGGTGGTGAAATGTCCATGCAACAATAAATAACAGAGGAAGGGAAAACCTGGGAAGCAGTGTGGGTGAAAAGGGTCACTCCACAGCTGGTCTGCACTGGGCAGGGCAAGAGAGGATGCTTTGGGACAGGAAACCTGTGCAGGGCTTTGCAGAGGTTATGAAGGAGTTACATTCATAGGTCTGCATACACCTGCAAGTGGACAATAGGTCTTGTAGGTGAGAAAATGCCCAAGATATTGTAACAAACCCTGCCATCACTGATATATAAACACACTCAGCATTGTAACTGCCTTCAGGCTGCAGAACTAGCTCACTCTTCCCAATTCTGTATTAAGTGACTGGCTACAGTCCCATCCATGCTACATCTGAATTTGATTCAAAACTGGCTTCTCATATTTTCCATTCTAAATCTAAATTAAAAAAAAAAAATTGACTAACCAACAGCTGGCTGGCCAATTCAATGCAAATGTGCATTAGAAAGGAAAAAACGTCTTGCAGGGCTTTAGGCTTGGTGTTACTCTCCTCTGTTTTAGCTCTTCCTGCAGATATTTTCCATCCAAAGTCATGGTTCATGACTTCTTGTGCAATTTATTGCCTGCTTCACGTGATAATTTTTCAGTGTTTGATCAGCCCTCTGGATATGTCTATTTCCTTCTGTAAAGGCATCTTTCCCCTACTTTTTGGTTTCTAGCAGAGCTTAATTTTATTCACTGTAATACCTAGACTCCAGATACCCTGGAGCCATATGTCAGACTAAGGGCTTCATATCTGTCAAAGATGTGTGGGTAGCAGCCACATTGAAATATATACAAACCTATCAAACAGCGTAAAGCAGAAGGCTGAGCAAGCTGTGAACAGTTTGTAAATCACTCTCCAAGCTGTTTTTTTCTTGAAGATGCCTGTCTGCAAACACCAGAAGCTGATGAATATGGGGCAACTTCCATTCACAAGGATCTTTTCACTATTTGCATCAACACACCCAGACCATCAATGAAAAATACCACGATTATGGTCAGTCCTGCAAGTGTGAGATACTAGAAAAGCTTTGAGGCCAAGGGGACAGGGATGTGTCTTCTCTCTCATAAAGCTTCTGAATGATTTTGAAGACGCTCCAAAGGGACACTGGTGTTCACATTTTGCAGGGCAGCAACCTTTCTGCATGCCCTGTCGAACACAATCTCCTGGCTCAAGCCTTTGTAGGAGCTGGCAGGTGCTCCAGCTGCTTTCCCAAGGACTCTGCTTCTGTTGGCAAGGGGACACAACACACTCAGCCCTCACCAGGTCCCCAGGGAGCCTGCAAGAAGTCAGGCTGACCATCTCTGTCCCTTGGGCCCCTGGCTGCTAATGCTGCCTCGCAGGAGCCACCAAACAGCCATAGGCAGTACCTTACCATAACCTGCAAAAGGCCACAGCTCCCCCTCTTCCTTCTCAGCCACTGCTACCACTTGCCTCTCCTTCTCTTGACATGTTTTTAATTTCTTGCATATTTGGTCTTTTTCACTACACAGCATCTGGAGAATGAACTTGAGTGGTAACAAGCATTTGTTTTCTTTCTAACTCCTGACTAACCTATGTTACTCCTTCTGGAAAGGTGCATTATTTCTCACTATGAAAAATGCTGTTCTTTTAGAGAATCAGGCTTCTTTACATACTTGCAAACCTTAAAAACCTGCACATATGGAAATGGCCCCATATTTCAAATGCAAATCAGAACGGTTTAATTTAAAATTTTTTTCCATTCTTTTAGCTAAAATAATTTTCTGAATTGGGCACATATTTGTTGAACTTAGCCTAGACTTGAAAGAGGTCAATCTGAATGCATATCTTTTGTTGAAAATGTTCTGAAACAAAAGTCATTTACACCAAAATCTAACAAAATCAGCAGATGAAAGCTGATCCTTTAAGAACAAAAGGAATTTCATGTTGACACTTGAAAGCTCTTTTTGCTTTTATCTTGTTAACAACCATATAACAGCAATTAATAATGTTATGTTTGTAAATGAAACAAGTTCTTGTTATAGGTTGCATGCTTCTATCTTTTCAAGGAAGAACTGTCTAAAGTGCTCACAATTAAATATCTCCTATGCTTCAAACTGGTCCTTGGATGCAAACAAATCCTTAACATTCCTAATATTTCTGAGTTAGACAAAGAAACTGAGAAGAAAAAACCAAAACACATAAATACACAATAAATAAGGAGGAAAGCACTGAGGACAAGGTAAAAATACCTCCCCAGTAATCCAACCATATAAGCAAGAGCTTCAGGATAGGGAATAGAAACAGAAAGTTCCAGAAAAGCCCATTTTGTTCAAGAGTACAGTAGTGACACAAGAGCAGCATAATGTGGCAGCTCATGGTTTTGGCAAAACGATGTTCAAAAACTAAACTTCCAAACCTCATCCCCAGATGTTTCCTCATAAGGTAGGCATTATAGTCTTATGATCAAAGACAGGAGAGACAAGAGGGTTTTAATACAATGAGACAAAACCAACACAGGCCCTGCTTTTCCTTGTTCTGAAAAGAGTTTTCCTGGGACAACAACACAAAAACACTCTAAACTCTGCTGTTCCAGAGCAGATACTGCAGCAATAGCGTGAGCTCTGAAATTTTCTGTTTTCTCCCTGCCCTCTGTAAGTGTTATATATAAAATAAGTAAGCAATGCTGGCTTTAAGAGTAAAATGGATGTATTTTATAATATAATTACTTCAGGAAATGAAAGGCAGAAAAAGAAAGTGGTTATTATTGAATCACATGAGAGATACAAGAGTTACAAAAGTTAACACATGAATGAATGCCTCGGTATAATGTTCCTTTGCACCGAGATGATCCACTGTTGAGAGAATCTCTGCAGACACCAGCTCATTGCCAAGTCAGATCTCCAGTGCCCTCCAAGGCAGAGGGTTCCCCAGCCAGTGCTGTACTTAGAGGAAAGTGGATGTGAACATTTCACTCTTTCATCCCCAGACTCCACCAACCGTGACTCCCTGGACATGATAGAACGGTGCATATGCCTGGTGTGCCTGGACAGCCCCAGCGGGGTGGAACTCAGTGGCACAAACATGGCATTTCAGATGCTGCATGGAGGAGGCTACCATAAAAACGGGGCCAATCGTTGGTATGACAAACCTATGCAGGTAAAAACCTTGCAGCACTGTGACACTATTGCACGTTGCCTTATGGTGGGGACCACTTAGAGTCAGGTGGGAGAAAGAGGGGGAGGTGGTGTCAGCACCTGCCTGGGTAGGTTTGGTGTGCCCCTTGTAAGGCAGGGGAAGCAGGGACACTTCGACCTTTTCCAAAGCTGCCCTTTGCACTTGAGGAGATAATAGAGACCACAGATGTAGGAGTAGGTAGACATTGGATGTAAAAAAACCAATGAGTTTTACTACACTGAGTCAAATGAAATGAAAATACTGGCCTACTATCCCAGAATGAAAAAAAAAAGCATGCTATTTTTCTTCATTTCCTCTTCGTACACATTTTCCTGACATCCTAGAAGTGCTACTGCTTATAATTTGGCATGTGTTAAAGTCCTCACTTAACAGACTGTTTACTCATTTAATGACATCCTTGTTGAGACTTTCCTTAAGTATTGACTTCTCCAGCCTTTTTCTCAATCAGATTTTGATTGTCATATTTTAAAGCATCACAATATTATTTCCACACTTTGCAACAGACCCAGAGTGATGTATTAATCTCCATCTGTCAACAATGCTGATACCTTATGAAAAATTGAAAAAACCCTGACTGATACATGGCTTGCATAATGCTTGTTGCTCTTGCCATATCTAAGAAGAGTAGCATGAAAAGAGAAACCCCTAAAATATTTTCAGTTGCACCAACTTACCCAAGAGCAAATACATTTCAGGAATTGTTCCTGGTTAATGGCACCACAAATTACATTATTAGCAGACTCTTTGAAAAATAAACCATTTGTCTTTAGTTAGAACCCTGTTATTTGCAGGGTCAAGTGTTGAGATATTTCAAGAAGATGAGAATAAGCAACATTTTCTTTTTGTCTACTGTCATAAGGCAGCAGAAAGCAAATAAAATTGCATAGTGTGCAAGAGAGCTTAATCTGTTGATATGTATTCAGGCCAAAGTAGTTTAAAAGTGTAGAGAAATTCTTAGGGAAATAAGATCCCCTTTCCTTTTATGCAAATGCAGATTATGCAGGAAGCCATTCTCACAATAGAACTTGTTCTTTCTCTCCATAGTCTGCTTCACCTTTGCAATAAGGCTTCAGAAAATGGCCAGGTGAACTTTTTTGCATCATGCCCACTCTCTGAAAACCTCATGGGAAGCAGTGAGGCAGGATGTGTGTGTGATATAAATGTGTAAGAGAGAGCTAAGTGGGTGAAGTCCACCCAAATGCACTTCAAAACAAGTGTAGAGGAAAGCTCAGAAAAAGGACAGGAAAGCTGCAGTACTGGCCTAGCCATCTGCTTTTGTGTGAGATGCAGAAGTTACACATTGCATGGGTGTATCACAGAACCGGAGTGCAGCAGGTTGTCACCAGTAGTGCCATGTGTGCACAATGAAATTAAGAATGAAGACAAGGAAGGGGAAAATGAAATGAATAAAGCATCTAAAAAAGATATTCAAAATGAGCTATGAGAAAGCTATCAAATAAAGATGAGCTTTGTAATACACTGGGATCCTAAGGATTTCCCAGATACAGGTGTTTTATTGTCCTCAAAAGTGGAAGGAGAACCCTGGCCCATGTTTCTGCAGATGGCTTTTCTGTTCCGTGGAGCAAATGCTAAATCAAATTTGCAGATTCCATTGGGAATTGCTAAAATTTACATTCTCACAGGATTCAGTCCGAAATAGCAACATGGAAGGGATTCAGTGCTACATCTTCCACAGGACAAGCAAGTCTCCTGCAGTAAGTCTGTAAGTTACACACTGATCTCTAGGGCAAGGAAGTTCCTGATGTGAGCAATAAGAAAACCACAGGGGAATGATAAGACCTTTGTCAGGTTTCCATCACAGATAACTTACCCAGAAAATTATTTATTCCCTGTATATGTTGCACCTGTTCTTTTCCTTGTTTAGTTTGTGGTAGGAAGAGATGGACTCTGTGGGACCGTGTGTGAACATTCCCCTTTCGATGGCATTGTAATGGTGCAGTGCACTGAATACCTGCTCAGGCACATGTGAGTTCCCTTTCTGTACATTTTATACCCACTCCAGCCCCTGGGAAGCCTCTGCCAGTGGCAAATTTCCCCTGATGCACAGGGGCACTAAGACACATAAAACTGTTGGAAAGCAGTAATTCACCTGCTAAAAGAGCAGTGTTTAATAATTGGATTATTCCTGTGACCCTAATGACTTCTGTTTCACATACCAACAGGAAAGAAAGTTCCAAGAAATTAGTCCGAGCTGATTCAGTGAGTGAGCTTCCTGCTCCACGGAGACTAAGATGGAAGTGTTCCCCTGATATTCAGACACATTTGGCATCAGCAGCAGAAAAACTCCAAAGGTAGAACAGATGTCTCATTTTTCTCAGCCGTGACTGCAAACAGGGAACTGCCCAGCACATTGTGTGCAGACATGGGCTCTCTCCTAGGGGGCCTCCTGTATCCTGCTCCTCCTCCTCTTACCAAGCTGCACATACCTGGCATCTTTCTGCAGGATAGGATCCTTATGGGCTGGAGCTACTTGTCTGTAGTCAGGAATTGCATTAGCATCGTTTTCCTTCCATGTAAATACTAGGAGATCTAAAAACCACTGGAAAAACAGCTTACTCATATTTGCACGGGGTGCAAACAATGCAGGTCTTCTGTTTTATGGGTTTGAGCTGACTCAATCTGAAGCCAAAGCAATTGGGGTACATACAGAGGACAGTAGAATACAACTGGTTTGAATAAACAATTTAAATTTAGGAATGTAATTTGTTTACATTCATATTGCTCCTACAAAGTCTAGTTTTTCCCACTCTGTTTCCAGGCTGTCAAAGACTTGCATGATCTTTGGGGGTGGGAGTGGCAATAAGAATTATTTTTTTTCTCAACACTCAGGCCTGTGATCTCTTTGTAGAGAATTAACACATTGTCTGCATGATCAGCTGTAAGCAACTCCAGTGTGGTTGCATTAAATAAGACCTCAAAGTGGCTAGAAAAGATATATAAGAGTAAGAACATTCATGATGCAGAATAACTCCTTTGTGTTTTTAATAAAGGTAGTAATCCTCGAAATTGAATCTTGCAAGGAGGTTAAGGCCTTCATCCAGTTCTTCATTCCAGTCCCAGTTCTTACACCAGCAAATCTATCAGAAATTTGTCAATAACAAAGGACACCCTTGCTTAGGCTTCAGGGGTGGAAACACTAAGGCTGGGGGAGGTTGCCAGTTTTTGGGGGGGTTTTTTGTTTGTTTTTTTTAAAAAGGTGTCTTACTCAAATGAAGAGATTTGAGTGCCACAGTTAAGGCTGCAGATAACAAGCCTGGTATAGAACTTGTATGAATAAAAGTTACTGACTAGGAACAAGTTACCAAAGGCCAGGACTGTCTGCAAAGAAGGAGAGCAGGAGCCACTCACCTCCAAGAGGGTACTGGCAGGAAAAGATCCCTGGCTTTTATTTGCAAACAGAAATGAGACAGAATAGTGGTGAACAAGATAGGGTAGGTTAATGGTGGGACATGACGATCTAAGTGTTCTTCTCCAACTTGAACAATTCTGTGAGATTCTTACATCTACCTCTGCAGTAACTGCCTTCTGCTTGTTTTCCAGGGTGGTGGAAAATCTGGATTTTATTGCCTACAAGTTTGAGCACTATGGAAAGGAATTCATTAAGAAACAAAAGATTAGCCCAGATGCCTACATTCAAGTAGCACTTCAGCTGGCATTCTACAAGTAAGGTTAATTAAATTCATAGGAACTAGGTACACAAGGTAGTGGGGTTTTATGCAGAGGGTCCATTTTTTCCTCAACATACAAACAAATGCCACCTGCTTGGAAATGAGTGATCCTGCCTAATGGCTGTAGGGCAGACAGGATAGAAAGTGATACCTGCTTCTGAGAAAGAGTGCTCCTTTTCTTCACTCCCTTTCCCTCTTCTTGCTCTACCTTCCCATCCCTGTGTCCCACGCATGCCATTCCCAGCCAGCTCCCTCCCAACAGCTGTCCCTGTGCTTGGCCTAGAGAGGGTGAGGAATGGCAGGGCTGTCTGTAGCAGCAGCAGGTCCCTGGGGCAGAAACACCACTGCCTTGCCACTGTGGGTAGCCTGGGAGGAACCACAGCAGTAACCACACATGCACCTCTGGCACCACATATCTGCACATCAGATCAGAGTTCCTACACAGAACAGTAACTACTGCTGCATCCTTCTTCACAGGCATCCCAAGATTTGATAGTATCCCCTAATTTCCACGGTCTTATCAAAGTTAAAAGCTCCATTCTACATTGCCAGAACTCCAGGCTAGAGATGGGTTGCACGTTTTCCTGCAGAACAGCCTACTACACAAATAATTCTTTATCCTGTCACATTAAATCTCAGAGTGGTTTTTACCTGGTCAAGACCAGAGATGCTTAACACATTTCATGTATTCCATTAAAACCTATTGAACATCCATTTTGCATATTCCACTAATAAAACTTCAACAGTGACCTGGCCCAAGATTTTCATGTGGATCCTAGCCATGATATAAATCCCATGTTTGCTATAAAAACCTTAGGGAACAGTTATGTTCTGAGACCACCTGCTTCAACTGAAAGACACAGTCTGTCCCTTGAAGCAAGGAATAGTCTCTGTATACCTGGACCCAAATTAAAGAGTCTTCATACTCTGTTCTAATTGCTATGTGGGATTTCATTCCCGCTCACAAATAACACCCTCTTGCCCTTTTATTTTTCTGCTTTTCATTCACGCATTCAGTGCATTTTCTCTTGTTTTAAATAAAACATATTTCAAGCCCATAAATAAATGATTGATTACACAATTATTTTATGATACAGTACAAATAAAACATTCCTTGAGATCTTTCAGTAAATTATAGTTTTAGTAGCCTTGTTTTTACACGACAAGTCATTTTTTACTGGCAATGCATAACTAAAACATATACAGCTGTATGCAGCTCTTCATATTAGAAAGGAGTGAGCATCCATCTTTTTTAAGTTTCTTACAGGATTCTATCAACATTAAGATGAATACTGTGCAAGAAATAAAAGTGTGGCTGTAACAATAAAATGTACCAAGTCTATATTTCTCTTAGTCTTTATGACTCTTTGAAAATAACTATTCTTTGTTTTCCTTCCTTCACTCTCTCAGGTGTCACAGGAGGCTTGTCCCAACCTATGAAAGTGCTTCCCTGCGCCGATTTGATGAGGGCCGGGTTGAGAATATCAGGTCTGCTACCTCAGAAGCATTTGCTTTTGTCAAAGCAATGGCAGGTGACAAGACAGCTGTGTCGGTATGTTGGGCTGGCTCCCTCTGTCTTCTCTGCCAAAACACTAAGGAAATAATGCATTCATGGTCCCAAGTCTCTCACTTTTTAACTCTTAACTAAAAACATAAAGGCATAGGGCAGGGTGGCAAGCATTACAGGGTTTTGCTTTTTGTACAGACCAACCATTAAGCTAAATATAAATATTCCCTTATTTTTATTTAAGCATCCAAAAGATTCAGAGGTGCCTAAACATGATGTTATAAGAAATATAATATCTAATTTTAGATTTAGTATTGTCTTATGAATGTTCTATCATGAGATCCAAATTCAGCTCCCTGGAGTGATCTAGGCTGAACATGCAAAGTTCAGGATCATTAAACTGCCACACCAGGGGAATTGCCTGGCAGGTCTCCTGCAGAGGTTAGTTCTGCTGCAGACTGCAATATGTGATGTAATTCCCATGCTTTCATTTCTGGATATGTGGATAGGTTCTGGCTGATCTTTTTTGTTTTAAAGGGATGTTTCTACCCAATAGACTAAGTCTCATAGTATCCTCAAGGGAGCTGAACCTTAATGATGAAAAACTTCATCAAGCTAATCAAACAACTCTCCCAACTGTCCTGATAACATACTGCAAAAAGAAAAATTAAAATTGCCTTTCTTTGAGACACCACCATCTGTTTGCCAGAAGCATGAGTAGATGGGGATGCAAAGAGGTTCAGCTGAGAGCAGAGCTGCACAAACAGCCCTGTGCAGTGTCCTGCCCACCATCCCTGGAGAGCCTCCCTCAATGTCTCTGCACCACTTCCACCCACTGCACCGCGCTGCTGTACAGGGAATTTCCAGGTGGCTGTTTAGATGCAAAATGCTGCCACAATACAGATTCTTTTTCACAGTAAGCCCATTCCAGTGGCAACAGCCCACATGACTGTTCTTTAGAATTTAGCATAACAGTGCTAGAAGAATTGCTTGGCTGTAGATTAGGTGTAAATTAAAAAAATATTATAAATCAAACTCTAATGTCACAGAGGATTACAAAAATTTGCCCAGGTAAGTGCTCTGTTAATCCATTGCTTCTTCAATCTCCTTAAGGATATCATGTCCAGAACTCATCTCCTGATGAAAAAGCTTAAATAAGTCCCATGGTAAAATGATAACTCAAAAGACCTGAAGTAATTCCCTCTGCTGGGTGGGTAATTCACAGTAGATCATGGCCATACTATTGCCCATAATAGTGACTACTACACACTAGGCAAGAAGAGGTTGTTTTTATTAGCTATCAGTGTCCTCTCTGACAAGACAGTTCTCAATTACATTTCATTAGAAGTTCCTGCTGTCTGTGCACACTTTCCTCTCCCCACCTGGGCACCCAACCCATGCTGTGGCACACTGTGCTCCTGGCAGGAGCCAGCCTGCTCCTACCGTGTTGTTTCAACAGACCCTTCTATCTCCTTGCAACTCTCTCTGCCTTCCTTCCTTCTTCCAACACTTACTGAGTTCTGCAATGCTCCCAAAGCTTCAGCATTTCTCACCTTTTTCCCACCCAAATCTGAGCTCATGCTCCCCTTTCACAGCACTCTAAACTGTACTGTTTCACACAAGCAAGCCAAAGAGTGCCATGTGTGTCTAGAGGCAGCTCAGACTCAGCCCCCATAGCTTTCTACTGCATGCCTTGGCCATACAGAATAGGGGGGATAATGGTTTCATTTTCCCTGTAAAACCTGTAATCATAATGCAAACCAACCCACTGATAGTTTTCCTGGCCTGTTCTCCACTGAGAGATATGAAGGACATTTATACTGGTCTGTGATTCTTCCTTCCAAAAGACATTAATATATCTTTGTTTTGATGTGAACTTCTTCATCCTTCAATTCAAAACTACATATATATATATATATAAAAGTATCACAGAAAGATTAGATAATTAATTTAATATAACCCTATTCCAAGGTGATTTCTTTAGACCTACACACTGCTCTGAATGTGAAGGGGTTAATTTTTTTTTTTTTTTTGGACAAACAGATCCACCACTTGATGTAAGTAGCCTTGAACTCCCCAAAATATTGTTTGTTAATAGCCATTAATTCAAATGCTAAATGAAAAAACATTTTTCTTCTGATACAAATAAAAAATATCCTCAAATGATAGCTTGAACAGTTACCAAAGATTGATTGACTCAGATTGATTTTTCAGCAGGAGAAATATCTCATGCATTTGACACTTGCTGTAAAAGCAGCAGCTACTGACACCAGAGATTGCTTGAACAGCTGTAAATTAATCAGATTTAAAGACTGCATTTGGTAATTTAATCTGTACGAGGGAACTAAGGCCTAGCTCTAGCCTTGTGAAAAAATATCAGACTTTGTATTTTGAAGGTCCCTGATGGTGACCTTGACTTGCTTCTAAAATGAATTCTTTGTTCAAAAGATCATTCATCGTCCATAGGAGCTGAAGGTCTCCTGTTTATCTGGAGACCCAGTCATTTCTGGCTGTTTCAGGGTCTCCCAAAGTTGCAGTGTTGGACTTGATGTACAGCAAGGCAGCACTTCTTAAGATCATTCCCTTAATATAAAAGGCTGCAATTTGACAGGAGTTAAAATTTACTAGCTTGTCATCTGAAATGTGAGGCATCTGTGGAGGGTCAAGCGGCCTTGGAAAATTCTGGATGCATTTTCACACATGGGAGTGATTTTTTGACTGGCTAGTAAAATATCAGTAATGGCTTTCATTAATACCACTGTCATTGCCTAGATAAACCATCCTGGAGAAGGTACACTGCCCGTCTGTTTTGAAAACACAGAATTACACTAGGCAATTATTTTCCCTGCTTCAAACATAGCGATTCTATTGGTAATAATCTACATCCCCAAAATCCATGGAAGGAATCCACAAAAGGAACTGAAAACCTTTTCTCAACTTCAAACCACCACCAATAAACCTGTTCAACCCTTGCACAAGGAGGTGCTGGTGCTGATCAGGTCATTGATCCCTGTGGCTTTTAATTTATCAGAGTACTTACACCTGAGCCAAGAGCAAAGGACATTTGAGGTGCTTGCTGTTTGACTCTCAGTTAGCTGATGGAAGATGTTATTTCTTTGAGAGTTTATTCAATAATACCTATATTCTGATTACTCCAACAGGATTCTGAGAAGCTGCAGAAATTTAAGGATGCAATTGCAGCTCAGACTAATTACTCTGTTCTGGTGAGTAAAACACTGCCTGTCTGAATAAGAACTAGTCAGCTTTTTCAAGAAAAGTATGAAGATACAGTCATTAGCTATTTAAGCACTAGAAAAATGTAGACATCTCTAAATAGTAAAGTATCTGCTATGTCACATTTATGAAGATTTCTAATGGCCCAAATAGCCATATTCAACTAACGTCAACTAAAAAAAACTAACCCTAAATCTAACCATCTATGAATTTTCTTATATTTCTCTTCACTAAAGGATAGAGGTCCCTATCTGGAACCTGATCCTCAGAGGGACTGATATTCTCGAACTCGTATTTTAGTATTCCAAAGTGCCATTTCTAATAAAGGTCATTAACAGTGAGGTAATTATTATGGTAATTTTTTTTAAAGACCTGAATGCAGTGTCTGATAAAAGGAAGAGATGCCCTCCAGTGAAGAAATCAGTTTAATATCAAATACAACTCATCTTCTGTTGATTAAAAATGAGACAATCCAGTCAGGGTAATGCTTTATGTCCCACTGTGCCAAGAAAAAGCAAACTTGTTCTACAAACAACTTAGTCATACCATTCATGAAGTTAATTAATATTAATAACCAGCTATGATAAGTGAATTTTGTACCTATGGTTTTGCCTCAGACCATTGCCTAATAAACCCGTATTGTTGATTACTCTTTAGATATTCATAATACTCAAGAAATCATTCACCTTCAGAAGTGGTTTTAAAGTTATGCTTGGAGCACTGGGGAGGCAAAATGTTACTTTCAGGCATGACTGTGAAGCAAAAGAAGCAGGGAAGAAAAATGATTCTCTGTTTCAAGTCCTGTGCTAATAACCCGCATCTCAAGAGCTGAGACTTCACGTATTCTGTAAAGTGAAGTCAAGTCTTACTTCAGGGCAACTGCCTCTCCTGAACCATCTCACAATGGACACAGCATTCTGTAGGTCTGCTAGGTCACAACCAATGGAATTTCTCTACAACAGCTCTCAAAAAGGGGAAAAAAAGGGAGAGAGAAAAAGAAAAAGGTCCATTAATTCTCTCCTCCAAGTCATTTCAGATCCAGAAACTGTTATAAAATTCAGCCTCCAGTGTAGCTCATAGGAAAATATTAAAACTGCCATTGGAAAAATAATTTATCTTTAAATTTCAAAAGCTCTCCAGGTATTTCTACTTACCAAGCTCCCCCTGCTTTCTCAGAATAGCAGAATGTAATTGTTGGGGCTTTAAACTCTGGGTAAGACTTAAATGGTCTGACTAAATTGTGCATAACAGACTGAAATGTAATAGCTCCTAAGAAAAACAACAAAAACAAAAAATCTACTTCATAAAACAAAAAGCAATTTAATGATTTTATTTCCCCTTGTTAAGGCTTACTAGTAGCATTGCTATCTTAAATGTGGAGCTCTGAAACTCAATTTAGCCCAGTTTTTTCCTATGCATTGGCTCACAGTTTATTTCGTTAGCCTGTCTCGGCCTCTCTTCAGACATGACATTGATCTATGTTGCAAAAATGTCATTGCTAACAGCCTTATAAATCTTGTGTGATAGCAAAATATTTCCTTTGATTATCAAGTCAGTTTCCCTGTATAGGAAAAAGAACATAAACACAGCTCTGATGTATGCTACCTTTTTGCAAGCATCCTTCCTCTGTCTGGACTGATGGACAAATAGTTCTTAATAAGCCAAACCAGGCTATGCATTCCCAGCCCCCTGCCTCAGGCACTTATCAGTGGTTAAAATTGTCCTCCTCATATGAGAAGTAAACCTGTGCTTTTCTTTTATTTTTTAATCCTTAAGATGAAAGCCAAGCTTGTGCTCTTTTTTAAATCCTGTCTTCTCCCAGGCTGTTTGTTTACCTTGTTACAAGAGTCCTGTGCCACAGGAATGTCAGCTCTGCTCTCAGGGCAGTATAATATCCCTAGCCCAACATTCCCTTCCTACAGAACTTCAACCTGGACCAGGGAAGAGCTACAGCTCAGTCCACAAAATAAGTGCTTTCACCAGGAAGAATAAACCTGGACTGAAGGCTTTTGAACATACTTATTTATCTGAGACAATTCCTGCCTGGTTGGAACAAATTTTGATTTGTTTTCCTAGAGAGGCAAAATTCTGTAACTATTCTGTCTGCCAATCCCCCAGTGCTGACTTTTGATCCCATTAGCCATCTTCAATCACATTTACTAGTAAGGCAAAGCTCTTAAAGCTAATAAATGCCTTAAGTCTAGAGCATTTGGTAGCTGGGCAGAGCAGAGACCTGAGCAAAGGCAGCTGATGGCAGGGACATACTGCAGGCTCAGCAGCAGCTCCTGGGAGCTGCCACTGCTGTATTCCTAAACCCAGCTTTCTCAAGCAGCAGGGTTTGCTCATAAATCTGTGATAGATTACTGGCAAATCTGTCTGTATTCTCTTCAGCCTGTTGCAGACACCTACCAGGCCCTTGGATCTAAATTCTATGGAATGTCATCTGCCAGAGGGAGATGCAGGCAGCAAGGCAATGGAAGATTTGTTCCAATTTGGAGGTGTTTTTGAGCCCTCCACCTTGAAACATAATCCAAATGATGCACAGAAAATTCCAAAACATGCTTAGAAATTTCTGCTGCCCCATGTGCTCCCTTTAGCATCTTTAGAAAACCAGCCCATGATATTCAGCTCTGAGAGACAATCAACTCACAGATAACATCAGCACAATAGTATACACCTCAAGACTGTCTCCTTCCTAATTTTAAATCTTCAGAGCACCATATGAATTTCTAGTTACTGATCTTCTGCAGAGTCCATACTCAGAGTAATATCTGAATACTACAGGCTGTACATCACTCAAACCAAGTTCATCAGCTCTGACCAGAGCAGTAGACAATACTAGCCAAAATGCCTCCAAACCCAGTTAAATGCTGTTATCTTATCACATTGTACACAGGCTGTTACTGGAATGGCAATAGACAATCACCTGCTAGGGCTCAGAGAGGTGGCACGGGAACACTTCAAGGAACTGCCAGAGATATTTACAGATGAGACTTATCTGACAAGCAATCGATTCATCCTCTCAACCAGCCAGGTGAGTTTCTACTGTTCACTGGTCTTGCCAAGCAAAGGATAATTCATTTGTGTTCTGCCAGACCTTGTAGCTCATAGTGAGAATGATGTAAAAAAGGCAAGCAGACAAAAGCAGTGTCATCAAGAACCATCAAGAAGTCTACAAATTGCTCCACATTTTCAATCCTGTTTTGGTTCATCAGCACAGTAAATACTGACTGCAGTTATCACTTCATATGCAACATTCCAAAGTCCTTCACAGAAATTTTGGAAATGCACACAAACAAACTCAGTAAAATTCACATGAGGGTTCAGTTTCCTCAATTTCCAAACTACATATATTCCTATTCCCCCTCTTTTCCTCCTTCCCCTAAGATGACAGCTCTGGTGAGAAGTCTTTACTCCAGTGACAGTGCAGCCACAAGCCACAAGGGCTGCCACTCTAAGAAACAAAAAGCCAAGGGCTGTGAGGAGATTTTGCTCTTAAAAGTAGCTACGTTTGAGATCTTTGAGAGCCTTCTGTGATTTGCTGTAGGACAGCAACCCAGGCAGCTTGGACTTAAAGACATTTTAGACAGATACAGGCATTGACAAATTTACAGTTATTTGCACATACAAAGATACTCTAAGAGTCAATACTTCCTACATTTAATGCTCTGAATAAGGAAGCATCTTTATGGCATACAGCCTACAAATTAAATGTTTCATTGCATGTAGTAGCAGTCCTAATGAAAAAATAAATCTATGTAGGAATTCATTAACTGAAACACAAACCCAACTGCAACAGATTGGGACTATGCAACAAAAGAGACTTACAATATAGTGCTACAGCATAAAACCTTAATAAGTAATTTGATCTTGTCATAATGTTTGCAGGTTTCAGACATGAGTGAATGTAACCAACATACTACTACATAAATTCTCCAAGAAACTATCCATGAGCAAAGAGTGCTTCTCAATAGCTTTATGGCCTTCGGCTGTTGCACAGCAAATTCATCTGACAACTCTATGGCTCTATTAGCAGGACTAATGGCCTGTTCTACACCATTAAAAAGGCAAATGTCATTTGAGAAGGCCCATGTACACAAAGTCTGAAACATATAGGTTTCTAACACCTTTTATTTTCTGCAGAAGAAAGTGTTTCACTGCCATATTATGCTATGATTAAACTGGGGTGTAACAAAATGCCTAGTTGCATTAAAGTATTTTTATACAGAACCACAATTATAAACTATTATTAGAAAGGGACAGTGCTAATTTTTTAATTTAATGCAGTCTTCACATTACACATTTAACATAACCTTAAGAAATTTAAAAACTTAGAGAAGTTTTAGGCATCCATTTTATGTACAAGGATTACATAAAATTCCTGTCTATGAATAGCAAATCTTATAGTTTTCAAATATCTATATAAATTGAGCAAAGAAATGCATTATAGCCACCTCAAATTACACCAGTTTTTAAACCATAGGGAACAAACAGAGCAACCAAATTCTAAACTGAGATCAGCTTTTGTCTTCCAAGGTAAATCACCTCCAGGTCTGGACTTCTGAAGACAGTGATACTCCACAAGGCTGGGTTCACCATATACCAGCAATTGTAGCATTTTTTCTCTTTTTCCTAATTCCTAAGCAGCTGATTTCAGGTGCCCTGATTAATCAGAGATCCTTCTCCCTGCAACCAGGTTCCTACTACTATGGAAATGTTCTGCTGCTATGGGCCTGTGGTGCCCAATGGATATGGGGCATGTTATAACCCTCAGCCAGAGCATATATTATTCTGCATCTCAAGTTTTAAAGAATGCAAGGAAACCTCCTCAGACACCTTTGCAAAAGCTGTGGAAGAAAGTCTCCTAGCAATGAGAGATCTGTGCAACAAATGCAGTTCTTCTTCAGCAAAGCCACCTGCTAAACAAGATGCAGCCACACAGCTGCACTGACCACCAGCTCTAAGAGGCTGTGGGAATTATTCTCCTGAATCCACCTTATGAAGAAACATGACATAGTTGTTTAAAGGCAAGATAGTACTAGTAATATAATAGTGTAGAACCAAAGTGTCATTTGTTTCTCAATGTTGCCAAGATTTACAGCTCCGTGTACTAAATCTACCATTTCTTGCTTAAGAGTCAGCAAAAAAGGTTTGGTTTCACTGGTTGAAATGAAGGAGGGAGTAATACAAGTATGTACCATTGTACCATTTCTAACTATAACTAACTTGTGCCATTTTATCACCTAAAAAATTGAGTAAGTTTGCATATGACATAAATACTCAGGCAAACCAATTAATTAACATTCCCTGCAAGTAGTTCGAAAATATTCACATCTATTACTATAAGATTTGCATGTAAAGAAAAAAATCTATTTCCCCTATTGGGAATTTTGAGAGTAATACTGTAAATAATAGGCTGATGCCATTATATCTTGAACATTTGCATGAAGAGTATTCAATACCACCAGTCTATTTACTATTTAAGAAAAACTGATTATTTTTAAAAGAGTGGCCCCTGTGCATTTCCACAGAGTTTAGAAAGATAACATGAGTGTTTGCATGTTTCCCCCAATTCCAAAATGCTGCAGAAATAATTTAGCTTTTATTCTGGTTTGCACTGGTCTCAAGCACAGTCCTGTTCTGAAAGCAGCATACTGGAGACATGATCCATCACAGAGAACTGGGAAAATTTTGTCCCTAATGAATTGACTTAATTATTTCTTTCTACCTGTGAGCAAAATCCAGCCTGACAGAGTGGCAAAGCACAAAATCTAAGTACTACTCAATCCTACTTAAGACCTTTTCTGTTTGCATTGGAATTAATTTAGTCACTGTGATCGGCAGGAGAGTGAATGCAACCACACAAAATCAAAGAGCAATAACTAGAATGAAGAGGTAAATTTGCAATATAAGGAAGTCTTCAAGCTAGAGTTATAAATACCAGTACTGGTACTCATATCAGCTTTGCATCATCCCGCTTGGAGGGATTTATATTTTATATTTTTTAATAGCAGATGTAGGGTATCATATTCTGCAATATACAGTAAATTCAGCCAGGAAAATAATATAGTGCTTGGTAATTCCCGTTTTATGTGAGTGTTATCCTGAGGGTTTTCTCATTATCTCTTTCATTCCCTACAAATCCTTCCAAGGACCGATATTTTCAATTACTTTTTCGAGAGGTGAAATATGCTGCCTTACTTAGAGGTGTGCAGTTATTGTTAGAATGCACTCACTGACAATCCCAAATTCCAGCGCAGACCCGGTGCTGCACAAGCTGGAACACACTCTGAGGCCTGGCCAGGAATTGCTTCCTTGGCTGAGGAGAGGTAGAGATGTTCTCTCTTCCTTACTTGACTGAACAATCACAAGCTTAAGCACTCTGAAGCCTAAAAGCAGAATAGACTTATTGCAATAACCTAGAGATGCAGATATGTTTCTGTTTAAGAATTCTTGATACAAATTCAGGAGATTCTATATGTCCATGACTATTTTACTGCCTCTTTGGAGTTGCATAGATGCAATTAAGTAGTCTGCTGGATAAAGGCTATCCACAACCCCATATATGAGAGCACAGTGGGCCTGATAATCAATTAGAGCAAGTCAGCTATGTTGGAGTAAATCATCTGTGATGATTTACAGAGAGTCAGAGCTGGGCTCATTTTTTTTTAAGTTATTATATTTCCCTGAAAAATATGTATGCTTTATTACTCCATGAGCTGTGATTCAAATCAAAGATGAACTCTAAATAAATAGTATTATAGCATAAAAGCTGCCCCAAAGTTACCATAGAATGGTTTAGGTTGGAAGGGATCTTAAAGATCATGTTGTTCCCACTTCCCTGCGATGGGGAGGGACACCTTCCACCAGACCAGGCTGTTCCAAGTCCCATCCAACCTGGCCTTGAAAACTCACAGGGATCCAGAATCCACAACTTCTCTGTACAACCTGTTCCAGTCCCTCACCATTCTCACAGTAAAGTATTTCTCCCTAACATCTAATCTAATTTAAAAGTTAAGATGTAAAAATACATACACAAAAAATCAAGAAAACTGCTAGCCAGACCAAAAGTTTGCTTATAGAATACACTGTTCAAAATAAAAGTTTAAGTTTTCCCTATACTGTAATTAGGAAAATTACTTTTGAACATTCCCAGTAATTTTGCTTTGCCTCATTTCACTACAAAAGCATTCTGCATTTCTAACATAAACATAGCACTACATATTTTTTGTAGAATTATGCATTTAAAAATATAATCATATTTTTAGTGTATAAAAATATTGTATATAGTTATTCGAGAATTTATTTTCTTCAAATTAAATAGACAATTTTATTTTGTAATCCCAGCAACGTAAGTACTGATAGTTATTGGCAAATATTACCTGCTTCTCATTTTACTTTTTTGTCTGCAATCTTGACAGTAGCTCAGACACTGTGCTCAACACGGTCACTGAGGACTCAGGGTGCATCTACACCCACACCTGATACTTCATGCCAACTTATCATTAAGAGCCCCTTAACTGTCTACAGCTGCTGTAACAGGTGTTTTGCATTCTCCAGCTCTGGAAACTACTGGTGGTGGAATATATTGACTCTATATTTAACTTGAGGACCAGTGACCACCAATACTCCCTATTTATTTAGCTAACCATTCTGTACTTGTGTCCTACTGATCTGGTTTTAGTGTTCAGCCTGAATATCTGAAAGGAGCAGCTTTGATGAGCTCAGTCACTGCAGAGGAAGCCTTTTATGTACATGCTTTACCTGTGCTAAAAGCACTATCTGCAAGGTACCTGACTTTGCATGAGAGCCCTCAGGCTCAGTTCAGGTCTGTTTTAAATTGGAGCACTCTGATTAAATTACAAATGGATAAAAATTCACAGGCATTACAAACTTCTCAGACAGCAGTAGCTTTACAAAGGACTGTACTGTTTCTTATTTAACAAATTCCCTATACCTATGTGGTATGATCTCNTCAATTACTTTTTCGAGAGGTGAAATATGCTGCCTTACTTAGAGGTGTGCAGTTATTGTTAGAATGCACTCACTGACAATCCCAAATTCCAGCGCAGACCCGGTGCTGCACAAGCTGGAACACACTCTGAGGCCTGGCCAGGAATTGCTTCCTTGGCTGAGGAGAGGTAGAGATGTTCTCTCTTCCTTACTTGACTGAACAATCACAAGCTTAAGCACTCTGAAGCCTAAAAGCAGAATAGACTTATTGCAATAACCTAGAGATGCAGATATGTTTCTGTTTAAGAATTCTTGATACAAATTCAGGAGATTCTATATGTCCATGACTATTTTACTGCCTCTTTGGAGTTGCATAGATGGAATTAAGTAGTCTGCTGGATAAAGGCTATCCACAACCCCATATATGAGAGCACAGTGGGCCTGATAATCAATTAGAGCAAGTCAGCTATGTTGGAGTAAATCATCTGTGATGATTTACAGAGAGTCAGAGCTGGGCTCATTTTTTTTTAAGTTATTATATTTCCCTGAAAAATATGTATGCTTTATTACTCCATGAGCTGTGATTCAAATCAAAGATGAACTCTGTTTTTAGATTAAATAAATAGTATTATAGCATAAAAGCTGCCCCAAAGTTACCATCTTAAAGATCATGTTGTTCCCACTTCCCTGCGATGGGGAGGGACACCTTCCACCAGACCAGGCTGTTCCAAGTCCCATCCAACCTGGCCTTGAAAACTCACGGGGATCCGGCATCCACAACTTCTCTGTACAACCTGTTCCAGTCCCTCACCATTCTCACAGTAAAGTATTTCTCCCTAACATCTAATCTAATTTAAAAGTTAAGATGTAAAAATACATACACAAAAAATCAAGAAAACTGCTAGCCAGACCAAAAGTTTGCTTATAGAATACACTGTTCAAAATAAAAGTTTAAGTTTTCCCTATACTGTAATTAGGAAAATTACTTTTGAACATTCCCAGTAATTTTGCTTTGCCTCATTTCACTACAAAAGCATTCTGCATTTCTAACATAAACATAGCACTACATATTTTTTGTAGAATTATGCATTTAAAAATATAATCATATTTTTAGTGTATAAAAATATTGTATATAGTTATTCGAGAATTTATTTTCTTCAAATTAAATAGACAATTTTATTTTGTAATCCCAGCAACGTAAGTACTGATAGTTATTGGCAAATATTACCTGCTTCTCATTTTACTTTTTTGTCTGCAATCTTGACAGTAGCTCAGACACTGTGCTCAACACGGTCACTGAGGACTCAGGGTGCATCTACACCCACACCTGATACTTCATGCCAACTTATCATTAAGAGCCCCTTAACTGTCTACAGCTGCTGTAACAGGTGTTTTGCATTCTCCAGCTCTGGAAACTACTGGTGGTGGAATATATTGACTCTATATTTAACTTGAGGACCAGTGACCACCAATACTCCCTATTTATTTAGCTAACCATTCTGTACTTGTGTCCTACTGATCTGGTTTTAGTGTTCAGCCTGAATATCTGAAAGGAGCAGCTTTGATGAGCTCAGTCACTGCAGAGGAAGCCTTTTATGTACATGCTTTACCTGTGCTAAAAGCACTATCTGCAAGGTACCTGACTTTGCATGAGAGCCCTCAGGCTCAGTTCAGGTCTGTTTTAAATTGGAGCACTCTGATTAAATTACAAATGGATAAAAATTCACAGGCATTACAAACTTCTCAGACAGCAGTAGCTTTACAAAGGACTGTACTGTTTCTTATTTAACAAATTCCCTATACCTATGTGGTATGATCTCATGCTGCATCTATTAGGTATTTCAGGAAATAAGTTTTCTTAAGTTCTTATTTAAAATTATTTGTATTATAGAAATGAAGTTTCTTTATGAAGTTTAAAAATACACATCCTTATGCACTTACAGAAACAAAATGTGAAGCTTTAAAAATGTTTCTAACCAGAATACCGTGGATTAGATTGTTCAGTATAAAATTTTGATTGACAAATTAAGTGTAATTACATTACTGTAACAAGTGGCTATGATTTAATGAGCCTCTTGGTGGGGCCCGGGGCACACAACCCCCTGCAAGAGAACTTTCAGTAGGTAATTGTTTCGCTCTCCCCGTGGGTGTACACCAACGTACACGCAGTGCTGGGGTGCAGAAATTAAACAGCCAATTTTTAAATGAAATTCCGTGTTCCCAGTGATCAAAAGTAAAAGACGTTCGACTTCAAAACAGGGGTGTATCAAGGGTGTAAGAGCCCGACCTTGCTCCTTTGACAGGAGTGCTGCCAGAGCCCCTGTGCCACGGGTAATTTGGCAGGACACGGCTGTGACAACACAGCGTGAGTTGCAGAAGACAGAGAAATATTTTAGTGATACTTTTATTTTTATAAAAAAGTATATATTTATGACAAATGTAAATGTGTATTTATAGTACATGTTGTTCCTGTTACGTTTTGTCTCTACTGAAATATATTTATCTGTCTATATCGATATACACGCCCTAATGTACGCTGGTAACGCGCATTCAGCTCGTTCAGGGACGGAGCTCGGCACCGCAAATAAAAGCCACCAGAGGAAAGACCTTGTCGCCTTTTTGTGCCGGGCAGCCCCGGCCCCTCGAGCCCACCTGGCCCCGCCGTAGGGAGCCTCAGAGGCCGTCCCACGTCCCATTCTGCGAGCCCCGCGGGGAGGGGGCCGGGGCTGGGACCGCACCGCCCGCGGCTCCCGGGGGCTCCCCCGCCCCGCCCAGAGGAGGCTGTGCGGGCGGATCGGCCGGGACTCGGCCCGCCGGGCTCCTGACGTAGAATCCTGCAAGATCACAAGTCGAAAGCGACTCACAAAAGGATCATCGAGTCCCGCCCGACTCCTGGGCTCTGCACAGGCCAGCCCCATCCCAGCATAGGCCTGAGAGCGTTGTCCAAACGCTTCCTCGGCTCTGTCGGGCTGGTGCTGTGACCGCTGTTCTGGGGAGCCAGTTCCAGTCCCAACCACCCTCTGGGGGAAAAACCTTTTCCTGATACCCAGCCTAAACCTCCCCTGAAGCAGCTTCAGGCCATTCTCTCGGGTCCTGTCCCCGCTCCGTATCGAAGGCTGCTGGTGTTGCAAGGCTGCGAAGGGAGCTCCGGCAGCTGTGCCACGTGTGAGGCAGGGGAAAGGACTGCTCCTCAAACACGCCTCGAAAAGTACAAACACTGCCGTCTTTTGTGTTTGCTAAAATAAGCTTGCCTTAGAGTGTGTATATACTTTCCAGTTACACAAACCTCATTAAAAACACAGACTGAAATAAACACATAAACCAGAGAGAAAAGCATTTAAATCCAAATGTAGTTGTAAAGCTAAATACTTGGGAGTGGAGCTACATTTGCTGCTCACAGCTCAGCTATTATTTCCAGCAACCAACACAAGGTAAGGGAGCAGGTACCCCCAGGGTCGGGGCAGCTGTGCCACATTTTGGAGCAGAGCTGCTCCCACCTCGCACATCCGCAGGTGAGGGACCGAGCCAGCTGCGCGGCTCGGGGCGCTGCTGCAGGGCTTGAAATGGCTCCACGGCAGCTCTGACAGAAGAGCAGTGCCTCGGGGCTCTACAGAGTTTGCAAGCGCTGCAGAACTTCACTACCCATACCTAAAATTGCAGTGATGTATTGCCCACAGAGGAGGGTTGTAGCTACTTTTTCTCATTCATCTCACTAAGGACTGGTGTAGTCTATTTCCTATTTATGGGGGAACACTGCAACACTTTTCCTCTGCTCTGATGCTCTGCAGCTGTAATAATAAATATTTCTGTCTGGCAAAATTAATCTAAAGTTGCAAGACAGGTCAAATTGCATGCATGGGATCTCAAGTATTAGAATAAATACAATTTTGTGAAGTTAAAGGCTTTAGATAACGGAAGCACCCCAAAAAGTAAAGGAAAAAAAAAAAAAAAAAACAACTCAGTATTAGACAAATCCCTATTTGCTTGACACGGAAAACTTAACAAAGAGCATGAGTCCATGCAGTAAGTGGGCTACTGGCAACTCATTCCATTTTTTTCACTGGGGTTGGTAGATCATTGCAATGTATTTGTCATGGCCCTAACCTGGGGAAACTAATCAGGTGGGCTTTTTAATTTAGAGCAGTATAGAGACGTCATCTCTCTCACCCATTTTATAAGTGTGAATTAATCCGAGATTGCCATCAAAGCTTCCTAGAAAGCACTGACAGCTGCCTGATGAGGATGGCAAAACAGCAGCAGAAGCTGAAAGCTTGATGCTTTATGAAATGGACTCTTTCATCAGCCTCTTCTCCTACTTTTTCAGTAAGTTGAATTAAAATACTGCAAACAGCTCTCACAGGTGGACACAGTCAGGTTAAATGTTTGAGAAGCACCGACCCTTGCAAGTCATACAGCTACAGTGGAACTGGGATAGAGAAAGTACCTCCACCTGCCAGAATAACTGAGGTGTCAGAACAGCCTTAACACAGCTGATAGAAACCTGGAAAGGTGAGACCCTGAATGTTTGACTGTACAATAATCTGCTTCTGCCTTGTGAAACAACTGAATAGAAAGTGATGAATTAAAACGAATTTAAATCTGGGGGGTGCCCAGGCAAGTACTTGGCATTTCTGTGTTGCTGGAACAGCATTATCAGCCAGTTTTCTTATTTCCCCAGTTCTGATTAATTGAACATTATACAATGTACCATAATGGACCTTAAAAGCACCTAATTCATCTAAGAAAATACGTGGATCAAGAGATTATTTTGTCCATTCTGGTTTGATTCTCAGCTTCACAAAAATCTCAAGTCTTTAATGTCCTAAGAAATTACTCTTTCAGTAGAAGAAAAATGAATTATGCGTCAATGAACAATTGGGTTATCAAGGTTGTTCACTTAATGTTCCAGCTGTTCTATAACACCATCTTAATGCTTATTGGAGAATTCTTTTGAATTTAGTCTTATTCTAAGGTACTTAAGATAAATGCATTGTGTTTCTTACAGCTGCTCTGCCAGTTAATAGCAAATACAAGTACAAAATTAATTTCTTGCCTTTCACCCCTAGACCTAGAAATGACAGAGGGTGGAGGCTTCATTCAAAGGAGATCCGTTAATGTAATAGTGAAGCCAGAGATTAAAGCTGATAGGCTTTGTGGGGAGTTTTGTACAGCACTTAACTACATTAACACTGGGTTTTTCTCCTCCTCGTAAGTGCTAAAACTTAGATTTACTCAAAATTCACTGGAAACCAAGCAAATACAGTACTGGCCACTGCTTCTTTGCCCTTTTCCAGCTGGTCTGAAGGCAGATGGACATCACCTTCTTCTGGAAGGGATAACAGGCTGGAATGCTGTTGACCCGGTGGTCGACAGGGAGATTGTATTTCATTGCAACATCAATGACTTGGATTTTGGTAACTCCTGAGTTTTATTATTTGCAGTTTCTCCAAAAGCACTTGCATTTTGAAATGAGTGCTTCCTAAGGCAGAAACAGTCCAGGTTCTATCAACATTTACACTTTTAAGCTCTGTATTGCTTCATATTCAAGGTAGTTTGAAAGGTACAGTCAGGAACAGAGAATAGCCTGGGAGTTAAGGCTATGCTTAGGAGAGCACTGTCTGGGGCCATCCCACATGCACCAGTAGACAACCACAAGAAAAACCTGCTGAGTTTTGGTCCACAGAGGTATTAGGTCTTCCCTCTGCTTTCAAAATATTTTTTTTTCCTTGAGCCTTAGGTTTCTTTGCTGTTTCTTGGTGTGGGGGTTTTTGTCTTTCCCTCCTCTTCCTCAGCAAAACATAAATAATACCATTTCAAATTTGCCTTGCAGAGAGTAATTTTGCCATCATTTCTTTGCTGCAGGTGAGACCATGAGTTAAGGGCTTAAGTTTTTTCACCTCCTGTCCAAATGACTTGCAGAAAAAGGCTGAAAGCCACTGCTTCTCCCCTCCCCAAGTTTCAACAGCCTCTCTAGGGTGAGGGACAGAAGTTGTAGAACAAAAGCAGAAAACTGACCAAGGACAATGGATTTTTCAGCACCACAGCCCAGTTGGTTTTATCTTTCTGAAAGCAAGGCAGACATATCAGGAACAGGGAGGTTCCAGTTGGAAATTTGCAACAAAAGATGTATTTTTTTTTTGCTCCAATCCTAGACCTACACTAGATAGTGAAGTACTGGCTAACAGGCCTTGCTGCTGCCTGCAGAATGGCCTGCACTGCTGCACCCACTCTTTGCTCTGTTTCAACTCCAGATCAAAGCTGAATCCATCTGAGATTACAGATTTAAGCACAGCAGAGCCAAGCGGGGTCCGAGTACTGTGAGGGAGAACACAAAGGACTATATATGTCCGGGTAAGAAGTAGAAAAACAGTTACTTGCATATATTTTGTAAGTTGTGGTTTTCTCCTTTAAGAGGTGATGGCAAGTTCAATCCACTTTGTGAGGAAGCCAGAAAAGCAGTGTTAAATGCTTAACAATTGACAGGGACACTTTCCCTTTAACCTTGGATTTCTGGCAGGCAGTTTACTTGCATCACAAAGATACTACCAATTGGTTCTTTACACTTCTAGGTCTCTTAATGAAGAGGATAATCATGTTACAACTCCGTGTCAACCAAATAAGAATAGAGCACCTTTTCCAGAACCAGTCATATATTACTACCCTGAAAATTGCGAATTTGTGTAGAACTGACTTGTATGGCATTTTAGTAATTTCAATTTAATTAAAAGAAGACTGAAACCCTGGATATCTTTCATTCTTTCAGCTTCATAAACTTCCTTATGTCAAAGATACTTTCAAAGTCATTCATAGCTGATAATACTTATTTTTACAGTTCCACTCTTCTCTTGGCCACAAATATCTCAGAGAACATTTGTGCATCACTAGAGAACCCAAAAGTAGAGAGAAAGAAGTTGGCTTAGCCATAAGGACAGGATTAAAACTGACTGGGTGTTATCACAACTGATATTCCACATATCCCAAAAATAACTAGAGTATGCAGCTTCTTTTTTGCTACTTATTTGTGAACATACACTCAACATGAATGTTATTTTTTTAAAAATTTACACCTAGGTAAATTCAACAGTTTGAGAATAATCATATGACAGAATGCTTGGTACCCTGAGCAATACTTAGTTTGGCCCATAGTTATGAAAGAAGGAACTGGTTAATCCTTGCATATTAACAGAGGGGTTTGAGCCAAGAAACACAAGGATTTGCTGAGGCCAGGAGCACCAGGCAGCAAAGCTGCCACTTCCAGCAGGGCTGCAGGAGAGCAGGCTGCCCAGCACAAAATTAAAACCCAAAGAAAATCTGTCACTCAGTATCTTCTACCAGCTGAAATCTGCAGGGAGATAGCAAACCACATGTACAATAATACTGATCCAAAACAAAAATGTGTCAAAATAACACTATCACTATGTCCAGATCCAGTCCCATTCCCTAGAGGTGACAGAGGTATTAAACCAATATTCTTTAGTAAGAAAAACAATGCTCAGAGTTGAGCAAAGCAGGGATTGTATTGTCCCTTTAGAAGACTGAAACATTTTTGCGTTCTACCACTCTGATACAACAGAATTAGGTCTTGGAAACATTCAGACTGAGCTGGATTGAGAAGATCAATACAATTAAGCTTGGCACAGCTGGCCAGGGGCACTTTTTGCAGCAAGCATTCACAGAGACAGCAATCTGGGTTTTCAGCACCTGCCCTGAGCAGAGAGTTTGTCCACACCTCGCTGTCACCCTGACCCTCCCTGTCACTGCTGAGCAGGCTGTCCTGTCCGTACGCCAGTTCCAGTGCAGCTCCCAGCACAGGCAGGGCTTTCTCAAACACACCTATGGCATTTGTGACTGGGACACCAACAAATGGCTTTCTGCTCTGGCAGTAAAGTGTTTATTGGTCTCTTAGGTCAATGCAAATTAATTAGATTAAATTAGTTTAAATAAGGCTAGTTCTGGCCAGGGTTTACTCCCCAAAATAGCAAACTAAACTCCCCAGAGCTGTGAACTTCACTGGAAACACTGCAAGCAGATGAGCTCAGTAGTGTGACTAGTCTTGGGGTAGATTTTTTTGTTTTGTTATTTTGTTTGTTTGTTGGGTGGGTTAATTTTGCTGTATTTGGTAACCACTTTAACATTTCTGACATACCTCCAAGTCAGAATAACAGCAGTATTTTAAGGAGATATTAGGCCTTAATAGATCAACATATTTAGCTGGAGTAAACACAAACAAGCTTGGAGGAACACAAAGCTGCAGGTTTGAAACAGCAAGATTTCAAGACAAGCATGGGTTGAGGGCAACTGCCCTGACTTTGCTTTAGAGTAATATTATAACCAAATTGTGAGAGTGAGCCAAAAAATTAACTGCACCTAGAAAGAGATCTCATAGCTCCACATAAAGAGAACTCAGGCCCCATGACTATGTTTTGGTTACAGAAGGAAGAAATAAACACAAATTTGCAGTAGCCCTTTCAGTCTGGTACCTGCCCCCAAACACTACCTGCAGCTAGTTGTCACAGCAGTAGCAGGCAGCTGGATATTGGAAGGCACTACAGTAGCCACATGGACAAAGGCATGTAATTTTTTCATCATTAAATATTCACTTTTTTCCTCTCAAAGTCTTCCTCATTTTTAAGGGGATTATCTACCCTGTAGATAATCAAGGCCATTCAAAACTGAATTTAGCCTCCAAGTCTTCTTTACAGTGACTTTCAGGCAGACTATAGTGATAAAGTCAAATCAGGAAGAAGAAAGCAGCCGCAGCAAATTATTCCAGTAGTAACACCAACTAAATTGCTGTGCAGCTTTTATGGTTTGACTAATTGTCTCATTAAGGCACATTTCTGATCACTGAAATGGATCTCAAGTATTATTAATCACTGAAAAAACTGTACCACTAAGAGCCTCTCTCCCTCCTATCCTTGGCACTCTTTGCAATGGAAAAGGCTCACAGGCTCCTGTTGATTGGAGCCCCACTGCTGCACAGTTGGCAGTCAAACGGTACTAATGGCACAATAACCCAATATAACTAAAATAGTTATGCCTTTCACAGTAACAATCTCTTATAACATGATTAAACTCCATCATGTGCATTTCCTCATGTTTTGCAAATGGCTTAAAGAATCTGACAATTTTTCCAGTAATTTCTTCAAAAGGAGAGGGAAAAATATATAAAATTCATTACCTAATAAGAAACAAATTAAAAGCATTTGATAAAGTTTAAAAAAATGAAAACAACTGCAGCAAGCATGGGCTGCATATGGCTGTATGGCACCCAGTCCACTCCTCCTTGCAGAACACACCTCCAAAAACTGGGTTTGCCATAGATTTCTGCAGGCACTTCAGTAAACCTTAGTTTAGGAGCTGTCTTGCCTGAGCTACCTCTGTGACTGATGGAGAGAGGCACCTCTACAAAAAAGTTCCAACCTCTATGAAGTACAGGCTGTGGCATATCTGGGCTCCTAATTTAGGCACTTCATTGGTGTTTGGTTTCAAACAATACTAGGAAAGATGAAGCTTCTTCCTTGTATAAGGAGCACACTGGCATTATCCAGGACATCACTGATGGGCTTCTTCATTCTCAGCAAACAGGAGGGCTGCCCTTGGCCATCACTCCCAGTGGCTGCAAAAGCCATACACTGCAACAGGATAGTTCCCCTTATCAGGGGAAGCCTGTGGGTTTTTATCCCATACATTCTCATATTGAAGACAGCAGGCACTTAATTTCCAAGTAGCTAATTTTCAGAAACCTAATGCAAAAGTGCCACAGTTACTGCTGCAAGACATACACACTTTCATGGTTACCAGTTTGATCAAGGAGAAAAAAAGACCTGCAAAGGTCTGGGAGATCTTCTGTGGAGATGGAAGTGGTGCGTGGGAAGGAAATGACAATGGTAATCCACAAGAGAGACAAGATACATCACTAATTTAAAATTGATTTGAAATGCAGCCATTTGCTTGCTACTGCTTTCAGCTTTGCAAAGCAGTTTTAAGAAAAGACAGGGTTGTTCTATACCAACACACAGGCGCTTTTCAGGCACAGAAATATTCGCTCACGTATAGGTGTATATGCAAATGTGCCCAGGAATGACCCACCGAGGTCGTGTGAAGCATAGCCAGAAACATTGCAAACAAGTGGTCTTTGTTGTAGGCTTTGGAATTAATTCTGAGGAACAGAATGTGACCACTGAGATTTCCTGCCCTTTGGGCTTTGTTACAGAGACAGGTACCACAAAGTTGAAATCTGCATAAATCTATTGAGCTCCTGAGTTGTGCAATATTGTGCTCACTATGACAAATATTGTTTTACTGATGAGTCTAATGAGGGACATTAGGGTTTTGATAAAGGCCTAATGAAATAAAAATGGAAGTAACAAAAATAATCATTTCATGTAGCATGTCCCGAATTCTTTAATGTGCATAAATATCAGAACACTAAAGCTGAAAACGAAAAATACTAGATTTTGTTTTCCTGGCAGTCCTTTCAGAAGCTATTTATGAACAGTCATAAACTGATATGCACACTCAGATATATTCTCCTGAAGGTTGTAGAGTTTTGCTTAAGCAAAAGCTTCAGAATATGTGTGTGTAAATAAATTAAAGACTGTCTGGTTTATAATGAGAAGGGTGTATTGTGGTATAAATATTGCAGAGCATATTAAATAAACATGGTCACATATGACCAGGTATCTATTAAATGAGCACATCACAGGAGAAGTTAATTATCTAAGAGTGTAACTAGGAACCGTTTAGAATCACTGGAGATTAAGTTGCTTTATTTCTGTTTATCTTTCCTTCTGAATAGGCAGTAGGTCGTTGCAATGAAGAGTCCCTAAGCGACACAGAGCTTCAGTTCTTCATCAACTCTAAGATGACAGTTTTGTCAACACCAGTTTGAAGTCAGGGTAACCCAAAAATTTTACTCAGCCTAATTTTGTGCAAAATGGGTTGTCAAAACCCAGTATTTTAAGATGTAAAAGTGCAAAATATTTACAGATACCTTATGCTGTTTGGGGGAATGAGGAAAACTTAAATGCTGAGTATCTATTTGTCTCACATACTGCAGCATAAAAAAAGTATATAACGACTTCTTCAAAAGTGATCTATAGTGTCAGAGACTAGTATCCTGAGAGTAACATACAGTTTTACAATACATTTTTCTAGACTTGACAAGTTATTGTGTCTCAGTCCACACGCAAAAACATCAGTGTTGATGGAATTTGAGTTTGCTTGGACCGTGAAACTCACAAAGAAAACTCTGCACTATTCATCCTATACTATATAGCCAACATTGCAAATACAGACTAATTAAGGATATGTTTGGGCAAACTGCTGTAGCAGAAAGAACAACTGATGAAGGAGGATTTAATCACATAAAATTATTGAAAGCAAGATGAAGCCAATCCCCTTAAATTACCTAAGTACTGCTTAAACCCTGTAATTAACATATAGTAATAAATATTTCATCTTTAACAAGTCTACTGGGAGCAGTTTGTTAAACATTTATTTCTAGTCATGGGAAATTATGTACGGTCATTTTGTCATGTTCTATATTAGACAGTTTCATTTTATCCTCTTTATTTTACCCGCAGCAGTGGGTACACGAATTTGGGGAAATATGATTGCTCCTCTAATGTGTATGAAACATATTCTTCCTTCATATGTCTTTTGGCTTTTACTAATTAACCTTACTCTTGTAAAGTCTTGGCCAGCTCACAGTGGCTGCTTACATTTACTTCCCAGCCTCTCCTGTGGAACTGACTCATTCCAGATAGGGGAGCTTTAGTGGAAACTCCAGCAAGGCCACCCAAGGCATCACTGTAGAACTGACCTCACAGCCTGGGCAAGGTCACTTTGGGCCAGCAGAGAGAAGAACCAGGTCCCCTCTATGGCACAGCCAGGCCCCAGACACAGGGTGCCAGGGGTGTGTTTTCAGGCAGCTTCTAGCACTAGTCTGCACTTTCTCCTTCAGCCCAGGTAGCATCACAGGTACATGGGGACTTCTGTGAGAGCACTAAACATCACTGCCCTTCAACCAAGTCTATGTGCAGAAAGCTGCAGGTGGAATTCCAAGTGAAATGCAGTCACTTAAACCAGTACTAAAACAAACCCATTATAGGGACAATCTAATACCCACCCAAGGAAAATAATCAAGAGCCAAGCTGAACTCTAGCACAGACCCCCAGGCAGAACACACCCTCTCCTGAAGGGGAGGAGAATTTCACATTGGCTGTGTATGACATGGGCAGAAAGTGCTCTTTTCTAAGAGTATCAGTGAATTTATGGGCTATTGAACAGGAAGTAAAGATTTCTGAAATTATAATTCAGGGTTTCACACAGCATCTTTAGTGATGACTACAATTGTTTTCCCCTCTAAACAAATTAGATTTCCATTTGCCATTAATGACTAAATCACTTAAGTATCACAAAGGAACTGCCTGGTGCTCTTATTAATAATTGAAAACTTTGAGGAAATCTGTAAAACCTTTTCAATCAAAGCTAATAATTCTCTAAAAAAAATATTATTTTTCCCGAATAATTACTCCTTTGTTCTTTTATTCCTTTTGGATAATATACTACATTTTAAGTAACGGCATTAAAAAAACCTGAAGAAACAGTTAAGAGGTATTTAAAACCAGAAGTGGTTTCAATGTTAAAAAGCATGGATTAGAAAAGAAAAAAAATATTCATCTGTTTCCTTCTAGGAAGTATGCTGAATTTCTATTTTAGACTGCATGCTGTTCCCTGATATCTTAGACCAATGATTAAGAAAATGTACCCACTTAATCTCTGTCCTCATTCTGCATAAACATGGAGGAAAACTTTCAATTATCTTTTTAATCAGTAGAGTCTATAAAATCAAGACTCCTATTGCTACACAATTGGACTTCGCAGAACTATTCAACAGCCAAAAGGAACAAAGAAAAATAAAACCACAAAAGTTTTTATCAGAGCTACTAGGAATCTGGAATGCTTTCTGCCATATTGTATTTATTCTACTCAGTAACCTTTACTACTCAAGAACAAGAGCAGAAAGAAATGTACAAAATTGCCCACATCTGTGAAGATTTTTTTAGTGTCTCAAAGGATAGATTTTCATCAGCACAGAAAGGCTGTATGACAGGTACTGACCAAAGCTCCAAGGCCTGCAATCTTGTGCACAGGACATGGAAAGAGGGAGAAGTAGAGGTTCAGTGTCTGTCCATCCCAGCAGGTCTCACCTGGGGACAATGGCTGCAGCCTGGAAAAAGCCACATCATTCCACACCTCTTCCCCAAAATGGAAAATCAATTATTTTAGGTGTTTGCTTTGTTGGTTTTTTTGGGTTTGTTTGTTGGTTTTGGATTTTTTTTTCTTTTTCAAAGAGAACAAAATGCATTTCTTTACCACATTCCACTCAAAGGTCGTGTTATTTTTTCCAAACCAGCCTGACTGCTCTCACACTGCAAGTGGCAGTATTTTACAGCCTGAGCAGCTTTCGCCACTGGCTCCCCTCAGAAACCCACAGCCACGCTGTGTACTGCAGGCCTGACAGTCCTCAGCAGCTCTGACAACAACTCAAAGAGCAGCACTCCCTTCACCTCAGGGGGAGGACAAGACATGCCCACCCAGCTCTCAGTCTCTTACCTGCCTGGAGAAAGTCCAAGTGTCTGGGAGCCTGGGGCCTCTTTTCCCTCCTGAGCCTTTCTCAGCAGCCATCCACGGCCTTGTTCCCCGCACCTGAACTCCGTAACTCCTTCCTACTGCAGAAATGGCAGCAGTGCCTCACAAAGCCCTCACGGGGCACAGCCACAGCCCTCCGTTCTGGGAAAACAAGGTGAAGTGCTTGAGGTGTTTAGGGAAGGACAGCACATTAGAAACAGGTGGGCCAGCTGCAACTAAAACCTGGGCGTTAACCCCCACAGTGCACAGGCCAGTCCCTTCAGCCATAATTAATTATCCCCACCTGTGCTGGGCTGCTCGTTAGCCTGGCAGGGGTCCTGCCCATCCCAGAGCCCAGCACCATCCTGAGCAGCTGCCTGGAAAATCAAAACATTCTGAACCCACGAAACCAATATAAAAGACAACAGTGGACTTCTTTCTGCCATCTTTGACCAAGCTTATTAACTTTACAAAGGTATTCTGCTTTTAGGGCCATTCTGGCTTCATGTGATTATTGAGTGGGCCTCTGTTTCATGTTTTAAACAATGTTCAAAGTCATCCATGGCAACAGCAATTAAAAGAAGATATATAGGTGTATATATATATACACACACACACATATATATGCATGTGTGAAAGCACAGAGTAGAGGTTTCCAAGGTTTCATTTTATTTCTATTCTTAGCAGCAGTAGGTATTCCCAGCTCTGTAGCACAGGCAGCATCTGCTAGCTGTGCACCCAGGTAAGAGCTACCCAGAGCTCTTGGAACAGCAGCCAGAGAGTCTAGCAAGGGATACTTAAAACAAAACAAAAAAAAAGAAACAGACAACACCCCACAAGGCACACACTTTCATCTACTCAGTTCAAAAATGCACACACATTCATGGCTTTTGTCTAGTCTCATACAATAATTTTTACTTCCTGGAACAAAGAGAATGGTTTGTTTTCTGGAGAACAGGTTAGTCCTCTGCTCTAGCACAGACCCCAACTGTACCCTGGGCAGAGCAGAAGTTTCCTCCAAGCTTGCTCCTGCTGTCAGTGCAGCTCAGCAGGAATGAAGAGCAGTGACAGAAGCTGACTGTCTTAGCAAGCCTTGCTTCTGTGGGCATGCACAGCACGGTGTGTCCCCAAGTAGATGATGTCCCCAACTCACTCTCACATTTGCTGTTTCTTCCAAGTTGCAAAGCTGTCATTTGAATTTCAGTGCCAACTTTTTTCACAGGTCTATATAATACTTCAGTTCTTTTCAAACATTCTATAAAGATGAATCTTTTAATAATTTACCATCTCAAAGCTGAAAACACGGCATGTTTAGAGAATGACTTACAACGTTTAGAAATTAGAGACATTAATTCCAGCCTAGTTTTCGTATTTTAAAAACTCTCCTTGAAATAAAAATGCATTCACGTGTTATTTCAAAAAATTAGCAAATAATGAAATAAAATGTTCTAATACTACCTCAATGTTATTGTCAATTTTGACTCAATAGTTTTGAATAATTATCTTTTTATAGTCCAAGTGCTGTCTCCCTCACTGCTTCTATATTTAAATAAGCCATCATTGAGGAAACAAGCAGGAAACAGAAAAATGAGCTGTCCTGCCATTCTTACAAATAGGATGTTAATGTCCCCACTCAAAGAAGAAACTGTCAAAAAGAACAGCCATAACAGAGAATTTTCTTCTTATGTACTTTTATTTTATTGGATTTTTTACATCTTTGATGGAATTTTTATGCAACTATTATGCCACAATCTATGATACACAATGAGAGTGAAAATCTGTCATTTACCATTTATATTTCTATGTTAATTTTGTTTTCTACCTCTGCATATACTGTGGCATAAGTGCATTTATCATATTTCATGCAGCACTGACTGCCTTGTGCAAACTGAGAATACAATAAACAGAGCCAGCAATATTTAGCTGCACTCAATTCTTGCTACAGAAACAAGCATTCATAAAAGCATTAAAATACTTTGGGTGATGGTTACTGTCCATCAGCTTAATGTTTTGAGCTATAGAAAGGGATAGGAGACAATAGTTGTGGCTGTCAACTGCAGTACTTCCAAAGTTCATTATGTTTTCAAAGACTGAACTAGTTTAAATGCTTCAGTGAGAAAAAAGCCCAGGGCAGCCAGCCTGATTTAAAAGGATACTACAGAGTTTCACAAACATTAGACTAAGTTCAGTTCTGGATGCCATGGTAAGTACCTTACCACATCAATTCTATGCTCTGACAGGATTGTTTTTTCACCATCACAGTGTATCCAAGCCAAATAAAAGGACAGCATAAGGCACACAGGCCTTTTTGGAAACCTGCCTGGGTATGTGGTACCTGATCATAGCTTAAAGGTTTTATTATAGCTTTTTATTTTGACGAGATAAGAAGCTTTCCAGCATCACCTGACTCTCTGAATCAGACATAAACTGCCATACTTCATTATGTCACAGTCCATACAGCAGCAGCAGGGCAAAACCTACTCCCAGAGCAAAAGCATGTCCAAGGAGCATGCTCAGGACAGGGAAGTGGAGATGGGGTGAAGTCTCACCTCTGTGTTTTTCAGTCACTTGTTATGCTGTCTCCAGGCAGCTGCTGAGCACATCCAGCCTGACCCTCGGGGCACTGCTGGGGAACAGGGCCTTTGTGCAGTTGCTTCCAGCTCCCTGCTCCAGCACAGGTGTGGCCATTCCTCTGCACCCCACTGGCACTGCTCACCTCACCATTCCCTCTGCCAGCCAGCAGAAAGAGGGCAAAAAGTCTCCTGCCACTACACAGGTTAGTGCTGCAGAAACCTGCAGTCACAAGGTCCACTCAGAGCCAAGTTCTCCTGGGGTAGAGGGAACAGGACTTCTGACAATACTAGTTCTTATATCAAGAGGGCTGAGGAAAGCTGGGCTCACCTGTTTTCTAGCATGGTGGAGAAAGCAGAGGCAATGGTTCTCAGACCACCCTGCCATCCAGTGCCTTCTCAGAAGCCAAGCTCTACCTCCCAAGAAGAGAAACAGCCCCTGCTGCTCTCTCCCCTCCAGCACCTGCTGTACATCAGACCCCTGACACAGAGCAGCTCTTGAGGTGGTTAACTTTTATGTCCATACTGAAAGTACATGGCAATTGAGATCCTAATTGATAAATAAACATAAGGAATGAAAAAAATCAATTACTACTCGTGCAAAACTACAGCATGTGCCTTTGGTAAATCAGCAGCTGTTTCTTGCCTACCTTCCTCTAAAAAAGGGTAAGTAAATCAGGAATAGCCACTTCAGAGCTGAATTAGTATCAGCAAGGAGATGTGAGGTAGGGAGTAGCACTGGACAAAGCAGAGAACCCACTGCTCGTTGCAAAAACAGAGATTTCTCATCCAAACTCAATCTTGTAATGGTCCAAGAAAAGCAGATCTTAGTAATACGGTGAGGGAAGGGGTGTTCATCAAAAGAAGGATGTTTACAGGACCCCAGAGTTCCCTAAAACCACACAGCATCAAAGCAGGCAGCCCAGAGAGTGGGAGCACCTCTTACTTTTGAAGTCATTTGATGCTGAATTCTCCTGGTGATCACTCACTGCTCTGTCAGCTGTGGTCTCATGTACACTTCTTCCCTCTTCAACTATGTCCAAACAATGTTTTCTTGTTCCCTTTTAATCCTGCCCTCATTGACCTCATATCTAAGTGGTTCACACTACTTACTGTTATCCCCCAATTGAACAACTTTGTAATGTGACTCCCTATTTCCAGCCTCCTCCTCACATCTCCAGGCTATCTCACCATCTCCTTCCAACAAACACAGCTGATACATTTCTCTACCAAAGTCATCTACCAACTCTGCTTTTCAGTTTCATTACTCTTCCCTGATACATAGACAGAAATAAGTAATTTATTTTCCTTGTGGTAATGTCTCTTGTGAGCATAACTATGGTGCTGTCCTTGCCTGCTGTACTTACTTACAGTAATCAGACAGTGCCTGCAGACTGAGATATGAGCCTCACCGAGCCACACATTGCATCCTGGGATAAGAGAAGCTTCTTGTGTCAAAGAGGTCCCAATTTAAATAGACAAGTGACAAAAAATGGCACAAGGTAAGTAGGAATTGCTTTTTCCTTGTAAACCGGGGAACAAGTTACAGAGTAATGAAGTCAGCTGCTGGATCCTTTTATTTGGTAAAGCAAAAATACATCATTTCCAGTATTCTCCCCACTTTCCTTTTGGATGCAGCATTTTGAGAGACTACCAGTCAAAGACAGGTTGAGGCCCTGCAGTTAGAATGTCTTTCCCTCAAAGGCCTCCAGGTTGAAAGCTGTATCCAAGAACCTTCTGAGCGACACCAGATGCATGTTCTTGTTGCCTGTGGCAGCTGCAGCAGCAGGCTCTCGGCCAACATACCTTCATGACAAAAAGAATTGGGCAGACAAATGAGGTGAGAAGAGAGATTATTTTGACAATAACAAGCATGAGAACATGCTGTTTAATGCATTCAAGTCAGCTTGGCAGATTTGGATATTTAGTCATCAGTCTTTCTTAAATAAAAATAATTTTAAGATGTACCAAGTAATACCTTCTGGTCAGCTTCCCTCTCTTTCGCCCCTCCCAACATTGTTAAGTTGTGTCTTCTCCCCCATTCCTCCCAGGGAATCTAGGTACACTGTCTCATAATTAGTTAACTTGCTTTTAGCAATGAAGACTCTCATTTCTTTGACAGCTGCACAGGCAGATCAGAGAGTCAATCATCTAAAATAAATGCAAAGGTACCTGGATTGAGCTCTTACAACAGCTGTTTCCTCCAGAAATTTCATTCATCTGGAATGAAATTCTTAAAAAAGACAGACTCTTAGGAAAAAAAGAGAGCTAAGTACTGTGCTAAGTAGCAATAAATACAGACCTAGTTGCTACTGATTTTTTTAGATCTACAAGAAGGAGCAATATGTGCATCTTGTATTTGAGAAATAGTAGTCTAGATTTTCCCCTCTTTCACCCAAGAACCCAGACTTAGAGCTTTTGATTTGCAAAGAACCTGATTTATCCATGAATACCTGAAAAAAACCCAACCAAATTCAAAAGCAAACAAATCAGCCCAGGAGACAGAGCAACTGTTTCAAGTCTCATACCAGATAGGTCGAGTGTGGTTGACAATAGTGCGGAAACGAGGTTTGACGTAGTCATAATATCCACTGTTTTTGTGCTCCTCCTGACACCAAACCAAATCAGCAGTTGGATACTTCTCAAGTTCTTCTTTCAGCAAGTCGAAGGGGAATGGTGAGATCTGGAAACAGAGAGTAATAATTGGCAAGGCTTTCTCTTATGTGGTGTTAGCCCATGGTGAGTCATTACTTTTTCAGGGAGAGTGACTCATGTTTCTCTAATTGATTTAATGCTCAGAAATGAATACACAAGTATTTTATAGTTGTATTAGTGTGACCAGAAGTCCAGGTCATAGTCCAGACCACCTGCACTCCTACAGCTTTTTTAGTGAAGTAGCTGTAGCAGGTCCTTAATCAGTGAATGACAATATAGCTTCAAAGTGTACTATTCACAACATTTAAACCTAGCACACTGCATATACAAATTTATGGTATTATTATATTGTAATCTTCACTTTGTTATGTTGTTCTAGAAAAATCATCAAAATTTCTGGATCTCATTGTCCAGTCTGCTATTGATGTGTTCCCTCTCCACAAGGCCATGGAAGGATTAGAATATGTCTTGTAAGATGCTAAGTGCTAGAAAAATGCTATCACTATCCATTCTAGGAGGGGTGTCTATTTAAAAGCACAGAAACCCCAATGACCCTGTCTTCTGAGGATCAGGGAGCTCACCTGTTCAAGTCTGGTTATCGCTACTTGTTTCTCCAGGTCTTGGTTCTTCCTCTCTTTCACAAGATCATAGTAGACCTTTCCTGTACAGAAAATCACTCGCTTCACCTCATGTGGCGCCTGAGCTGCCAGCCCATTCTCAGGAATCACACGTAGGAAAGTGGTACCTAGTTGGAGCACAAATTAGAAAAAGTGCTCTCAATGGACCTGAAGAAACAGTCCTTTAGTCCTTTACTGAGCAAGCAGCAGGTTGCAGTGATCAAAGGGTTCTCCTGCCTTTCTGGCCCTGCTTTTCAGACTCGTAACTTGAATAAAGCGACTTTCAGCAGTTCAGTTCCAAGAAGTTAGAAGATTGTCAATAATTCAGTCTTGCACCACACTTAATAGACAAGATCATATTAACAGTGGAGTATTTTTAACTTTATATTGTGTATTACATCTTTACTTTTAAATTGATTGGACAACTCAACTTTGCTTCCAGTTTGGGGGTTTTTTCCAGAGAATCACCTGAAATACTCTTTCTTCTTTCCAAGATTATTTTAACCATGTAACATTAATACAGCTTTACAAAATTTCAGAATATTCTATTTAAAAAAAACACATATCCATAATGCCACTAAATTTAGCATCTGCAGAAATATTTACCCAAGCACGCACATTACTGCTGTATATTTGATTTAAACCTCTGTTTGAGAGCTAAAACAGCAATAGTCAAAGCAAGAATTAGCACATTGCTGAGCCATATGTATGTATAAGTACAATTTCAGATGCACATCTTCACTGCTAGCACCTCCCAGGAGTACAATTTGCTTGGGACACATGAAACTGGAGGAGGGACTTGATGGTCTATATGATTGAGTAGAACTATTTCCACATTAAACAACTGCAGGGTAGCAGACAGCAGTGCGACCTCCTATTCTGAATCAGCACACCCACTTACTAAGAGAGTAAGCTCCTGTTTGAACCATTTATCTTGGGGAAGAAAAGCAATAGCACAAATATATCAAAGAGGAACTGATTTATGTCAGAATAATCCTGTCCCACAGAACAGCAGAAATCATCATTAAAAAAGACTGAATCTGTGCTTCATTGGGTCAGCTGGAGTCAGTCTTACTCTCTCTCAGCTTTCTATTAAAAGCAGAGCAAAAAGGGTTAGCTGAGAGTCAGAAACACTTTACTACCTGCTGTCCTCTTCAGCAGGAATGTGAAACTATGCCAAAATTCAGTATTAGGAGTTTGGCCACCACTGAGGTTAGCCTGAAGTAGAGGGGACTCCCCAGACAAAGTGACAAATCACAAAGCCTACAGAATTTCTAATCTGACCCATTCTACAAAGCTTTTAAACAGTAACAAAAACAGCAAATGCCTTCGCTTGAGAAGCAAATTTTACACACTTAAAAAAATAAGATAATGCAATATTTAAGCACACTTATACAGTGTAAGTTGCTTTTAAAAAACTAAGCAGTTGCTCTCTTCTGACAGCAGTCAAGACACTCACTGGAACTGGTGACAGCCCAGCACACCTATGCCTACATTCTCACTCTGAACCGTCACTTTAATCCCTCGCTCATTAAATGTCACTGCATTCCCTGATGCCAGTCCAACACAGTCTAACCGGTGCAAGGCAGGACAAAACCACTGCAGTGTTTGGTGTTTCCCCTGCAGTCGCTGTGTATCTCCTGGTGCTGATGGAATGCCAACAACAGCTCTGAACTCACTGATCTCCCCTTAAATCACTGGTGTGACACAGCAGCCCCAAACCCGAGCATTGTAACAAGAACTGGGCACCTTATTCTTCCAAATGGGCCCAGTGTAATTACAACCTATCCCTTGGGTGTCTTGGGGTCGGAAGGCATTGGCAGTACAACAAACAACTAAATTTTTATATGAAGAGAAAAAGAGTAGAGGGACATAGTAGCCTCTTGAGGGGAACACCCTTGCAGAGAGATAGGAATGCACTTTCCGTTGGGATTAATGGCTGGTTACAAGATAAGCCTGTTAAAATTAAGAATCTATACTCGAAAGCAAATTTTTCAGTCAAAGTCCCTGCTAGATCTCACTATGACAGCTCCACAGAAATTATGCCAAAACAAAAGATAAACTCTGGGGAGCAGATTCTGTTCTTCACAGTCTGACATGTAACTTGGTATAGCTAATTATTTCCCCACAATACTTTGAGGTGACCTACCAGACACCATTTCATCAAAACTGGATTTAGCTTCTGGATGCCTCAGCAGTGACTTGGGTGTCAAAACAATCAGCTGTAAGACAGAATTTTTTCCAACACTCAAGAGCTGCTTTATCTACATTATTATATGGAACATTTATAACACTGCACACAAAAACCACAAACTGAATATTATACAGAATAAATTAATATGAATAGCAAACACAGCAAATTATTTTTTCCTGTTTTGAAAGCCATGAAAGTTTCAAAATTATTCAGAAGATTTAGGTAGCCTACTCTTTTTACAGGTTCTCAAAACTCACTGACAACAAAATCAAATCACAGGCTATGAACCAGTAAAACATTCAACAGTTGTATCTTGGGTCTTTGAAGTTCCAGCAATTAGACATGCAGATGATAGTTCTGCAACCTGTTAGCTACATCACTAATATCTTGACAAGCTCATCTGAAGTGCTGCACAGCCACATGGAAGTAAAGCTGAAAATCAAGTTTTAGAGCCATAGTAAATCAGAGCTGAGCTTTTTTTCCATCAAACTGGCAACTTCAACCTGCGTTCATGTAAGGTTTTTCACGAGCAATCCTTATTCTTTTCAGCAGTGTGTCATATGCAAAGGCCACTCCTTGTTTGAGGGCTAATTTACCTGAATAATCAAGTCCATTAAGGTAACCTTACCGGCTTTCTGAATGGCAGCAAGATCTGTCTTCGGAGGACATGAAAGTAATTGGCAGGAGTTGAACAATTCACCACAATCCAGTTGCATTCATACAGCTGGGAAACTTCAAACTGCTCAGTGAACTCCTGAGAGAAACATTAAAGGCATTAGAAAAATGTCTAAAAGATAAGAAAAAAGGCTTGAAAGCCATCCTTCTATTTCTGACTCTCAGCAACTTCCTTCCTCAAAAAATTTAGCAGCTCTCAGCTGAGATTGTTTTATTAGCTAGGGAAACATCCCTAAAAATCATTCCCTTCTGTTTTTACTTCTTTCTAAAAATTTATAAATATAAACACAAAGTTTCCATTAATTCAGAAAAGAGGGGAAGTCCAGGAAGGAAGACTGAGGAGGACTAGGACATCAGCAGATGGAAGACACATAATAGAGCCTCTTTAAAAGACTGTTAAACTATCATTCAATTTCTGAGTGTACAGTTAGCTTTCACTCTCTCTCCCATCCTGTAGGGCTATGTACTTTATCTGTAGAAATGAATGATCAATCCATGAAAGTCTTATCCCAATCAAATTAGAAGTTGCTTATTTTCATGTGTACAATTTAGCTCAACTGCAAAGAGCCAGGGTAGTCTCACCTGACCTCCTTTAGAAATTGGCTAGGGACACCTATCTGCAGTACACACAGCAATATAAACAAGCAGGATCACTGGCCCTGAGGAACAGACATAAAAAGATCATGCTGCCAGAGATTAATTGTATGTGACCTCAGCTTTGCAATGAGCAGCAATGTTGCATATTTCCACTACTTTTACTGGGATCAAGTTAATGTTACACTAAGACTTGAAGCTAAATCCTAACCCTCTATACCTAGCTAAAAGGATGCTGCTAACAAAAAATCTGAGACGTGAAAAGCAAGAAAAGGACAAAACTACTTTGACAAAACTACTTACTGGATAGGCATCAGAATCATCATTGCTCATCTGCAGAAACCTCTCAGGCCTGGCTGATGAATGCTCTGGACCCTGGTAAAGGTATCATTTAAAACAACATTAAAGAGCCAAATGAGCAGTTAGACATCAGCCTAGATCACTCACTGCATGAGTACCTCCTATCCCCCTGGCAGCTCTGCACCAGCTGCACACTTGCCCCTCAGCCAAAGGCATCAACAGCAGCAGTGAGAGACAGGACACACCACAGAATTCTTCATCTTCGGTTTTCATAGGAGATAGTTGTATTTCCAATGGTTCTACCAGCTGCAAGTGACTTCTACCCTCAGTCTAGCTGCACAGTGAAGACCAGTGGAAAGACAGTGGGTCCATGTGGGCACAACAATGACCTTGCTAATGCAGAGCAAACAGGAGCACGAGGAATGTCAGGAAGAGAAGCACTGGATGCCTCAGACTCCTGCAGTGACTCACACTTTGTGCATGCTGACCAGGAGCAAACATCAAGTTAAATGCTGACTACTGTTGCTCCATTAGCAAAAAAAGCAGACACAGGATCTCTCCTACCATTGTTCACTGTTCAGTACAGTACCAAATACTTAAATGAATGCTTCAGCTAAAATGGATCACAATACACACACACATTATCTGCCAGACTTACCTATGATTAATTTCTGCCTCCATAGGAGATATTCCATGTTCTGTCATTACTGAACACTCCCATCCACTGTCTCACTAGCAGTACCCAAGAAAATTTCTTGAATTGCACAGTGTTAGCTCCAGTTTACATTAGCAAAACATACATGCTGGCCACAGAAATTACCAGGAATAAAGAATGTAGGAGAATCTTATTTTTCCTGTTCATGTCCTTGTTTATAAAGGATCAGAGAAAGCTGTGAGGAGTGTGAGAATGCAGTGTGCTTTTTTATGTATTGCTATTGCTGACAGCTTTGGCTTGTTTAAGTGACAAGTACCTTTAGGAAGGACTTTTATTTTGCACACAGCTGTGAAGTATTTTAACCCAAAGACAAACTATTACACCTCTAAACTCTCTCCATGCCTCTAACCTAATAATGTTCATAAAGAGATTTTTTCTTTATATGGCCATCTCTCATCATAACTTCCTCTGTTGAAATCTTACTGTATGATCTCCAAAATCAGTCATTATTTTGACAACCAGTAGTCCACCTTGATTGAACACATCATCCTTCCTATTTCCAAGTGCGGGATTCCAGATCCATAGGAGGGACCAAAGATGATCAAAGGATTGGAGCACTTCTCCTATGAGAACAGGCTGAGAGATTAGGGATGGTTTAGCCTGGGGAAGAGATGGTTCCAGGGGAATATTTTACAGTACCTGCCAGTACCTAAAAGGGACCTAGAAGAAAGCTGGAGAGAGACTTTTTACAAGGGGAAGTAGTGATAGGACAAGGGGGAATGGCTTTAGGCTGCAAGAAAGCAGGTTTAGATTTGATATCAGGAAGAAAATCTTTGCTGTGAGGGTGGTGATGCACTGGCACAGGTTGCTCAGACCAGTTGTAGATGCCCCATACCTGGAAATGTTCAAGGCCAGTCTGGATGGGGCCTTGAGCAGCCTGGTCTAGTGAAAGGCTCCCTGCCATGGTGAGGGGGTTTGAACTAGATGGTCTTTACAGTCCTTTTCAACCAAAACCATTCTATGACTCTGTGATTCAGTCTACTTCATGGACTAAGGGAATTCAGAGGAAAAAAACATTCTGTTGGCAACAAAGGTGTAACACAAACAGCCTAGAACTGTGCCTTGTCTCACTGCTCCTTTGAAGTCTGCCTCCACTTTTGAGGTGCCAAATAATCTGGTCACAGACAGGTAAGGACTTGAAAGCAAGGAGCACAGCTGCACAAAACTATGGTACACAGTAGCAGCCCAGTTTATTGCAGCATCTCTGCTGTTCACATCTGTTTGCTGTAAATCAAATCCTGCACTAAGCATGGCATACACAGCACAAACCCAGTGCATCACAAGCATATTGCAGTCACTACACTGGGAACAGAGATGTTACCAGCAAACAATTACAGGAGAATCAGGTGAGGCTTCCCCAACTCGCACACTACCCCAGCAACAACCTCAGTCCAGAGGCTCAATGTTCACATCCATCTTCGGTTTCTGTGCTGACACCACCAATCAGACTGCCAGCAAGTGCTGTGTGGGATGGGATAGGGTTTATTTCTACTGTGACCACCTATCCAGTGAGACCTATACTGAATCCATTAGCTACTTTCAGATGAGTCCCAAATGAGCCATTAGGCTTCAGAGTCTTTCAATCACAGCTAACTTGCCAGTGAATGCATGACCTAGAGGTGAAGGGATCCATATCCCATTAAGAATCCTTCCCCAAATCATCTTGTCCCCAACACTGTAGTTATAGAAAGACTAGTTCTC
>VZTR01030783.1:582556-614921 GCA_013400775.1 Chaetops frenatus
TTTTTACAAGGGGAAGTAGTGATAGGACAAGGGGGAATGGCTTTAGGCTGCAAGAAAGCAGGTTTAGATTTGATATCAGGAAGAAAATCTTTGCTGTGAGGGTGGTGATGCACTGGCACAGGTTGCTCAGACCAGTTGTAGATGCCCCATACCTGGAAATGTTCAAGGCCAGTCTGGATGGGGCCTTGAGCAGCCTGGTCTAGTGAAAGGCTCCCTGCCATGGTGAGGGGGTTTGAACTAGATGGTCTTTACAGTCCTTTTCAACCAAAACCATTCTATGACTCTGTGATTCAGTCTACTTCATGGACTAAGGGAATTCAGAGGAAAAAAACATTCTGTTGGCAACAAAGGTGTAACACAAACAGCCTAGAACTGTGCCTTGTCTCACTGCTCCTTTGAAGTCTGCCTCCACTTTTGAGGTGCCAAATAATCTGGTCACAGACAGGTAAGGACTTGAAAGCAAGGAGCACAGCTGCACAAAACTATGGTACACAGTAGCAGCCCAGTTTATTGCAGCATCTCTGCTGTTCACATCTGTTTGCTGTAAATCAAATCCTGCACTAAGCATGGCATACACAGCACAAACCCAGTGCATCACAAGCATATTGCAGTCACTACACTGGGAACAGAGATGTTACCAGCAAACAATTACAGGAGAATCAGGTGAGGCTTCCCCAACTCGCACACTACCCCAGCAACAACCTCAGTCCAGAGGCTCAATGTTCACATCCATCTTCGGTTTCTGTGCTGACACCACCAATCAGACTGCCAGCAAGTGCTGTGTGGGATGGGATAGGGTTTATTTCTACTGTGACCACCTATCCAGTGAGACCTATACTGAATCCATTAGCTACTTTCAGATGAGTCCCAAATGAGCCATTAGGCTTCAGAGTCTTTCAATCACAGCTAACTTGCCAGTGAATGCATGACCTAGAGGTGAAGGGATCCATATCCCATTAAGAATCCTTCCCCAAATCATCTTGTCCCCAACACTGTAGTTATAGAAAGACTAGTTCTCCTGTAATGGAAGGGTCCTCTGGGAAGATAAAAGATTTAAACAGCCTGGTGGGATTCTTAAATATTCCAAAAACAGCTGACACTAGTAACAAAATAAGCATGTTTCAGAAGACCTGTGCAAATCTTTGCTGCCAAGTGGCTACGGGAAAAGAAAGATCAAATGTATTGTAAATAGCAGAGAACCAGCCCCTCAAGCTGAGTGCTTCCCTGCAGAGGACCACACTGCTGAGGGCTCATTCAGGCTGTCTCCTCAGGATTCAGCTAAAAAATTAATTTATCAAACCCCTTGTGAACGGCATCAGACCCTTTATTCTTTAAGCACAATGGATATGGAAAGCCATTCATAAGATATGAATGCACTGCAGTGTATCAGGACAGGATCATAAACGAATGGAAATAAACTAAATTGTTTCTGAGAATAGAAATGACACCGTTTGTGGTGAAAAGGTCTAAAGCATTTATACAGATGGAGATTGCCACTGTGGTATATACTATGCTTTTTTAAATAGAAAACTAGAAACATACATGCAACAATTCACGAAGGTTAACATATTTGAAAAGGAGAAAATTAACCTTGCCTGACAGGATGTTCCTGCAATCTTAAAAATAATTTAAAATATTTGAAGAAAAATTCTACTGCTAATATGAACTTCATGTAACTTTACACATAGAGTGTGCCCATACCCTTTCCCTCTAAGACATTGTCTAGTTCCTCCTACTAGCTGCCAAAGAAAAGATTGTCAACAGCTAGTAGAAACATTTGCCTTTCCAGAAAGAGGGAGATTTCTTATTATATCAAAATTAATCAAGGTCAATGATTTTTGAAGAAGTTTTAAAGTTGTTTTATACCATTTCATGGCAAGAGAATTTAGTGCAGAGTTTACACAGACATACCTTATGCAAAATAAAACCAAGCAAGCACTCATAGACATGGTTTCTTTCATATTGTACACTGAGAATGAAGCTTTCTAGGGAAAGAAATCAGTGTCTTAGGGAAAGATACCAAAAAAGAGACATAAAAAAAGGAAAAAAATGGGGGGAATGGTACAAGCTACTAAGAAGGACATGAAGTTAAGAGCTCAGAATTATTTCTCAGGGTTTTTTGGTTTTCACCAATCTATCTACATTCTTCTCTGTTACACTGAGGCAGCCCCATATGCTTAACAGTGCCTTCCTCCCCTGGGTTCCTATCACCACTGTATCCCCACGACACTTTTGGCTTTCCCAGCTGCAGAGAAGGCCCTGCAGCCAGCACTGCCCTCCTGCATGTGCCAGCCAGCAGCGCTCACCATTCCTTCCATCCCGTGTGGCAGGAGCAGGACGATCCCGTTGTGCCGAACCCACTTGGCCTGGCCGGAGCTGATGAACTGGTCTATTATACACTGAGCCGTGTTGTGGAAGTCCCCAAACTGCGCTTCCCAGCACACCAGGGCATTGGGACTCGCCATAGCGAAGCCAAGTTCAAAACCTGATAAGCAAACAAGTAGGAGAATTACAAAACAGATTTGCCAAAAATTCTGTTCATTCCTCGTTAACAATTAAAAATAAACCCAAAATTAGAGCACAAACTGGATTTTTGGAGCCCTGTTATAAATGATGCCATTTTCAATAGTACCATTTCCAAGCCTGACTTCAATCCTTCAAATTTTACTCAAACACTTTAATATCATAGGAGTTTTTTAACAAATAATTAAACCTTCTCCCTCAGCTTCAACTTCAGTTTAATGTTTCCCTAAGAGCTCACTACTATCTTCTCCTGTAAACATCCATTTACAGCCAAACAGCAGTTAAAGAAGTTATTTATTAATTTTAATGTTTCCACAGCCCTACACAATATTGTCTTTCTTTTCCCCTCTCATGCGCAGATGCTGAAGAAAATTACAGGTGACATCACTTTTCAGTCTGCAGACAGGGTCATAGTCTTCAGATCTTCCAAAAAGCTTGAACATAATAGCTGCATGGCAAACACATCTGGGACTTGGATAAACAATGTTTTCTTAGGCAGGGCTAAGGACCCTTTAGGTTTCTGCTTCAGTGTCAAAGCAGTTGACCTGTCTTCATATTTTCCTTTTACCCTTTGATATAGCAGAGCCTGGAGTGCTGAATGAATACCTGTACTCCGATTCTCCACCTATAGCCTGGAGTGATTATAACCAAAAAGGTTAAAGCTCTCAGTAAAAAGCAGAGCTATAAAGCCCCACTCTGGGTGTAGAGGTTCTGACTGAGGCAAAACTGATTCAATACACACAGAGAATAAATATTTAATTGATAAGTACATTTCATGTTGAAGCTCTACACAAAACATAATAATCTGATTTCAAATACAGAACTTCAGTATGGGAATATTCTCATTGAAGCATACCCCAGCAGATCAACTGACTTTTGGGTCTTCACAGTCTACTCCTTGGTAATTCTAACCCAGTTTTTTGCTTACCATCCCCATGGCAAGAAATCTGAGTCACTTGGGTTTTGGACTACTGATCTCTGAACAGTCTATCCATGACTCCAGGAGATGCTCATGGTCCCACCAAAAGGCAACTGATACAGTAGAGGCCAAAAGAAGACTGGTAAGTCAGACAGACAGTCCTTCATCTGTGAGTCCCTATGACAGGTCTTTACAAAAGAGAATGACTTTTGCTGGCCTAATTGCCTGAACAGCCTTTCCTTCAGCCTTTCCTCCATCTCTGGCCTCCTCACCTGTGTAATTCTGTTGTTCTTAACACAATGAAAACAGCAGAAAAATTTACACAACTCCTTCAATCATATTCCCAAAGGTATGTGAAAAATAGATTTCCCTAGATAGGCTTGAATCCCATTCTAATTTTACACAAGCATTAAGAGACCATTTCTACTGATTGGGTGACATGGTTGAGAAAATATGCAATATGTTCAAGACTTATTTGTGCATATGCTGTTCTCTGTAAGGGTGGGGTAATCTAGCTTTTAAAGAAGCACAAACTGAGGTCTTGACCACTCAGAGTTATCAATAATCAAACAGTGCTTTTCAAGGAGTATGGAGCTCAGTGCATACTTAAAATTTGGTCACAGCACACATATAATTATACTTCATATAGGAAAGATCACCCCTAAAATTCATATGGAAAAAAGTATAATTTCTCATTTCCCTATCTTGTTGACAACTTCATGCTAATCTCCACAAGGTAAAAATGTTCTAGGTGAAGCTGCATTGAAAAGTGTGGTCTTAGCACAGACACCATTTGCAAGCTTTCTGACAGCCATAAAAATGTCTAGGAAAATATAACCAAATGTAATCTATACATTCTGATTAGTATGTTGAGATTAATATTGCCAAGACTACTATTTTATGGCCTGTGTGTCTGTGGTATACCAGAACTCAATCTTCCACCAGGGAAATGGCAATGAGATTTACTAAATTGAAACTATTCCAATCGTGATTGAAGCAGTGGAATAATTCTTGACTGTCTAAGGAGTCTGTCAAGAATTACTAGTACTACCTTCATGGGGAGACAATTCCTTAAAGAACAAGATCTGAACTGTTAAATTTAAAAAAAAAAGGGGCTGGTGGAAAGAGACCTAGATAGATGCACGGTAAACAGTCCATGAGAAGGTGAGATGTTCTCCTGAAAGGGAGTTGTTGGGGCACCAGAATCAAGGTCAGGGAAGGTGACCTGAACAAGAAAGTTTCCACTGTTCTAGAGATGGGACATGAACTGCAGGGGAGCAGGTTCCTACCCAGGTCCCTCATGAGGGCTCAACCTCAGACTAGAACAAAACAAAAAAACCACAGCAGAGACCTTGAAAACTTTATTGTTTGCATCTGCAGAAACAAGAACTGAACACTTTTTTTAAATGCTGTGCAAATTTTGTGCACTTAAAGGATTAACTCTTACACAGCTAGAAACTGAGAACAGGTTGAAACTGTGAGGAAATCCAAGGCAATCAGGCAGCAAGACAACTTTCAAAGAATGTCAGGTAAGGAATCTGCACACCCCAAGAGTGTTGGAGAGCAACCATCCAACTGCAAACAGCAGGCAGCTGCTCAGGGCTCAGAGCACACCAGGGCACAGGGAACCAGGAACCAGCACAGCAGTTTGGTAAACTTCTACACTGAGGAGACAGAGGGAAGAAAAATATACAGCACTTGATTAAGGCTGCAAAACAAATGCTTTAATTCTGGAGTTCATTAAGGTCCCTAGATGACAGGCCCAGCAGAAATGCTTGTTTCTATTAGTCCAGTGCCTGCTGTGCTCCCTCACTGTTCTTCCGTCACTCTGGCACAGAAAGAAGTGTTGTCAAGCAAAGTGGCAGCTTACACAGCATACTGGGCTGTGTTTTTCCCCCCAGCATTTTCATGATTGTCATAAGAACTGCAGTTTTTCAATTAATGTAAGTAAGGTTTCAGCTGTAACTTAATTCAATATGATTTTGAAGTGACTTAAGGCATGAATGTTAAGTAATGGTTAAAAGGGCTTTTCAGTGCAAGGATTTTTTGTCAGAATGAGGAAAGTTACAAAGACAGATTTTGCTATGTTTAACAGAAATTCTAAGCACAGGGACTATAGATATGCATCCTTTCACAAACCCAACCACAGCTCAGGACAGAGCCAAGTTAGTACCCAACTGGTGGCAGACTGTTAAACAGGGAGACTGATGCCTTCTCAGAACTCCATGCAGATCCCGTTGATTACTACAGTCAGTCCTAGTTCCTAACACAATTTCTGACAGGTAATTGTATTTGCTACCCCCAACCTTAAAAATACATTGCTCTGACTGAGCAGTAATACTACATATTTCATCCTAGGTGTGCATCGCAAAAAAAAATTTTACACCAATACTTGTCTTCTTCCTTTCATCTTTTGCTTTAAACTTGACTTTTTCCTCTTGAAAAAGTTATACTCCAAGTTTCATGGTTCAGGAATTCCCTGAACTACACACTAATTCCAAGTCTATCTTGCCTGATATTCTTTGAAAGCTCCCAGTATGGGATGCCCCAGCCCAAGATCTCTCAAAGGCAGTACTGAATCTGACAAAGAACCTCACCTCCTGGATAGAGACTCAACATTACACAAGTCATTCTGAAGGCTGTAAAGAAAGACAGGAAATCTCTTCAGGGATTAAAAAATGCTGAAGAGGTAGAATGGAACATCTGTAAGTTACTTTTGTTTTTCTCCTCTATCTTACTGAGCAAATAAATTCACACAAACTTATTTTACTTAAATGACTTCTCATGACCATCACTTATAATCCCAGATATTCAGTTTCAGTACAAGGGAAAAATACAGTAAGCCAAATGGATGCACAACCAAATTATAATAATCTGGGTAGAACTAAAAATAGTAGGCATAGGATGTAAAGAAACTATCAGAGGTTTTTAAATACTCTAAATTATCAGAGATTGTTAAGTACTCTAATTTAACACCTAGGTACACACACTAGAGCTTCCTGTAGACAAAACATAAGCCTGAACTACAGTTTAACTGCCTTTGTTGTCCTTCTAGGTGAAATCAATCTTGTCAGAGTATCATTTTAATGGAGCAATGGCTCCCCAGGTGTTCGTAACTGGCTCGACTATAACTTGGTGCAAAGCTCACAGTGCTGAACAGGTACCAGCTCTTGCCCTATGTACCTGCCAAGGAAATAATCTGTAGTTTTATCATGCTGGGTTGTTTAATCCATTTTTACTTAGTTCTCTCTCACAAAAACGAAGGGAATTCCCAAAATGCTTCTGACGTGCTGCATGTTAACACAGTCACAAAATAATTTCCTCACACTTTTTCACCCTTTTTTCCCCTTTGTATTATCTCACAACTCTCCCTACTGCCACCAAACACTTCAGTGCACTAATTCTAGACTGTTTCTTTTAGCTGAACGAGATAGTAGAAACGGCAGTTAGAGAAAATAAAGTGTTGAGGGGTTTTGGTTCTCCTGAAGAGCCAACTCCATGAACTGCAAGCCTTCACTTATTCTTCCATGTACTAGAATGGAGACCCAGTAATGGTAGCAGCCAAATAAATATCAATTCTGATAGCTCCTCTTTGACTCAGAGACTTAACTAGAAGAGACAAGTTCACACACTGCTGCTTATCCCAACACTGTCTCTCTATGGAGTAAACACATGTTGGAAAAGGTTGGTATATAAAAGCCAGCAAGAGAGAGAGAAAACTTCATTATAAAATCACTTCAACAGAGAACATGGCATTTTTAGCTTAAAAAAACTCAACTCAACAACCACACAAAAAGCCACATCACTCATCAACTATTTGTATCAATTTAATCTCCTTTACTGTTAGAAAACATCTCAGACATAAGGGATTTAAAGTTCTTGAAAATTAAAAGTATCAGTATTATTAGTTTTGAGGAACCTGTCATCCCATCTGCTTAAGCAGAAGTGCACAGAAATGGTGTTCTTGTTTTCAGCATACAAACAACCCCCTTTTGTACCCTACTGCTTGTATTCCATGAATTTTATTAAATCAGCTTTCGCCTATCTTTTGCTGGGTAAGGTGGAAGGGTGAGTGAGCTAGGACTGGGTAAGTGGGCAGGATGAGATCAAGAAAGAGAAAGAAAGAGAGCCCTCTTGGTTAGTTTTTAAAGAATGGAATTCTGACAGTTAGAATTGCCTTCATACCAAATCAACACTAGGCTTCCTATTGAGGTGTTATTTTTGGAACAAAATCAGATTTCAACCATATCCACACATATGTCACTTTCATTGGGATGTAAAAAAACCAAATCCAGAAACCTATGACCCACTTACCCACAAGTTTTGCAGCAACACTGTAAACAGGCTCAAATTAAGAAACCCCAGAACACACTGTGAGAAACAATAGCAAATGGGAAACAATCATTCTCTGAAATTAAATTCTTGATTTTTATCTACTCCAATTATTTTTCTTTACTTTATACACATCCTTGTTTGCACTCTCCTATTTAGAGTTTACCTTTACATGTTAGCAATACAGGAAATGTGATTCTGTTCACACCAATTCTGTCACAGAGCTAACAAAAATAACTAAAAAAATCTGGTCTTCAGCCCATGCTCCAACTGTATAATTTTATACCACTTTAATTTTAATATTATTAGCAATAGGTAATATATAGCATTGCAAAAATTACTAAGTAATCAAATATTTCTGGAACTTTGAAGCAAGCAGCTATCAACTACCACCTTTATCCACTACAATGTGTCAAGTTTTTCTTTCACACAATATTTTATTATCCATAGAATCAGTAATGCTTTTGATAAATTATTAGATGTATTTGTTTTGTGCTCCACATTCCTCTTGCCACCCTCATCATGTCAGAGTAGGGTTATCCATTCTCTGTGGCTAAAGGTAAAATAATTCACTATGATTAATGCTATCACTAAAAAGAATTTGTTTTCTTGAAACAGCACATTCAGAATAGCAGGTCAGATAAGGCCAGGATGGATTTTTTTTATCTCTATGACAGACTGTCTCTGGTTTTCTTGTCAGTTCCTCCCCTTTTAAGAAAGCATCATGTGCGTGTTCCAGCACTGCCAAGATCAACAATAGCAGATGGATGCTTTTAACCAAACCCCAAAACTGTAAAATGTGGAGGGACTTGTTTAAGGGATGCCAGAACCTGAGAGGAAGAGCTTTGATAGCTGTTTCATATATGGCCATTTTACAGCTTTTTTCTTCCCCACATTCTTTTCCTTGCTGAGCTTGCTTCTTGCACAGCAGCCCTGCCAAACCCCAGGCAGATGGAGACATACCTAGGACCCCATACTCAGAAAGGGAGCTGTTGCACACAGTGTAGGGGGCCTGCTGCTCCCAGAGGTGATTCATGGGAACACAGGTTCTCTTGTCAACTTCTTGGTCATGAAGCACATGGTGACGATGGCTGCAAAGAGTTGTTGAAAGAGATTTATTAGCCAAGAATCACTTCGGGCTTCAACAGAGCAATTTTCAAAGGATCACAACTGTGTTCTGGAAAGCAAGCAGGCACCATGGTTATCTTGGCTGAACACAGCACCCTGGTCCAGTTGGAACCATGGGAAATACAATCACATGTCTAAATAAAATGGCTGCACTGTAAGGACTTGCACTGACTATCCAGGCTTCTCAAGCACTCACAGAAACTGAAAATACTCATTGCTAGTAGAATTGGGGAGAAAGAGAAAAGGATGGGGAAGTTGTTGCTCTAAAATAGAATTAGTAAAGAAACTCAGAGGAAAAAATTGTTATTAAAAACATTTTGTTCTGCCTTCCTCAAAACTTCTAATATTTTCCTTGACACAACAGTTGTTTGTCTTTAATGGAAAAGAAATGTAATCTAATCTAATTTCAGCACTGAAACTTGAAGGAGCTGTATCCTCTTTCCTGCTATTTCCACTCACATGCACCATTTGCAGTTCTCTAGAACACCATTAATCAGCATTAGAATGGGGCACCAAGGAATACTACCAAAACAGAGATGACTGAAGTAATTACTGCAATCCATTAACTCTCTGAGCAGACTGAGTGAATCACAGCAATATGTCCAGCTTTACAACTGCTAACATAAGGATGGTTATTGTACTAGTAACAATACTGTGTGTTGTAGAGCTGCCAACACTGAAGTCTGAATCTTTTGGCACTTCCCTTTGTTATAATGAATGCTAGCAAAAGAGGTCTGAAATTTATCTAGAACTCAACAATGTAAAGTCAGGAAAAAACAGAACCTTTAAAGAGTAACACAGGGAAGTAGAGAGAAAGGGGAAAATTCATGCACCAGGCAGATGTTTGGCAGAAATCATTTTTGCCACTGTAATTTTGATTTTGTCATTCAGCCAAAGAGAGAAGGCATAGCTAGGTGTTAAGCTTCTTGAGCACAAAGTTTTGTGTTTCCCTAGCAAAAGGTGATTAAGATAAGCATAGATGGCCAGCCAGAAATATACAGACATAGAAGCTGCACATGTGCAACTGTCAGATTTACTGAGAGCAAGCCAGTACAGAATCAAGGCTGTCCCCGCTTCCCTCCATCCTCAAGAGTTTGTCTCCAAGATGAGAAGAAGTGGTCTGGTGCTTTCTGTCTGAAGCTTTATCTAGCTTCTATCTATTGATAGTGCTGAGGATCAAAACAGGAAGAAAAGAAGCCATCATACTGAATATTGAAAGAAAGAACCATTTTCTAGACATCACTTTAGAAGCTCCAAAACAGTGAAAGCACCCATCGTGCTATTTTGACAACACAGTATATTCAGTTCTTCCCAAATTCTAGCCAATACTGTACCAGAAAAGACAAGCAGCAAGATTTCTCTTCTGCAAGCATTCACAATGAAGCAGTGTTCACCCCAGGAATTGGCATCACATCAAAGGTTTCAATTAAATACATCATTAACATTTTCCTCTACAGAGCATCAGCTAAGACAGCAAACTGTATATCTTTTACCAAGTGATGACATCCTGCCTTCATTCATGCTCCATAGGCATTAAAAGTCTCAGTACAGAGGACTTTACTTCAATTTAAAAGCCTGGCCAACTGGTAACATGTTTGTTCACAGGGTACACAAGTTCCATGCACCCACCACTGGAATGGTATTTAAAAGACTCAGGATGTGCTGCAGTAAGTATCCCCTCTTAATTCTCAGCAATTAGATGGAATGCAAACGTATTTTTTGTTAGGAAGCAGGGGAAAAGATAGCATTTTTACTTTTCAGCAAGAGAAGGTAGAAAGTATCTAAAAATGTTTGTTCTGCCTTAAATATTATACTTTAAAATGCTGCTTACAAATACATGGGAAATCTGATTATTATTGACTGCTAGAACCTATAATATTCATACTAATGCTGAAGAGCCCCAACTTCCCCCTCCCTGCAGACGACCATATTTTTTAACAAATGCCAAGTTGTTTCTTTAAGTGTGGGACTTAAACAGTTTTAACAACATTTAACAGCTATCTCAGTACTGACCTGAAAGTACCTCTCTCCACATCCTGCCCACTTAGTCGGACATGGATCCCTTCTTTGAGAACAGAACCAAAAGCCATGTATTCTGCTAAGGCCCAGTCAACAAGCCTGTTCTTGGTCATTTCTGAGCGGGCTTTCAAAATCCGAGAGAGTCCTACATGGGAATAAAGATCAGAAATTAATGGATCTATTTCAAAGGAACTCTGCATTCACATTACATTCACCGTTCTCCTTCCTCACTGGCTAAGCTAAACACAGATACAAATCAGGTCTACAAACTGTTTTTCTAGAACTGAACTGCTGGCAAAATAAAACAAGTTGCTCCCTAAGCAAACAGTTGTGTAATGTTCATACCTTGATTTTGAAGAAGAAAGGCTGACTGTGTCAGAAACTACCGAGGACAATTAAAAAGACCCATGGTGAAATTCTTTTTCCTCAAGATTTATTTTCACATCTCACATAACACCAAGTACTGCTTTATAAGAGCCTGAAAATAGCAATTGGGTTTCTGACTTTTTTTTCCTTCCTTTTCTCATCTTTTCTTGGCATTTGTCTTATTGCCCTTCTGGAGATGCTATACAGTGAAACAGGCTGGATTGATCAATACAATGAGTATCACATAAACAGAAAACTGCAGCAGCTGCCAATGGATTTTCAGTTGGTAACCAATAGCTGACTACTCAGTGAAGATTTTATAACCTCATGAGCCAAAACACAAGTTACAACATTGTAGCTTTCAAAGGGAACAAAACTTCACAGCTGCACACAGGTGCTTCCAGCTTTGAGGCCACAAATCTCCTGTATTCACCGTCATTTGACAGCACCTTATTTTCACATCTGCACTGATGATTTTGGTAAGCTGTCCCTTGTATTATTTTCCCATATTTCCCTTGCCTTACTTTCCACAATTTTATAGAAAACACCCCACTTTCTTTCCACATAAAACTCTCATTAAAATTGCCTCATTTTAAGTAAAAAAAAAAAAACTTGAAAAATTTGCTTTTAGAATATATTAAATATTTGGTAAAATAAAACAATCTTCCCATTGTTTGTTTCAAGACTATATGATATTAAGCTGTTTCATTCCAGTGAAAGGACAAAGTACTTCAAATCTCTATTTATCTCCCCTTCCATTTCTCCACAAATTCTCTCTCACAGCCCTTTAAATTGTATAAAAGAATCTAGCATACCATAATTGTTTTGAACCATAAATCTACCTTATAAACTGACAAGTGTTCCCTAGTGTCAATGGTTAATCAACTCACTAACAAGAGACCAATTTACCTTTTTAATTAGAATGTCTAATACTAAATTTTATTGGGCAACTATAATATTTAATTTATCAGTGTCACACCAAAGTGCACAAATGTGTAGAAGAGTTTCAAATTTATCCATTAATTGTATCTGCTCAACAAGCCTGCAATTGATAACAGGGAATGCCCTACCATCATTACTTGTGTTTCATTTCCCAAAGGAACACAAACACATAGCATATTTACAGAAGACAAACTTTATTCCTTGATGGATGACACTAGAGAGGATTAGTTTTCTCTCTTTAGAGATTTTAAACAGAAAAAAGTTCTTTATTCCTTATCCTTAGGGCATACCCTACAGGTCAACAAAAGAAAAAAGATCCCTAAACAAAGGGTCTCCATGTTTCCCATGGGATGAGCAGGTTATTGCTCCCAACAGTTGCTAGATTTCAACCTGCCCAGGAAGTAAAACTATCTCAGAACTCTGGCAGTGTTGAGGCTCCCCAGTGAGACAGTTACTTACTGTAATAGATGCCAAAGTGAGGACTGAATCTTTTCAGAACCAAAGCTAAGACTTTTTGGAAAAAATTATAGATTTGTGCTATCATCAACACTAAATCCTAAGTTAAAAAAAAAACCTGTCAGAGTTTGCCCACACAGCATGCATTCAGCTGTACTAAAACATAGTTCATAGTAGATCAGCAGTGTTGCCAGGTCTAAAAAGTCCAGGCTCTATTTCTTGTAGTTATGTAACTACAAGAAGTGCCAAGTGGACCTCAAATTATCACCAGTTTTAGCATTAAAAAACCCATATTATAATGCTTCCTGAGACAGGTACATTACTTCACAGTAAATGCCACAAATGTTCTGCACAGAGGTAGTGTTTCCCACAAGAACTTGAAGAATGAAAGGAGTTATTAATTTAAGGTTGCAAACAGACTTTTACCTCCCTCAGAGGAAAATCTCTTTTAATGAGGTATGGAACAAAAGTGGTGTGATACTGAAAGAATATTATGCTGAGAACAAGCAGCAGGAACTTAAAATGTCACATCCTCCTCACCCATAGAGTGGAAGTGTCAAAGTAAAAAAAGTCACCGGCATTTTTCTCTTTGAGAAAAGGCCCAAGAATAACTTCTGTGCAGAAATACAGAAATGGAGGAAGACACAAAGCCAGGAAGAGACACTAAGCCTTCAGCTGACCTGAGTGTATTTTGAAGTCTTCCACTGGCACTGAACTAGCGACATTGCCAATGTGAGTCAGCAGCTCTTCCGAAATGCCCGTCGCAGGACAAGACATGCTCTTGGGTTCTCCATCCACAGTAAAGAAGCCTGGAAGGAAAAGATTTGGTGAGATGTTCAAGGGCTGTTTAGGAGATATATATATATTACCTACAATTTATTTAACAACTCAAGTGACATTCTAAGCAGCAGACTAAGCCTAGTTCTTCCCCTTCTGCTGCGAAACAATAATTTTGATTGTCTGCACGACAACAGAAGTTGGTCTTACAGGCACACAATGATGTATTTTGTTTCTGCTTTCACTCCCTGTGAAGTCCAACTATGTGGGCAGAGGCATATGGCACCTCAATCCCTCAAATAAAAATAAATAAATAAATGAATAAATAACATGAGACATACTCCTTCCTCCTGGCAGCCCAGACAGTTAGTAGTACAGGAAAACCACTTCTCTGCTAAACTGGAAAAATGGCTTTTTCAAAGTCACACCTTACTTTGCATGTTTTTTAACAAAAGCATTTATTTCAAGTTGATCTGGCAGAATGCTGTATTTACTATTAAATGGGGCAAATCAAAGGTCATATATTCCATTTTAAAGGAACGCTGTCTGATAAAATCTATCTAAATCTTAGATTTTGGACTCAAAATAAAAGCACATTCAGGTACCACTAGGATAAGTGAAAGGACACTCCTTACCAGGCCAAGGTGAATCGAGCCAATGCTTGATATGAAGTATCTTATTATCTTTAGATCTAGTGTATGCTTCTTCACATATTCTATCATACTTTGCAATTTCTTCCTGTAGAACAAAAAGGTTTTTTTAAAATGGATAAACAGAACACCCTCATATCTTACAGAAGGGCCTTATCAGAAGGTCTTTTGTTTCAACTGCACTCTCAACATCCATTCTAAAAAAGCTTAACGTAAAGACCTAACTAGTTTAATACAGACACCAGGCTCTATACTTGATCTTTCTGGAGTACTTCAAATGATCTCTGAACTTGGTTGAATTCTTGCAAGAAAACTAAAAGGTTAAATTGGTTCTATTGCATCATTGCTGGACACAAGCCTGCCAACATTATCAATACGAAGTTATCAACAGGAGTGTTCAAATACTGTCCTGCTGCTGAACCAAGGTTCTAGAGATGAAGAACAGCTGACAAATGCCTCTCTTTTCCAATGTTCTCATTTAATCACCCTCTCCCTCAGAACTGAAGCAACTTTTTATGTGCAATATATATTAATTACTTCAGAGCACTTCCAGTCCTTTTGTTACAACAAATAGTATCATGAAAATCCAAGCCAAATTGAACCACAAATTGTCCAAGGGTGAACAGTAAGGAAGTTTTCAAGCAGGCAGCATACAGTGACAGTTTTATCTTTCTCCTTACAACTCTTCAGGTTCCCTTCAACTCTGCTGGCATGTACCTCAAACTCCTGCAGTGTCACAGTCCCATCTGCAATCAGTTTGTCAGCATATTTCTTCAGCACTGGCACCTGCTTATGGATTTGCTTGTACATCAGAGGCTGGGTGAACATGGGCTCATCCATTTCATTGTGCCCTCTCCTACGGTAACAAACCTACAAAGGGAAACATTGCTTCTGCTGATAAAGAAAAATGTAAAATGGAATCTTTCTCTTTCACAGTTCTACAGAGATTTTAAGGGGTTTATTGTATAAAAAACATCCATGGCTTCTTGTGGGCCTGTTAGTTGATTGGGTTTTTTTAATTAAATTACTAAAGGCCTTTAAAATCAGATGTTTCTTGACTGGATCTTCTAAGCTGCAATAAAAAGAGTAGTACATAATGCACAGAATGAAAAGTTTAGAAAACCAAGACTTACCAAGTCAACGACCACATCCTTATTGAAAGTGTTTCTCCACTCTGCAGCTACGCTGCACACGTACATCACTGCCTCAGGGTCATCAGCATTCACGTGGAAAATGGGAGCGTTGACCACACGAGCAACATCAGTGGGATATGGAGATGAACGGGCCATACGGGGGTCTGTGGTGAAGCCAATCTAAAAATTCCAGAAACTTCTATGAAAATAATTTCGGCACCTCCCTTTACTCTGTTTTGAAGTTTGCATTTAATAGCCATTCACACAGCAACAGTATCAGCTTTTCGTTTTGGCTAGCCAGCTTCTTTTTACTCCCTTAAAAACCAAAGCATGCCTAATCCAATTAAGTATTACAAATTGAATGGCATACACGTAGGTATAAAATATTATCCACTCAAGAGTTGCTAGATACCAGGATCATTTTCAGAAACATCTCAACCACTATAATAACCAGAGGCGGTAAGGAACCCAGTTAATAACAAACAATAAAAAGAGATAGATGGGCAAATATTGAGCAGAGAAGTTGGTTGGAAAAGGCTCTACTTGTTACCTGGTTGTTGACCACAACGTGAATAGTGCCATTTGTGGTGTAGGATGGGAGGTCACTAAGATGAAATGTCTCATAAACCACTCCTTGTCCTGCAAAGGCGGCATCCCCATGTAATAATATGGACATAACCTAAGAGGGAGAATTTTACACACATATCCACATGTATTAGAAAGGAAAGCTGCAATTTGAGCTTCTCAGCAGGATTTTTTGGCTCCATATTACTGTAGTGCTTATAAAATAAAACAGTAATTTTATAATACATCATCTATTTCTCAGCATTCAGCTGCCTTTGCTCAGTTTGCAAAGGAAATTAAGCTTTAAGCCTACTTCCTGAAGTTACCCTTGAGGTATCATGTCAGAAAACTTACCTAGTTCAACAGGTGATATATCCCTTTTTTGAAGGATGAAAAGAGGAAGATCCTGTGATATGAAACTACTGGCAAACTATTTTTATTGGAAATACCATGAAAAGCTACCATTAAAAGTTACTTCATTAAACAATCTTTACCTTTTTCCCTGCTGTATCCCCTCGATAAAACTGTTCAGCTTTGGTTTTCCCCTGCACAACAGGATCAACTGCTTCCAAGTGAGAAGGGTTAGCCATCAGGGATAGAGTGATTTTCTTGTTTGTTTTTCGGTTGATCCTCTCATGGTACATTCCCAGATGGTATTTTACGTCCCCAGATCCCTAACAAGAAAGATGTAATCATGATTCAGGAATGTCATTCAGACCTGTTCCCTCTGACTCACTAGGCCTAAAATTTGTGCTTCAGCCTGAAAAATTCATCTGGTTACCTGAACATCAGAGTGCACTATGGGTTTGACACCAAAATTTCAAACTGGGACACTGTTCTTAGTCTATTATCTTAGTGTTGTCATCAAAGGTTAGATAAATACTTAGAGCATATTAATACTCTGTTCATTTATATAAAACAAAAAGAGATGCTCAGAGATTATGAACTCTGTCAAATGGAACTTATTTATCTACAGTCACTCGTGAGAGACTTTCTGCATGTTAGAAGTATAATATAATTTTTTAATTTGTTAAGAAATTTCAATGAATCATGTTCCTCAAACTAGAAAAGAAGGCAATGTTTTCATAGTAACCATGACCAAAATAACTGAAAACTACCCTGAATGTTGACCTGTATATACAGATCTATTGAAAAAGCATCTTACCTCATCAGCTGCTTCAAGTTTGGGATCAAACTGACAGAAGATCTGCTCCAGCTCTTTTCGGATTACATTAGCCAATACATTCAGCCGACCTCTGAGAAAATTCCAAACATAGTTATGTCTCAAAAATGGCAGTAACCAAGTCAAAAGTATAAAACTTACAAAATCTGTCAGAAATTTGCAAATGTTCTCTTCAAACTTTTGAGCCTGAAACCCTTGATTCAACCCTTCTTGTCATTACAAAGTTCCTTCAATTCTGCATTCCCTCAGACATTTTAGAACACCTAGTTATCCAAGTGAATTTTGTAGCTATCTAGTAGTCTTTATAATCTAGTTAAAAGTAGCTAAGGGAGGCTGCAAAAGTAAGTTCAGTACTACCTCACCAAGCTTTCCCGGTTCTAGACTCTATGCAATGGCAGAGATACCATGGCTGCTGCCACATTTGCTTGCAGCTTCAAAGTACACTGAGGAGAGTTTCTCTGCCTTATGCTTGTGAATCCTGTAGCCTCTTACTGACAGGCATTTGTTACAGTTCTGTGTTCCCCTTACTTTTTATGATGGACTCTTGCTACCTCAGCTTCTCTAATATCAGCTTTGTTAGTAAAATTCTAGAACCCAAAACTTTTTCTTAACACAGTAAGCCCATTTGTTGGGGTATTTCCATTGGCATTACCTATGAGGCATTCCCATTATAACATATTCAATTCCCATTTCACTGGATTTATCAATGATGGTCTTAAGTGCAGGAATCATTACTTCACATCCTTCCAAACCAAATCTCTTTTCGGAAGACCATTTGCGAGCAAGGAAATCCTCAAATCTTTGCCAGAAAGAAACACAAAAAAACCAAAAGAAATTATTTGTACTAAGATAATGTAGCAAATACTTATTGTATACCATTTTATAGCATAAGATGCTATAAGAAAACTTTATTTAAGCAAATAAAATGGCATCAAACTGTTTTAAAACATCCATGAATACAAGTTTTTATGCCTCTGGAATTAAGTCACACATGGGGAGGGAAACACAGGAGAGAATACAGTCTTCTTTCTAACCCATCTGAAAAGTATTTACAAGGACTTAGAAAAAATTCCCCACCTCAGACAAAATTCACTTCCTAACTTAAACTCTGTTCTCATGTACAAAAATACTGACCACTAGGAAGGCAGAGTGTCAGCAAAGAAATCTCTTCCAGGAAGTGACGAAAATATAACAGAGAACTTGTATTTTCTAATACTTGTAAAAAGAACAGAGTAGAAAACGCTCCTGTTCCATAAGACTCATTTAATAGCAAGGCTCCTCAGACTGTGTGATGTAACAGTTGGGAATGGGCCAAGAAGCAGGACACTTCTGGTATCTCCACCTCAGCTTCAGCAGCAGGATGATGTCAAGCCCTGACAGCTCTAAGCTCTCTCATTCTTTAATGCATTTGGGCCAGAGGCAATGTGAGCGGTTAAAAAGTACCTTTTAACAAACATTAAAGGGATTATAGATTGTAAAGCTTGGAGATACAAAAGGCAAAGAAAATACATCTTCATGAAAGTAACTGTATTGGTTATATCATCTGAGCAGTTCCTTGCCTCATAACACTGCCATAATCCATTAATACTCAGCTTATTCCTCACTTAGAATGCTGACATTTAACTCTTAAGGCTGAAGTCCTAAAGGCAGTGATATGAATTGTTGCCAAAGTTTTTCCTAGCTCACCCATCAATACCTTACAATTCAGCCATCTAAGCAACAAGCCGGACCCTCAGCTCAGCTATTCTGCCAGAATTCCTCAAGGAAGTCTGAGGGGCTATGCCATTTTTTATACAAAGGGAAAGCAGTGTCCCATGTGAACAGCAGGTCCCACAGGGCAAAGGAAAGCAGTGCACGTGCTGATTTCATCCTCTTTGCAACAGCAACTGAAGCCAGTACTGGACAAGCAGCAAGTTCATTACTTGAGGCAAACTGCCACTAAGTGCAGAGCTGCAGTATTTCAGAGTCACACCTTGCCAGTCCCCCAGATGCCACTGGGAGTCACAGAGCCCCAGCCTCTGTCACTGAATGCATTCAGTACCCAGTGAGGAACACGTCTGATGAAAGCTAGCTGCTCTCAGAAGGGATAACCTAGAAATGCTTCATCTGGCCCAGATCAGATTCCACATCAGGGTCTAACATGTATACTAATGCATTACAAAGTAGCTCAGAAATAGATGAATATTTTACATAAGGAGGAGTTTAAAATGACCCTTTGTTCAATAACCTATCAGTGAAAACCACAAGGGATGAGAAATCCAACTTTAAAATTCAGTATCAAATACCTGTAGTTCTTGGAATGAACATTTTTGAAAACACTGTTCTTGAGTAAAACAATGAAAACCTGCTTTACAAAGGCATAAATCTCAGGAGGACAACCAGTTTTCCACAAAAACAGACTTTTTTTCCTAGGTCATTTTCAAACAATAAAATAAAAGCACTGTAAAGATAGCTGGATAGAAATTCTTGTAAAACTTTTTCTTCCCCTTTCAGCAGACCATTAATTTGGCAGAAGATGAACATTAGGCTCCTTCATGCCACTAGAAACCCCAGATCTTTCTACAGCTTAGGCAGGAATAAAAACACAAATTTTGTCTTAAAATAAATGGAGATGGTTCATACTGAGGGCCTGTTAAACAAACTTACTCAAGTGTAATATTCACTTGACCATTAAGTGACATTTTTGTTTCTGTTTAAATGAAACCTTTAATGAGACATATTGTAACACTGGCAAACAAAACACCTGGCAAAAATATCTTTGGACACCGGCAATGAGCACTTCATTTTTAGGTCTTTGAACATAGAATCTTAACCAAAAAGTGTGCCTTTATAAATCTCCGACTCTTGTGTTTAACAAAGGACATGCAAACTGTTTCAGATTGTAGGGACTGAAATAAATCTTGTGTCTGAGAAGCCTTGTTCCAGGAGTAAGAGGATAATTTGGTCTCTGGGATCACAGTAGTTCCACACAAATAGCCACAATGGGAGCAGTCAATAAGCTATTTCCAAATGTGCTTTCTCATACTGTAGAGACTAAAAGTGTTGCTGCCAGGTCATGCAACAGCACAGCACATCTTGGCACATCTCAAAATAAAAAGGGCAGAAACAGGACTTGAAATCACACACCAACATTTTTCTGACTCTTATTTTCTGAAACAGGCTACAAATCTTTAACACAAATATATATTACCAGTGTGTTGAAAGAACTTTTTCCCAGTTTACCTCCTCAAGCCAATGAAAACATCGCCAGGCATGCCACTAAAGGCCTTCCAAAATAACAGAACACTAAGTCACAACATGGACCCTGACAGATTCCTCACAGCACACACTTTCCTTTGATATGGCAGCCAGGTTAACTGCACCTACGTGTACTCCAGATTTCAGAGAGCCTGTTCCCCCCTACATCAGCAGCTTCCAGGCAGCAGTCACAGAGCAGTGGCCCGGCCTAGCCCAGCCCAGCCCAGCCCAGCGTACCTCATTGAGCGCACCAGCCTTGCCAGCAAAGTCCTTTTGTCCTCATTCGTGAACTTCATAACTCCCGGCGTCTCAAACTTCTGACGGATCCACTGGCACTGCTCCACATCGTTGATGAACATATACTCCAGGCCAATGTGCTGGCAGTAGGTGTGCTAGCAAGTGAGAACACCAATAGAGAAGCTTTAGGAGCTGGTGGGCCACAAAGAAACAAATATATTTTTTAAATTATATTCTCTGTTACTCTCCTGAAAGCTACGTTGTCTTCCTCTTCCACAATATCTCCCCCAAAGGAATTCTATAAGTGAATAAATTATTTTACTGAATCTATTTTTGTACAATAAAGCTTTCTCTACAAAGAAGAGTTTAAAACTGGAAGATTCCCATTTAGTGGTACACTCAAAGTAGGCCAATAAACCTGCCTTAAACTGACTGGCACATTTCCCCTAACTCAGTGCTGTTCTTACAGGCATAGCACACTCTTCCTTAGATGCACCAGCAAAGATTTCAAGTAATTTATCAAAATTTGTTTATTTTATCACATCTTTTTAAAATGTCACTTAAATCAAGCAATAAAGACAGTGAGAAGACAGCTATGAAGTCTAATGTAAACTATCAGATAACTGTCAAGTTTCAGAAACCTGGAAATATGGAAAAGAATCCAAGCAGCTGAGAGCAGAGAAAGGACAGAGAGAAATGAAAAGACACAGGAGAAATTTTATCTCCTTGTTAATTTTTTAAATTTTCTTTTTCTTACTTTTAAAAAGAGTATTTCACTAGAAAAAATGTCAAAAATACAAGTCAACAGAAAGAATAAGACCTACTGTGAGCTTGAGACAAAACCTCTCTTAACACATAGTATGTGCTCTGTCTTTAAGGAGTTGAATGTTAACCACTATTAAAAAAAAAAATAAAATCCAAAGCTCTAGAGAGAAGAGGAAAGCAGAGGGTTATCTCTCCTTAACACAAATCAGTTACTTAAGGCTTTTAGATTTTGCTATTGATTTTGTCCATTTATTTGTACATTACAATTTTAAGAATTATCTCCTGAAAATTGCTACACAGATAAGCTAGAAGTGCAAAAACAAAAAATCTCCAACCAAATACAGAGCTCAAATGCACAACAGAGATATTGTGGTTTAACAATTTACCATGCCTCAGCTAAGCCAACGTAAGAGTCACACAACTGGGAATATCCTACAATGACTCAGTCAGCAATCTACACATTCATTACCACTCCTACTTCCTGCTTTGCTATTCAGAGTTCACTTCTAATGTAATTTATTCCTTCAAATTAATTTTTCTTTGAATTATTTTAGCTTTGGTGACTTCCTATGGCATTACCTCTCACCTGTCACACACTGAAACTCTAGAAAAAAGACTGGGAATAGAAAACAAGGACCATCATTGCCTAAAAGCTACTGCCGGGATTTCATGAATCTGGTACCCAGCCTTCATATTTTTTCTCAAGCAAAAGTCTCACTAGAGCTAGGGATGTGAAAACAACCCCTGAATGTCCCAAGCATTGTGTGCATAGGTGTTTTATCTGTGGTAAAAGACAATTTCTAAAGGCTCTACTTCTTTTAAACAATATCAGTGCATTCCAGAACGAGGGCTGGCATTTGTATTCTACCATATTCACCTCTTCTGTACTCATCCTTAAACTACATATTTCCGATATCCAGTTAATTGCACCAATTAGCTGCTACCTCTAGAGATAGTACAAAGGATATTTTTACTGTTGTTGCAACACTTCACATGCTCTATTAATAATTGGAGAATGGTAAGGGGTTTTGTAACTGACACCTGGAAAAAGCTCACTTTGGTCAGAATGAAAACAATCGCAAATGAAAACATGTCCCGCTGACCTCCAGGCGTTTGATGATCTCTCGCAAGGAAAGACTGTTCTCATTTCCTCCTATGAAGGTGGTTGTTGGCAGCTGAAAGACTTTGTCCAAATCTGATTCATGCAAACCATAAAACCCTACAACACAGTACATTATTGATTTGCAAAGTAGAACAGGAGACAAAAAGGAAACCAGGATTGTTTTGCAAAATACGGCAATTATTTTTAATAAAACAGCATAAAGAAAGAAGGTACCAGATTAAAAATTGAAAGTGTGAATATTTTGAAGGTATCCATTAGTAAAATGGGCTTTAGTCTAGATTTTAAAAAGAGTATTTTAATTAGTCATTGTTTGATTCTTTCTTACATGCTCAGATTAAACAACTGAAATTGGAATCATCCAAGCCTTTTTTATATTTTCCCATATTAAGACATGTCATCAATTTTCCACACTACTTCTTGCAGATCACTCTTTAATAAAATAACCAACTCTATCACAAGCAACAAACACAAAAATAATCCCTTCTCACAGACAGAACCAGTTGGTTGGAAGCATTTTACATTAATAGATAGACCAAGAGAATGCACAACATTCTAAATGTCGTACAAGCACTCTGGAGAACTTTCAAGGTACTTCTATTCACCTTCTTTCTCTTTTTAGGGAAATTAGTTTGAAATAGCCATGTAATGATGTGCACAGTCTAGTCCCTAGGCAGTGACCCCTTACAAAACACACAGATTTCCACACCCCCACCATCTAAAACTTGTTTAACCACATTGATTTGGACATATCTAAACTTGTTCTGTCTGAGAATATTATTTAAGAAAATATTTAACCTATTATGCAGTTTCAAAAGCCAAAACACACAACTGACAAGACTGAAATAATGGTATCATTGGAGGTTAAAGGCCTTGTATGATACAAGTTTAACCTAGACCTGTTAAATGAAGGAAGGAAAAATGGTTTCTTACAATTGTAAGAGGCAAATGTACAACATTTATAATACACATTACCCACAGTTATAGAACCTTACATAAACATTAGAACTACATAGGTTCCTACAAATGAAAAAAATATTTGAAAAATTTAAAACAGCTTCTCCATTTTTAATTTTGAACTCTTTATCTTGGTTCCAGATAACTTGTAGACATCCACTTTAACACTGATATGACAGCATGCACATAACTCTTAAATCAATAAAGGGCTTAAATGTTAAGAGACTTTTCTGAAGATAAAAGCAAAGCAGCAATTTAAGGATGAAATAATAACAGCACTTAGGAGTTGAAGTCAGGCCATAGGACTGCACTGGCATCACTTCTACTATACAGCTCTGTCAGTAAATGACACGTTCTGTGCTTTAAAAATATTTTTAAATGTTAGTTTTGCTTTTAATAAAAAATTTAATAATAAATTAATTTCCTGGAGTGGCCAAAAAAAGCATAGGTACTACTACTTCTTTTTGATATAGGAACAGGTGTTTTTCAGGCAGGAGGGGAGTGACACAGGGGATGACAGGGGCTTTAGTGTCATTTGGAACAAAACAGTGCATTTATTTCTTCACTTTTGCTGACTTTCCCTCAGACTTCAAAGGCTCTCGATGTCCCCTCATGCATAAACCAGAACACGTACAGGAGTGATCTGGGCACACACAGAACATCTGTGCTTTGTACCACAGCACCACATATCTACTGAAGCATCACCTTGTGTTTAAAGAGATACAACCTTACTGAAATCCTGAAAGCAATTCCATACTGAGTCATGCAGTATGTACATCTGTGACTACCTGCATTTTTAGAAGCAATTCTCAGAAAAAACTTCCTACCACAAAGTTTCTCAAAAAGAAACCAGAAGATGGGACAAAGAAAATGCACAGAAAAATCAAGCATTTAAATACTTTCTGTCCTGTCAAAGACCTTTCGTAAGTTTCCTGCCTGGAACATTCAAGGGTAGGCATTTGAGATCTTTCTCTATTTTAGCTATGCCAAGACTGGGTTAGAAATTTTGTTTCCCCTCACAAACTGAAATCCCAGTTACACTCTCAAACACATCACCCCAGCTCACTCAGAGGTCTGGCATATTTTTCCTATGGGCATGAAGGCTTCAGTAGATGCCTTCTGACCAGTCACAACACCCTGTACTAAACTATCTGTAGAGTTTAAAGAAATGTGTACTGACATGCTAGTAGTCACCCATGCTCCAAATTAATTATATTTGCTCAGTAGAGGTCTCATGTGTTTTCTAGTAGGTAATTTTCTTTAATTAAAGCTGACAAACTTCAGAGAGAAGACCCAATTTCTGTAAGTATCTCTCTATTTAGTCTTAGGCATCCACTTCCTTTATATGATCAGAACTGCTTCTTTCCCCACACCAGAAATAGAAAACACAGCAGCACAGAAGCAGTAGATATGCTTACAGTAAAATTAAGCAGTGTGTCTTATTTACTTCCTGCACTATGTTTTATGGCTGATCAAAAAAGCTTCCCTACACATCAAAGAAAAATTGATTCAGTGCCTTCATCAAGTAGAAAACCACATTTTAAACAAACCAGGTAGATTGGAGAGCAGAGGAAAATCAATCAGGTGGCTTTTACTCAAGTAGAGAGAGGCAAAGAAATTGATCAGTGCCAGTTTCTCAGACACAAGTCTTCCTAACAATGAGAACAACCTTGCAAAAGCAGACCCTAGTGCACTCTTTCAGCAGTAAACTGAAGTTTATAATAGAAGATATAATCACCATTGGATTATATCCACAGGTAAAGAATTCTACACTTTCCACATTTTCTTCTGATAACTTTAAATAGACCTCCTCAAGATATACAGAAGGAATAAGTATCCAACATCAGATTCTAAATTTGGTATGGAATTTACCCTAAATTCCTCTGTCCAGTGCTTGTTTTATTGTTTGGTTTCCCCTACTGACTAGTCTTCAGATGTACCTAGTTCAAACAAGTATGAAATGTAATGCTCTAAGAATAATTTCAATTATCAGAATCCTGGCCCAATGTATTGATTAGTATTCATTTCCAGTGTGATTCAAAAGTAAAATATTTAGGAGGTTTATAGAGCGCTTATAATCATCATCCATCAGATGATGAATTCACAAGAACCTCACCTGTGATCTCAGAGTAAAAATTCCATCTTACTGAAATTTTAGCTCCTTACAGATGCTCAAAGGCACTATGTCGTGATACCAGCAAGCAGAAAAGGTAGAAGCATCCCTGAAATGTGGCATCCCTTCCGATAGACGGGTGTTGGAACTAGGTGATTTTCAAGGTCTCTTCCAACCCTAGCCTTTCTATGAATTTGTGAAGTGTCTTATTAAATCACCTCAGTCCAGTGATACACAAATGAGCACTGCAAGTAAGAAGGCACACAGCTTACACACCAAGTTTATCTATTGTGGTAATAAGGTCAGATGGAATAAACGAATCCAAATCTGCATCCAGAATTCCAAGGGGATCTAACTGAGCCACGTGATGGCCACGAATCTGAAAAAGAAAGAAAGAGCAAAAGGAAATCACATGAACAAAAGTCAGACAAAGGGAAAACATCAGTGATATCTCTCCATAGTTTGTATATCAGCCCTTAAGTTGAAGTAGCAAATACCACTAATGTGATGACAGAGTGGTATATTCCCCAAGTTTCCCCATAATAACAAAAAATAAGCATTACATCACTGAATATATATATACCTCTATCAAAAATTACATGTTATAACATAATCTTTATTATGTATGACACAGTTTAACTGGGATTACAGTGGAATTTTAGTGAAGAGGGCTACTAGAGAGTACACTCTCAGTCTGAGTAAAATTAAGAAACTGTCATGAACCTATAGATCTGACCATTTGCCAATTCATTAATTTTGTATTTTTGCCTGAATCCTTCTTTCTGCACCTGCAGTACATTAAAATACAGCATTGCTGACTTTAAAAAGATTGGTGCTGTAGTAATTTATATTGTCAGTAAAGGGTCACTCTTCCTGAGCTCTGCTCCACATCAGATAGCATCTGACAACATCTATTTTCATTCATGAAATTTCAGAAATTTGATCTATGATAGAATTGATATTCAAGACAGTGAAGAACACAAACGGAGTGAGGAATTTAGCCTGCTTTTAATGATCAGTGTGACTGGTGTAAATGCATGCCAGAAGCTGCTATAAACTACTGAATTATCATGTAACATTGCTGCAGAAGAAGTAACTAATTGATCCCAGAGAGTCACAAATATAAAGCAATTTTTAATATGCCTCTTAAGTGTGATTCTCATATACTATACTAACTCATTAAATACTTTTTCTAGAAGAATATATTAATAATTTCTCCTTGGATTTTTTCTTTCTAACAACAAATTTGCATCCCTTGGGTAGAATCTCATTCACACTACTAGTATCCTAATTGTCCCTGAAAAAAACCCAGAATTATAAAGTGCAATATTAACAGTGAAGTGCATGACACAGTAATAGAATATGATTAAAGTGTGATTCATCAAGAAGGGACCTGTAAAAATACTGTTCAGTTATTGTATATTTGTAGGAGAGTTTATACTAAACGGTTTCCAGTCAGAAGAAACCAGAAATACAGCATCTTTTTTGGAATTATCAGTCCTGTAAATGCAGCCTGACTTCTGTGATTCTTTGCATCTCATGAATCACCAGTAATGAAACTCAGACAGGCCAAATGATGCCCACAGCAACATCTGTGCCATCTCACTGTTTATAGCAGCACTAAGTTTATCTGACTGGAACAAAGCAAACAATTCTGTCTCAAACACCATCAACAGGAAAGAATTCACCTCCCTAAATTACATCTGCTCTTCAGTATTAATAGGAAGAGGAATATCATCAGCAGGAATGCCAAAACCCAGAAAGGCAGATCAGTCAATGCTGTGCCATATTATTCCAGGAGCAGTTTGGTCTTTAACTAAAAGATAGTATTTTCCTCAATATCAAGTTATTTTTCAATAACTTCTACTACTTTCACTGACTACAGAAAATAATAACATCTGCAAAAGTCAGAGATCAACGTAGTGAAAATATATACATAGAAAATTTTCATCAATTGCCATAACTTGACCAAATGCAAGTACAGACCGCCAGAAACTAGACCTTGATTTCTCTGGTCTTGCTTTTGTTAAGCACACACATCCCACTGAAAACCCTTCTTTCAGTGAGCCCAGTGCTCTCCATTAGAACAAGCAATAGATTAACTGCCTTCTCAAAGTCCAGCTCAATGGACCACAAAGCAGTTTAACACAAAAACCATAAAACACTGCCAGGTTTGAGAAATGAAAATACTGTATCCTTCTCCATTTCATTTCATTATCAGGCAAAGGAAGGTCACAAATTATCATACCCCTTCAACACTGAATTTAGAGGGTACTAAATACCTTTTAAAGAGCAGACAGTTGCCTTAGGCAATCCTCTGTGACTGTTTGTTGCAGACACATGGGTGCCTGCCATTTCTACAGACATTTCTGTTCTATCACTTGACAAATACAGGGAGCAAAATAGCAATCCCTCAACTATTTTCAAGTAAATTGTGTCAAAGCACCCTAATGTTCTCCAATTTTCTCTATACCTCACCGAATTTTTACTGCAAAAGTGGTTATTTTCCACATATCTATTTCTAAGCAAATTTCACATATTCTTTATATTCACAAACATTTCTACTCTTTTACAACAGCCCTCCAACTCAATGGTGACAATGCAACGTGTACAAAAAAAAGTCTTTTAAGAAGTTTCTCTTCTATTCCTTTTATTATACCAAATAGGATTTAAAATGCTTAGGGCAGGGAGGAACAGATCTGCTCAAATACTTGTGGAATATTTTATTAAACATAGATCTAGTTTTACGGGTTGGTTACTTTTGGGGTTTTTTTTTACATCATTTTAAAGCCTTTTATTGAAATTAATTACAAGTCTAAACAAAAAATATTTAAACTTGTTTTTCATTTGGAAAACATCGAACAAAACCCACTGTCCTATTTCCAAATTACTTCCTCTTTTAGAGGAAAAATAATGAAATTAGATTTAATTTCTTAATTTAATGAAAGGGTTAAAAATCAGAGTGTGAAACACAGTCAATTTTGATGAACAGTTCTCTACAAGAATCCATCAAAGCTAACCCAAACTCAGTACTATCAGCCTCCCAAAATTCAGTTTCTATTTATTTGATCATTTCTCCTCTCTCCTTTTACCTATAATCCTGCTTAAATCAGGAATCTCAAGATTCACCCTAGATGTATGAGAAGGCAAGTACATTTCATCCTTTCTTAAAGAAAGGCTGTAACATTTAGAACTGTAGTACAAACATTCCCAGAGGTGAAGGCAGGCTGTCACAAACCACTATCTCCATAAAGTCATTCTAGGCTAAGTCAGATGCCCAACATCAGGTCTGGGGGTAATCTGAATTATGAGTTTGCTAAACCAAGGGATCACCCCAGTCTGAATGCAACAATTCCATGTTTAGACACTGTGCTGGAAAGAAAAGCTGGGCATTTGGAACCACAAGCAAGACAATAGTTAAGAGCAGAATACAAATGAGAACATAAAAAGGAAGGTTTCTTGCAAAGAAGAGGCCTTCCCACACCTACCCCAAAATATACTTACTTGGTATGCTCTTATCAATGACTGCACAGCAAGGTGGTCTTCAACAACCTTTTCAGCCTTGCCTGGGGTGGGGGCCAGGCCGTGGCTCTGCAGAAATGATGCCTTTCCTTCCAGCTGAGCTGGTAAATGGGTTGCTTGCCCAGCGTTAGCACTTCGGAAGAACACATCCCAGGACTGGACACGTGTACAGAGAAGAAAGATAAATATTTATTACCTCAAACAAAAGTTGAAACCAAAGCAGCTCTTTCAAGATGCAAATGGAACCTCACTGCATTACAGTGTTAAACATCACTAACAGAGAGCAAAAAGACAGGAGTGATATGCCCCTATCTTGGCAGCAACTGTGTGTTTTATTTACACAGAACACTTTTCCTCTCATTTCTTACACCGAGCTTTCTCAGCAGAAAACTCTCCAGCACACAGGACTGTAAAGCATCCTCATACATTATCCATTCACAGAGCTCTTTTTAATTGTGCTGTTTATTCAGGCAGCCAGGAATAGGTACAATATTATGCTGCTGGTAAAGAGCTACTAAGCCTATAAAACAAAGAACTTTAATATAACTAAATTAATCCATTCCTTTAATGATACTTATAGAATTTATGGTACTTCAAGACACTCACTGAATACACTAAATAAGAATCAGTTCTTAAGGGCTTTTCTTGAAGAAACTTTAAAAGTAATTAAAGCTTTTTTGAGTGAGATTTTTGTTCTAAAATCCTTTCCTCACTAGCTTAGGTTACCTTACTATGAAAGAAATTATGGGCCTGCTTTCAGGTGAAGACATGATTTTAGAAAAGTACTTATCTTGGAAACTGAATCACAATAAACAAAAGATCCTTTTTTTTCCTTCTGTGCTTTTACACAATCTACTTCGCTCACATACATCTTGTTTTCCTGAACTGTTTCCATCCTGATGAGGCGGTCACTGTGCTGAGTTAGAATGGTATCAGATACATGAATGCTAACAGAGAGCAGCAGAATGGGAAAAAACATCTGAGACACTTATACTCAACAAAGAAGGAAGTCTGTGTAAAATACTTCTCTCAGTTGGTTAATCTCCGAAAACAAAAAGGAAGCTACAAACTTACGTATCTTTATGAATGGAATAGAAGAACTGCAAGAGAGAAATTTTTGCAAGGCTGCAAGCCTTGAAATTACATTTCAAAGAACCAAGTGCCAGGAAAAAAAATAGTCCAAAGCAATCCTTTTTAAAAGATTACTTAATACATGTATTACAGAACTCACAAAGGAATCAAAATAATGTAATACAAATATGGCACGACAAGAAAGTATTTACATAATCCTGTTTTCATTAACAAAAAGTCTTCATACTGAAATTTCTAAAAGCTTTAAGATGTTGAGAAACACTATGAGAGGGCCAGCATAAAGGAGCTAAACATCACCCAACCTTTCAAGTTTAAGTTGTGGAAGTGGGGGGATTCATTGAAGAGGGTGGGCACCTCATCATTAGCACGAGGCCACTGCCCAAGAAACATTGCTTTAATGCACCCCTCTTACTTCTTTATTCATACAAAGCTGCATCAATACAAATACAGTAAACTTAATTTATCACCCTGCTCTTACACAGGCCTATCTAAACATAGCCTGACTTTTATATGCCCTGACAAATTAAGGCAGACAGATCATGTGTGGTGGCCAGTTCCAGACACACTGATGAAGAATTCATCCCTCCTCCATTCCCTTATTTATGCCCATTCCCTATATTCTTCTTAGCTTGACACCTTGGCAGCCACACTGAGATTAAAAGTCTGAATTTACATCCTGTAAGTGGTCTACAAGAGCCTATTAGTGTGACTGTATTTCAGCTGGGATTCTCTCCATACACCTTCTGCTCTGTGTTAAGAAGAGTATTGTTATTCCATGCTTACACAGCACCCAGTCTGAGAGTCTGCAGACCCCAGACAGTGAAAAACAATCATAATCCCTTTTTTAACTACTAAACTTACTTAGACTGGAAAAATTATTTGGGCAATACACAGTTATAAATTTTCATTAAAAATTAAATTAGGAAATTCCAAACACACATTTGGATCCATGACATCTCTCACATTCAAAGTCTTGATAAAGAATTTGCTTTGCTTATGTTAAGGTTTCTTCCTTACTTTTTCCAATGCCATGATACACACACAATGATGATAATAATATAACTGTTCCTTTGCTGAGCAAAACCGTGTCTTTTAGATGCAGAAGTTATCACAGCACAGTCCCACAAACAACTGAATGTGGTTTTAGACAAGTCTCTGCTGAGAGAGCAGAGTTTTGTTAACAAACTCCAAACAGACTTGCCCAACAACTGATCTGTTTAAGGAGAATCAGTATAGGGCTCCTTCTTCATGCAAACTCACACATATAAAGAAAATGTTTCCATCTGAAGATGCAGCCAGCTGAGACAGAATGGACCCAGACTATTTTTTTCCTATCACATTTTTAAACTTATTGATTTGTTGGACAGGCTTGACATTTAATCAGAGGGGAGGGAAAATACATCATTTGGCTACAGAAAATTAGTTTTTACTAGATACACATCCATCAAAACCTTTACAAATTTCTATAGTGTCTTTCAAGATTGATACCAGATTATAGTCTTCAAGTTCTGTGTATCAATGTCAGTCTTTGGCAGCAGCATTTGCCATGTGACTGAACAGACAGAAGACCAGTTTGCTCTCACAGGAAACCTGCAGCTTCTCAACTAAATTAGTAAAGTTCTTCAAGGAAATTGTAGAGGAGATTTACAATACAAAAATACCTTAACAAAAAAAATTACCATAGTGATAGAGTCCTTCCTTCTACCAGCAAATCTATATTGTAGTTAACCATTATTTTCTCAAGTAATATAACACAATTCAAGTGATTCAGTGGCAACATTCTACTGTCATATGATAAACAGTGTTGCAACTAGAATAACAAGTAGCATATGCTTTATCTTGATTGTTTGGGGTTTTTTTCCTAGTGCCATCACAATATTCATCAACTGCAGTGAGGACAGTAAAGCCTTAGAAGACACACACTGAGCACCACTGTATCATCTACAAAAGAAAATGAATAAAATGAAGCCAAAGCAAAACAAGCCCCCACACTTCTTCCTAGGCCATAAAGCAAGGAGGTGATTACACACTCACAGCAGAGAGGCTGCACACAGGATAACATGGCAGGCATTATGTACTCTGTAGCCAACCATGCAGTTTTGTAATTAATCTTGTGATAGTAATAACTGAGCCTTGTCAAGCTTCTCTCTTATGATCTATGGCCCTGACATCAAGCTTCAAGGAGAAATAATGATGCTTTTTTCAGAGCCCACGTCATTTTATTCTGATTGTTGTTTTGGCTACTCTGATAATAGGAAATTCAAAAGACAAGGAAAAGCAGGAAATCATTAGAAATTGATTTGTACAAAGAATAAAAGCTCATATATATA
>VZTR01030783.1:615788-653217 GCA_013400775.1 Chaetops frenatus
CATATTCCTTGATACACAACCATGATATACATAGAAAGGAAAAATTCTTAGAAACACTGAACATGCTCATTGGAACGTGACAGCCGTATTTCAAACAGTTGTAAATAAGCATACATGGGAAGACATGTCCAGTCAAATCTTCTGAGAGGGAAATCAGTTCAGGAGCCCTGATTAATTGGCATTTCTAAGTACAAGTGAACAAAGCCTAGGAAAAATCAAGCTTTTCCATCTAATCAATGAGGAGGCACATCCCCCCTGAAAAAGGGCTAAGAAGAATAAACATGAGGAGAAATAGGGTATAAAAAGGAAAATGATGAAAGAGAATGCAATGTCTACATGTACAAGCTGGTTCTCTAAACCACGCAGGACATACTGAATGAAACAATGAAATATGAGTGGCCTGCAGAGAGCCAAATTATTAAGAATGCCATAATCAACACCACATGGTATCTCTTGACATTATTTTCCAACACTTCCTCTCCTTTCCATACCAGAATGACAAATGCACAACTTTACAGTCAAAAATCACAGGACTAATTTTTCTGTATTTTTAAAAAAACAAGGTGATTTCAACCCTTAACATCTTTAACTTGTTTTATGAAAGCTCAAATGGAACAATTTCTGTCAACAGAAATCTTGGGAAGGTATTTGCAGCTTTCAGCCAATGAAATGAGATAGTTTTCAAGAAACCAGAAAATAATTTTAGTGATGAAACAAAGTCAAATCAACTGGCATTCTTCTCCCCCTCCCCCCTTTTTTTAGGCTGTGAAAAAACTAATAATTTAGGCAAGAATCACTGTAATCCATTATTTCCATCCATCATATTCTTTCAAGCCTCATAAATCAGGGACACTCTGAATTTACTTCAGTTTGTTACTGTCTCAAGTTTATTAAACATAGTTAACCCAGAAAAGAATTCACACAATTTTATAATCATGCTGGTTTGGGCTGGGGTAGTTAATTTACTGCACAGTAGCTAGTCTGGATTTCAAAATGAGGTTGGCAATATAGACACGTTTTTGTTATTGCTGAGCAGAGCTTACACAGTGTCAAGGCCTTTCTGCTCCTCACCCCACCAGTGAGGAGGCTGGGGGTGCACAAGGAATTGGGAGGGACACAGCCAGGACAGCTGACCCCAGCTGACCTAAGGGATATTCCAAACCACATCATGCTCAGCATGGGGAAAGAAGAAGGAAGGGAGGACATTCTGAGTAATGGAGTTTCTCTTCCCAAGTCACCATTACATGTGTTGAAGCCCTGCTGTCCTGGAAATGGCTGAACACCTGCCTAGCCATGGGAATTCCTTGTTTTGTTTTGCTTTGCTTGTTCATGTCGCTTTTGCTTTTCCTATTAAACTATCCTTATCTCCATCCACAAGTTCTCTCACTTCTACCCTTCTGATTCTTTCCCCCATTCACACATGTATGCGAGAGAGAGAGAGCACAAGTGGCTGCGTGGTTGCCAGATGGGGTTAAACCATGACAAAAATGTATCTTGAATCACCTGGGATCCACTCCCTAGGCCACATCCTACATTCCTCTGTCAACACACTCGTGCTGAATTATTGGTTGCTGTTCAACCCACAACCTGCATCATCTCAAGAGGATCCAGGATCAGCCTGCACCTGAACTGCCAGATGGGTTGGATGGCCTTTCGGCAGTATTTTTACCATTTCCTCCTACCCCGAGCACCAATCCATAAGGCGCAGGTGTGCGTTTCCCGGCCGCCGTGGTTCAGCACCCTGGCCAGCTCCGGGCAGCGGCGGGCCCCGCGCTCCAGCGCTGCCGCCCCGCTCCCGGCTGGGCCGGGCTCTGCACTCCCTGCCCGCACCGAGGGGACCTTCCCACACACAGAGATGCCTGCAGGGCTTCCCAGCACCAAAATGCACTCCACTGCAAAGGGCTGAACCAGGAATTTCATTCATCTAAAAGGAAAGAAGTTCGCCAGAAGCCAGTGTAATGTAAAAAAAATAAAAGACGTCACCACACACTCCTTATGCATGAATTCATCCCTTCAGTGTGCCCAGTATAAAAAGGTTGATATCGATCTCCAGCCTTGACACATCATGAGGGCTCTGCTGAAATGAATTCAGTACACTCAGACCACGTGCTACTCCACCCCACACTGGTGGGGCTCAGCTGGCAGCTACAGGATGAGGACTCAAAGTCAGATGAGAAAAAGCCACTCCTGAAGGTTTCTCCTCCCCAAACTCAAGCCTAACAGAAGAGACCTAGGATCTATCTGCTATGTGAACAACAGTCAGTCTTCAGAGCTGGCACTGCATATATCAACTTTCAACAAGACTAAGTTCATACACAACATCAAAAAAAACAACAACAAAAAAACAACAAACCAGCTACAAAACCACCCTCTTTGGTTTCCTTTTTGTTTCTGCCCTCAGCACGCGTCACTTCCTCATGCCCTACACAGATTATCAGACTTAGAACAACAACTTCTAAGTGACATTTTGATATATGTGCCTCGAGAATAAGGGAACAGGCAACCAATCTGGTAAACATTTTGGGCACAATTCACATTACTTCTTGGAAAATGACTTGTCTGTCTTAGAATTGATCAGACTTCTCATCCGCTTCTTAAGTTACTACACATGTATCACCATAACAGAGCCCTCCTTGTCAGCAGAAAGCTTGTCAAAAAATAAACCTATGTATTTTGTCCACAAGAAAAAAGGGATTTGGGTAATAGAGTTTTCAGAAAAGCAAACAAATGTCTATTGCCTGGAGAGAGAAGGAGAGACACAAAACTTAACACTTTCCAAGATACTTAAGATGAATTTTCTGACAATTTCAGGTTCAGTTTTAAGGTTACAACTTCCACAGTTTAATCTAAAGGGAACTGAACATTCATCTTTTTCAGACAGTTTAGAAGTACCAACATCAACACATATTATTTAAATATAACATATTCTCTGACACAGAGTTATTATAAACAAACAAACAAAAAAATTTATTCTTGGGTCTTCTTCTGTATGTAACTAATTACTTAACTGACTGCTTGACCAGTATTTCCATGGAGGAATAAAGTTTCAGAGGAGCTTTTTATTTATAGTCTGGACATATCATTCTTTCTGCTCTGCTCACCATGCCTGTGCCTCCTCTGTACTTTTATAGTTGCAAGATTACATCTTACACCAATCAATAGGTGGGAAATTAATTTCACGTTTTTCATTTCACACAAGACCTTTTCCTGAACTTTTTATTAAAAAAGCAAGTGAAAAAGTAAAAGAAACCTATTCCACTCTTAACCCAGCATTACAGTCAAGTTTTAGACTTACCTTATGTACACTTTGAGGGTTTTCAAGCCATGCATAGTACATTTCCTCCACGTAATTGGAATTACTCCCACTCAGGNCCTTTCTGCTCCTCACCCCACCAGTGAGGAGGCTGGGGGTGCACAAGGAATTGGGAGGGACACAGCCAGGACAGCTGACCCCAGCTGACCTAAGGGATATTCCAAACCACATCATGCTCAGCATGGGGAAAGAAGAAGGAAGGGAGGACATTCTGAGTAATGGAGTTTCTCTTCCCAAGTCACCATTACATGTGTTGAAGCCCTGCTGTCCTGGAAATGGCTGAACACCTGCCTAGCCATGGGAATTCCTTGTTTTGTTTTGCTTTGCTTGTTCATGTCGCTTTTGCTTTTCCTATTAAACTATCCTTATCTCCATCCACAAGTTCTCTCACTTCTACCCTTCTGATTCTTTCCCCCATTCACACATGTATGCGAGAGAGAGAGAGCACAAGTGGCTGCGTGGTTGCCAGATGGGGTTAAACCATGACAAAAATGTATCTTGAATCACCTGGGATCCACTCCCTAGGCCACATCCTACATTCCTCTGTCAACACACTCGTGCTGAATTATTGGTTGCTGTTCAACCCACAACCTGCATCATCTCAAGAGGATCCAGGATCAGCCTGCACCTGAACTGCCAGATGGGTTGGATGGCCTTTCGGCAGTATTTTTACCATTTCCTCCTACCCCGAGCACCAATCCATAAGGCGCAGGTGTGCGTTTCCCGGCCGCCGTGGTTCAGCACCCTGGCCAGCTCCGGGCAGCGGCGGGCCCCGCGCTCCAGCGCTGCCGCCCCGCTCCCGGCTGGGCCGGGCTCTGCACTCCCTGCCCGCACCGAGGGGACCTTCCCACACACAGAGATGCCTGCAGGGCTTCCCAGCACCAAAATGCACTCCACTGCAAAGGGCTGAACCAGGAATTTCATTCATCTAAAAGGAAAGAAGTTCGCCAGAAGCCAGTGTAATGTAAAAAAAATAAAAGACGTCACCACACACTCCTTATGCATGAATTCATCCCTTCAGTGTGCCCAGTATAAAAAGGTTGATATCGATCTCCAGCCTTGACACATCATGAGGGCTCTGCTGAAATGAATTCAGTACACTCAGACCACGTGCTACTCCACCCCACACTGGTGGGGCTCAGCTGGCAGCTACAGGATGAGGACTCAAAGTCAGATGAGAAAAAGCCACTCCTGAAGGTTTCTCCTCCCCAAACTCAAGCCTAACAGAAGAGACCTAGGATCTATCTGCTATGTGAACAACAGTCAGTCTTCAGAGCTGGCACTGCATATATCAACTTTCAACAAGACTAAGTTCATACACAACATCAAAAAAAACAACAACAAAAAAACAACAAACCAGCTACAAAACCACCCTCTTTGGTTTCCTTTTTGTTTCTGCCCTCAGCACGCGTCACTTCCTCATGCCCTACACAGATTATCAGACTTAGAACAACAACTTCTAAGTGACATTTTGATATATGTGCCTCGAGAATAAGGGAACAGGCAACCAATCTGGTAAACATTTTGGGCACAATTCACATTACTTCTTGGAAAATGACTTGTCTGTCTTAGAATTGATCAGACTTCTCATCCGCTTCTTAAGTTACTACACATGTATCACCATAACAGAGCCCTCCTTGTCAGCAGAAAGCTTGTCAAAAAATAAACCTATGTATTTTGTCCACAAGAAAAAAGGGATTTGGGTAATAGAGTTTTCAGAAAAGCAAACAAATGTCTATTGCCTGGAGAGAGAAGGAGAGACACAAAACTTAACACTTTCCAAGATACTTAAGATGAATTTTCTGACAATTTCAGGTTCAGTTTTAAGGTTACAACTTCCACAGTTTAATCTAAAGGGAACTGAACATTCATCTTTTTCAGACAGTTTAGAAGTACCAACATCAACACATATTATTTAAATATAACATATTCTCTGACACAGAGTTATTATAAACAAACAAACAAAAAAATTTATTCTTGGGTCTTCTTCTGTATGTAACTAATTACTTAACTGACTGCTTGACCAGTATTTCCATGGAGGAATAAAGTTTCAGAGGAGCTTTTTATTTATAGTCTGGACATATCATTCTTTCTGCTCTGCTCACCATGCCTGTGCCTCCTCTGTACTTTTATAGTTGCAAGATTACATCTTACACCAATCAATAGGTGGGAAATTAATTTCACGTTTTTCATTTCACACAAGACCTTTTCCTGAACTTTTTATTAAAAAAGCAAGTGAAAAAGTAAAAGAAACCTATTCCACTCTTAACCCAGCATTACAGTCAAGTTTTAGACTTACCTTATGTACACTTTGAGGGTTTTCAAGCCATGCATAGTACATTTCCTCCACGTAATTGGAATTACTCCCACTCAGGAATGGTTCTGAGGTTCCTGATGAAACATACCGTTGGCCATATAAAAATGCCCTTCTGGCTATATCCTGCTTTTCCAGAAGTTTAAAGCCATGCCTCTTCAGCGTAGCTGCAAACAACTTCAGATGACTCATGTTTGTTTATTAGACAGACGAACCAAGTCTATTAATAAAATAAAACCAAACTTAATCAGAAAAAGAGCCAATGAATTGCAGACACATTTCAGCCTCACAGCAAAAACTGAGGTTTCTGGCTACAGTGCTCTATTACAAAGCCCAGGCCTAGGCATGAAGCTCCCTTCAGAGTTACAGCCACAGTAGGAATGGCTGCTGCTGGCCATCCCCGCATCAGTCAGCTCCTCTCACAGCTCCTGTAACTGGTACCCCACCCTGCTCCCTGGAGCAATCACCATTTGTACCGCCTGCCCCCAGGCCCAGCACCCTGGAACAAATGGGGCCGCTGAGCACTGATCTCTCTGGAGCTCCTGGCAACCCCAGCTTTCTCTCTGCTTGGAAAGCTGTGGCCTTTTAGCCAGTCAGGCTGGGGAGGGGTCAGCAAACAGTGTCAGCCACAGGTGCTGTGCAAAACAAAAAGCCATTGCCTCAAATTTCTGCCACGAGTAATGGAGCTGACTAAATAATTAGAAGTGTTAGTTAAGTGTTCGTATTGACAGTAGCCTTCAACCAAACAGTGAAACACTAAGAAAAGGCTTGCTTTAATTTGTTTTCCTAACTACCAACATTTATCTTGTGCTTCCAATGATCTCTTATGAGCTTTGTAACAAGGACAGCAGATTCCCTACAGTTTTGAATTGAGCAATTCATTTTTCCAATTCAATTTCCCACATTAAGGGTTGAATCTTCTGAATGTAGAACACCATCAGTTTCAGTGCTAGCAAAGGCAAGCAGAGCTCTCCTTCAAAATAAAAAAAGCACAAACACATCTTACAATTAGTCCCAAAATAATATAATCTTAATGCAGAAGTTGCTAAAACTGCAAAGAAAGAGTAATAATGTTAAAAGAAATTATTAGTTTCATTTTCATTTTAAAAGTATTTAGAATGCTACAATAACATGAAGGATAAGGTATTAATTAAGAAGTAGTAAAATTCAGATTTAACACCAAGGTGTCTCTCATTTGTTTAGCTGTTCACCTAGAGAAATAATTTATTTGGTTCAAGGTAAAACCCAAGGCTTTTTGTTGCTTGATTCGACTGAACAATTGCTAAAAACAAAAGTACTGAGTTGCCAAATAAACTTCTAAGTTTTTTAAAAACAACACTGTCATTTTGAGTCATAGAAAAAAAATTAATGTTACCTATTACATGTTAAGATTTCTTTATGTCTAATTAAAAAATAGATACCATAAAAAATTTCATAAATGTTTTCTGTATATAAATCCCATTAAATTATTTTCTCACTGTTTCTCCTCTTACAACCTACTTTCAAAAAACAAAATACACGGTTATAAAATGCCTCATTTTCTAAGGGATGGGAATAGCTATATTTTTCATCATCCAATTTAAAAGTTAATATTGATCTTTAAAAAAAAAAAAAAAAGAGAAGGTGTTTAAAACAGCATTACTGCTTGTTCTTCTCCGGCATCACATTTTTAGCTCAACATCTATTTTAAAAGCTTATGACTAGATTATTTTCTTAGTCACTAGCTTTAACTGTATCACCCCAGCAGTGAGCTCTCCTTGATCATACCACATTCCCCTGTCTCCTTTTACAAGGCTTCTGCAGACTTTTCACTCCCATCCACCAGCAGACCTGAGCTGTAGCTCGTAAGAGCAGCTGCCATCATCCACTTACTGGATGTTCTATACAAGCACTTGTCCACTCTCCATGTGCCCAGACACATGGAAAGTGTTCTTCCAAGGCAGCATCACTGTAACTAGCACACAGTCCTCATTCAAACCTATGAACTCCTCAAAACCACACACTCTTCTCTCTCCACCTGGCATTTGCAGCAAATTGGCAACAGTTGGGCTACTGGTATGCTGAATCCCTACCCACTGGTATTATTTCCTACCTGCTTTATTCCCTTGTCATTTCCCAGTTCACATATATAAAGCTTATTACAACACCTGTGTCAACACCCATCTCTAACCCAGGCTCCCAGGCAACTGAAGGAACACAAACACCATCAGCACCATTTTGGAAGCAGATTGAGTCCTGCAAGAGCTCAGTGACTGGAAGAGCACTGAGAGAGCTCATATGCTGTCTGCATATATAATTCTCTGTAAGATTTAACAGCAAGTATGCATTATGTCATTTTGCAAAACTGGGAGAGATTTCAACATGTTATAACTGTAAGAACAGAGAGGTCACCATGGCACTTACAATTTTATGTCTGTGTCCATTCTGATAGAAGTTATTATTGCCCCTTACTGCATGAAAATCTCACTCTCTGCCACAAAACCTTTGCACACATACATTCATTCCTAAGCCATTACCTACTCTCACTTAAAGTATTTCATGAAGACTTGAGAGAGAAGGGAAAGAGAGGAAAGTTTTTCTCAGTTTATCATACTGAAGTAGCAAGCTTCTTAAGCACAGGTAATTTTACATTTTTTCTTCATAATATGTCTGCCTGAAGAATGTGTAGTTCTTTCTCCTAGAAGCAGTAAAGAACACATAACAGGAAGATTTGTCAGGGAGATTGGAAAATTGGTGTAAATGACATAATATATAACAGAAACAAAAAGCTTATAAGTGGTACCAGTCACTTCCCTCCAGTTCCATTTAAATTTCTAAACGGAGTCAGAGCCATACTTCAAGCAGCAACTACTAAATATGCAATCCATAAAAGCATATAGGAGCTATGTCAGTCCAGTCAGATTCCAGTTACAGATTAATATGACTCAAAAAACCTGACTTCTTCCTAGTTTTTCCTTCTGCACACATTGCCCTTCAGCACAGATGTCAGCTGTCAGCAGATAAACAAACCAGAGACCACCAGCGTGATCATAGACCATCCCAGCCCACTCAGCCTTGAGACTGTCAGTCAGAAATCAGCACCCAGGACAGCAGGCAGGAGTCAGGAAGAGTTAGAACTGTTCCACTTCACTATGTTTCCCAAACCAACCCTGAAATGAAAACAGTGATTGGAAAAGGATCAAGCTGAGCTAAGGGTAACCTAAAGGATGGTATTAATTAAATCTCTACCGGAGGTCAAAAATAAGAAAGAAGCAGTGAACCACAAGAACAACCTGATATTTAATGCACCACAGCACCCTCAAAATGGTGTAAGTATATGAACGCCCTAAGCAGCTGAAAATTCCTGCAGCTGTTCTGTCTCAAGCAACAGCTTAGCTTTTACTTTGGCACTTCTACCTCTAGAAGCGCCCTAATGTCATGGACAGTCTTGGGAATTATTCTACCCGGGTTTTGAGAGGGTCATAGAAGTATGTGGCAAACAGACAGCAAGATACTTCTGATAAGAAAGTTTTTATCCAGCTTTTTTCAAAATCACTTTTGGTATAAATACACTGCACATATGAATCGATATCCTCCTGGTATTGCCAGTCCCTTATTGAGTTTCCTAATACATGTGAAGCCCTGTTGCCAATGTTAGCAAATATTCTTTATGCTCTGCACAAGTGGTCGTTAAAAACCCTGGTCCATATTTCAGAAAAATAGTCCTTCATTCACTATCATGGTCATTTTCTATATTCTGCACACAGCTTACTCTTAAAGTTATTTTTGAGACGGAATAATTCAAATAAAACAAGATAATTTGAATTAGAGATGTAGGAAATATCCTTAGTAAGTAGGGCTACTGCAGGGATACCTCCATGCACCAAGTGTTTCTTTTCCCCCAACACAGATGTGCCGTGCTGTACAGAGAGTCCTAACTCTCCGCCCAGAAAGTTGACCTGCCTGAGGTTTTCGAGCGGCGCATTTGCCCCAAGGCGCACAGTGCGAGTCCTGGGCAATGGAGGAGTCTCGGTGCAATGAAACGTAACGGATTTATTAACCTGCCCTCCAAAAAACGCCTTCAGCAGGTACCAGGGGGATAACACCACCACAGACTCCAGGCTCCCAGCGCGTTACAAAAGAGCAGAGGGGAGGATCTGGCAAGGTCGGGTTCGTTCTCTGGCCCCTCCCCGAAACGCCAGGACGCGATGCCCTGGTCACCCTGGCCACCGGGGCCGGAGCCTGCCGGGCTGGCAAGGCGCTCCCGGCTGCGGGATCACCGGAGCCCGGGCCAGGAGGGGCCGTCCCCACTCACCCCACACTCCGGGGCCCGGCCCGGCCTGCGGAGCGAACCCCCTCAGCCGCACGGCGAGAGGCCCCGGCGCGTCGGGGGCCTGCGCGAGGAACGGGCCCAGCACCGCGGCCGGGCCCGGCCTGGCTCCGCCGCCACCCGNACACACCCTGGGATGCACCCGGGACACACCCCGCGACACACCCCGGGACACACTCCGGGATACGGGACACACCCTGGGATGCACCCGGGACACACCCCGCGACACACCCCGGGACACACTCCGGGATACGGGACACACCCTGGGATGCACCCGGGACATGCCCCGGGATACATCCCCGGCCCTCGGGACACACGCCGGGACACCCCACGCCCGCCAGACATGCCCCCGGCCCCTCAGAGCTCCCGTCCCCGGCGCCTCTACGGGGTCGGTGAGCACAGAAAGCGCTTGGGTGCTCCCACCCTTCAGCTCTCACCCAACGTGTAAATACAGGGGAGAGCATCACGCCGGTGAGCAACTGTGACAGGGAGCGCCTAAGGAAACCCACCTGATGGACAGGTTGCTCGCACGGCGCTCGTGCAGGAGTGACGGGGAGTTTGACAAGGGCCATATAAAGTTTCCCAAGGACACATGCCTTTGCTCTCCAAAATTTGTACATAAGGTAAGCTGAACATAGTAGACCTTGACAAAATGATAGTGTCTGACTTATATGACCAAATATGAAATGCAAGTGTTCCTTTGCTGGTAGAATTCTTATTTACATCTTTAAAGTTTTCTTTTCTCCTGGTTGCCTTCAAATTACTTATCTGTCCATTTTCACTCATAAATCAGAAATGACGTAAGTTCCATTTATGTGCTCTTAATCGAGTTACAACCAAGATCAAATGCCTATACATATGGTAAAATTGATATTTCAGATAACTATTGACACCATCACATACATTCCAATGTTTGGTAACTTTCTGGGTAAATAAGATTGATGTGAAAACTGGTCACAACTTGAAGGAAGAGAGAAAGAGCTATAATTTGTTTTGTGCTAAGGATATAGCACAAAACTGAGTTTATCAGGGTCAGGCGGGCAGAAATGGAAAGTAAAAACCTTGGGAAGAAACACAACAGGCTTCATCTGGCATTTTGTCACCTAATGGTCGCTCACATTTTTTTAAGGCTTACTGGTTGATACAATTGGTGATTAGAGTAAAATTAATTTCTTCAAGATGAAAAAACCCTTAATCCTCCCATAAATACATCAAAAACCTTATTATCATCTCAGCAGTTTTCCTAACAGCTGTGCACCTCCAGGGGACTGATAAATACTGCAGAGCGAGGGTGTGAATGATGTGTTCATGTTTTTGTGCTACAGTGTTTAGTGCAGGGAACAGATGGAGCAGGGATGGGGCACAGGGAGCCCCTCAGCAAAGCCCATCCCGCTCTCGGTGCTCCCAGGGAGGGCGGCCCAGCACCCCTGCAAAGGGAAATAGGTGCTGAGCTGGTACCTGCAGGTGGCCAGATGCTGCTTTAGCCTTCTGGCAAGTGGTGAAACATTGTTAGATGCTGCAACTACTAATTGAGTCTTAACCTCATTATGAGCAGACAGAAGCCATCTTTAGAGCAATCATGTTACGCTAACTGAACATAAATTCAATTAAAAATTATAGTGAGGACAAGCAGACCACCTCCCCTCCACTTTAGAGGGAAATCCACATGTCAAATCTAACTGAATACCATTGCAGTGAACAGGATAAATTAAATATGCTTGGATAGACACTGAGATATATTTCACACCGTATTTCAGGTGCTTATGTTATTCCCAGAAGCCTTTGCCAGTTTCACATTTATGTTATTTTTCTTTCTTCTCTTTTTTTTTTTTTTTTTTTTTTTTTTAATGCTTCACACAATAGGAATTTGTGTGCTTGCAACAGCAAAATCCTGGTTTATTGGGATTTGGAGCAGCTCCCAAATTCTCTAATATTTATTGTGACTTGGTCCCCACTCATCCATTTGCTCTCCAGTGAGCCCATGACGGACAATGCTCATGATTCCTGTTTCACTTCTTACAATTCCCATTTCCAATTCACATTTACCTGCCCATTTATGTGTCCACTTGTATACTTACCTCTCCCTCCAGCCAGCCAAAGGGAGTTCCACAGACTGGCTTTGCTTCCTGCTAAACCATCACACTTTGAAATTGGCTGGAATGGAAATCCATCAACAGAATGCAAACTTTGAAAAAAAATTGTAATTGCTAGCACACATAGAGTGAGGTGTGCCAGCTTGCTTTGCATGGTTCTCATGCCAGCTCCACAGTGAAGAAGAGTTACACATTAGAAAAGTTTTGTAGTGGATAAAAGGTACAGCACAGGATAGTCACAACAGCACCCCTGTGTTGTCAGAGGTGAAATTGCCTGCTGTGCTGAAAGACACACTGCCTCACCATGATTTATTTTTATATTTATCCTTATCTCCTGTAGCAGACCAGTGTGAATCTAACAAGTTTGCTTACTTACTTCTGCCTCATTTCTGTCTTAACTCAGACATGCATTAACAAAACTAGATCCAACCTGTTAAAAAAACCCAAAGCATGAATTAACAAAACTAGAACCCAGCTAGTTTTGGAAACTCACTGTGCTGCCCACTGAGGGCACAATGTGCTTGTCCCAGGGTATGGTGCTGCACACCCCTCTAATGCCTTGCTCCTGGTCTTTCTTGGTGGATCAGCAGCCACTTGCAATCAGCACTGAGTTCCTGTGGTTAATTGCTCAACACAGCTCTCTCCAACACAGCATGACTTCTCAGTGGGCTCGTTTTTTCAAAGGGTAATCTCATACGAGGTGGTCTGGGTACAGGATTACTCATAGAAGGACAATCTCATTAATAGCTTCCCCCCCCCCCCCCACCCCCCATCTCAAGATAGATACATTTATGTATTTTTGGCAACTCCTCATTGTTGTTGGTAATGTAATTCCACTAGAGACAGTGTTGACCAGAAGTTCTCTTTAAGCCAAGCCAGAAACTCCATTTGCCTTTATTTCCCAACGTCTTTATTACACACACAGACTACAGACTAACAGAGGTTCAAATCTGAAGCATCATCTCTTCTCAAAACAAGGCCATTTGGAAACTGTACAACCTGATCTCACTTTGAGCCTAACAATAAATACCATGGATGTTACACAGGACTCTGGTCATTATTTTGGTCTAACATTTAAATCTGAGACCTAAAATCTTTAGAGCACCCCAGACCAAACTGCTGCAACAAATGATTCAGTCAGTTTTCAAAGGAGAGGCTTTGGTGGGGGTTGCTAAATAGACATTTCAAAGAAATGTTAATCCATTTTTTTGGTCACAAATAGTTTATCAAGCTTTTCTGCCTCCCCAGTCCTACATAAGAGAAGTATTTTAATTACATCTGACACCTCCTGCAGAAAAGTTCACATGAGGAATTTCACATCAGTTATTTATCTTCCCTTTGCTTTCTGAAACCTTGGCTCTGTGTGCCATAAGCTCCATAATATCCCTGACTTCCCTGAATAAACTTCCCACGGTAAAGGAGACATGCTGCTGAATGTCTGAGGGACAGAAAAGTCAGGCCCAGTTTCACACAGCTCCTTGCTTTGGGCAGGTTGAATGTGAGGCAGCAGGGAAAGCCAACAGCATGCTGGGCTGTGCCAACTGAAGCAGAGCCAGGAGCTGGAGGGAAGCAATGACTGACTGCCCTTTCCTCATACACAGGGATAATGTTGGGGGAGGGGGGAGGGAATTCAGCAGGAAAACAGAGCCAGCAAAGCCAGGCTCTTCCCAGTGCTGCATGGCAGGAGGATGAGATGGTAAAATAGAAATAGTTCAATCTAGACACAAGGAAAACACTGCTCACTTGGAGGATAGAAAACATTGCAATAGGGACCCAGAAACATGAGTCCATCTTTGAAGGCATCTGGACCCAGCTGAACAAAGCTCTGGACAGCCAGGTCTGACTCCAGTGTTGATCCTGCTTTAGGCCTGGATATCCTACAAGCTTCCTTCCAACCTGGCTGAAACACCTGTGATTTGTACCAGTTTCACAACAGAAGTCATGTCAAACCTAAGGGGAAGTAGGCCATCATTATTTGGACAAACTCATATTGATAGTTTTATCTGAATAACAGCTATCTTGGGTTTACTTATTCTCTGTTCTAAAATTTCAGGCTGTGATGCTCTGGAGAGAACAGGTACAAGTACAGAGTGTTTTCCTGGAAGACCAATAACACCCAAGACTGTTTCTTGATTGATTCTGGCCAACAGATTATTTTATTCTCCAAACATATTTCTGGATAGAATCAAACTGCAGGAGCCCATTTGGCCACAGACCTGTTATGAGAGAGACAAGCTAGACAATAGAGCTGACTGAAAATCAGAAAAACACAACTTCTACTTACTGGTTTCCCAAGTCTTTCCTAATAAAGTAGCCCATTACAGCTACAAGAACAAAAGCAACAGTTGCTGTAATTATTTCTTTGATACCTCACTGTATTTTCATTAGATTCTTAGAGTAAACAATTAACTACAGTATATACAAAGCAGCGAGTGAGTCACAAAGATACGTAGGTTAAGGAGGAACTCTGGCATACAACATTCATTATAGCTGCCAAATAATGAATTCCTGTGGAAATTAGCAAGAGCACTAAACTTAATTTGTCCCGCTATTTTAATGGGAGGTTAGTACATTGGCAGGCAAAATGGCAAGAAGTCTTCCCACCAACTGGAAATAGATCACCACTGGCACTGCAAAAGAGCCTGCCAGCATTTGGCATGATGACAATGAGCAAAGCACTGCCAACTACCCTTTCCTTAACCAAGAAAGAATTGAAAATATCTTCTATTTTACCAGTGGATTAGGAGAAAACTGCTAGAAAATTGTTTTCAATATTTGCAGGTGTTTCATTAGAGAATCCTAACAAAAATAGAAAAAAAGAATTGTTTTTGATACCTTTCTTTTGGCTACATCTAAAACACACTGCATTTTGTTAGATTGTCACTTTAGGTGACAATAAAACTTTAAGGTGCCCTGACTTCATCATACTCAACAGGAAAATTATCCTCATCTCTTTAGAGCTATACAACTGGCCATGTTTTCTTCAGGAGGATCTATTTTGATTTTAAATGCTATTTATCCAGATAAAGGAATCTGTAATTACCTTTCCACTACTTTCATTTGGAAGAAAATAAATAAGGTAAGACAGTTCTCCATCAGCTAAAACTTCTGGGCTATCTGAGATTTACAGCTCTCACTAGGAGCAGGGTTTGCTAATGAAGCTTTTGAAGCCACAGTGGCAGTGTCTGATTGTAATTGCTGAAAGGTGACTCTTGAAGAGCTTTATTTGCACTAATCAACACCACGTTGTGCCTCAAAGCTAGAGTTCCCTTAGAAGTACCGTCCCTACTGAGTTATTCTGCAATAGCTAAACAGACTTTTCTGTTTTTCAGAGGCAAAAACTTATCTGCTTTTCAATGAGATCCTTTGGAGCTCCACTCCAAACCTGTTGTACAGTTAAAACTTCATAATTTCTAACACTTTCCTCTGGCATTCCCAATCCTTTCCCTTCTGGTACCAGAGCCAAAGGAACCATCTGTAAAACTATTAGTGTAAAATATCCAAGGGCTCAGGAGTAGGCTGGGAATATCAAACCTGTTAGATGTAGAGTCACAATTTGGAAACACTACATTCACAGTGCTGAATTCAGCTGGACAGTATTCTGAGAGCGATTCTGCTTCAAAGCTGAAGCAGCTCTGTTCTTTCTTTATGTTTAATAGCCAGCAAACTGTGTAATCGTTTTCCTGTAAAGAGGAAACACCTGAGCTGAGTAGACATGTGAGCATCTCAGTTATCAAGGTGAGCCTCCTTCATGCTTCAGGGGGACTCCTGATCCACTAGCATGCACCATATCACCAAATACGTTTTCAGAAAACTAATGTTGGTGCCATAGAAAAAATGCAACGACTCACCCCAAACTTGCCCCCATTGTGTAGTTTTGTGCTTGTTTTATTGTCTTGGAATAAACTGTTTTAACTTTGCTCCAAATTCCTTTCAGAACAGTTTGCTGTTCAGTCCATGCTGTCACATTACAGAAATCTCCCTATTTTACAAAGTCCTCACCCATCGATGCTGAGCTCACTGAATTGTTCTAATGCTTATTAACACGAGGCAGTTGTGGAGCTAAGGACACAGCACCATAACAGTGTCCAGCTCTCCAGTCTCTGCAGACCAGTTACCAGTGGATGTCTGGAACTGTGCTTGTGTCACGAATGTGAAAAGAGTATCTCTACAGCTCCATTTGAAGGCATTTTGAGCTGGATGAAATCCTAGTCTGATGAATCATAATATCACCTTCAATGCACAGAACACTACATGAAGAACAACACCATTAAGTGAAAGGTGGGACCCACAGTTAGATGACTTTTGGCTATAATGATGCTAGGTTTGGAGTTTTAGTGCTATTGCTGTGGCAGCCTAAGGCAATTACAGATGTTGCCTTAACAAACAGACCTTTCCTGCACAGACCCATTCCCTGGATGTACATAGTGCCTGTGGGAGGCTGTCACTGAAGCCAATTACAGAAAAATATGGAAAAGTCTGTAAAGGTGTCTGGCAAGTGAAAAATAAATCCTACCTGTCATTTCTTACTCAATCCCGCTAGCAAATCATGATCCTCAGTCATCACCACCTCAGACCTTGTAGCACGGGAAGGATCTAGCTACGAAGAGCAAGGATTGCACGTCACTTTGGGGACTGTGATTAGGCCAAGTCTTAAGTAAATGAGTTTGGATCTGGCAGTTCAGTCAATACTCTAAAGCCACTAAGCATGGTTGGCACACGCTGTCCCCACCGGCTTAGCCGGAGCGAGCCCCGAGGCTGAATTACGACTCCTCCCGCAGACAGGTTGAAGCTTTCAGGCGAGGCTGAGCTCATCAGCCAGACGCTGCTGAGGAGCCATCTGCCCAGAACACAAATAGAAAGCAAGCACTTCAATAAACAAAGAGGTTTTTGCAGGAAATTAACAGCTTCTCAAGTGTGGGACAGAACCTACACGGGTCTCAGCCACCAGAACTGGATTTACAGCAGTGCGTTTGACCTCTGCAAGGAAAAGGTGCTGCCTGTGTCTGCTGGGCACTGGCTGAGCAAGGGACAAGGGACACTCACGGGCATCCTGCACCTCCCCCCAGCTCATTCTTTCCTTCTGCCCACTTCAGAGAATTCCTCCCACCTAAGTGCATTACCAATACTCAGTTTTGGAAAGGCTTTAAGGCACAAACTATCAAATACAACACTATGATACTTGGGCCACCAGTTGCTGCTTGTGCTATGTCTCAGTCCTGGAGAAATATTAAGGCAGCAGAGAATACCTGGAGTTATTTGACCTGGAGATCAGAATTCAAAGCTGGATTTAAGCCCCTTAAAACATAGTTCTGTCAGGTCATTGCCACACGAATTTTCAGAGAGCAGAGCCTTCCCCTGTTCATTTAAGTATGTAAATGCCTTATTTTGGTCATAGAGTAAGCATTTCTCACAGGTACAATTTTACATTGGGCTGTAAGAAAAACCAATCTCAGAGGAATTTATTAACATTTTGAGGCTCTCTGAAGGTCATAAGTAATCAAGATTTGATGCAAAAAGAAGGTGATGCTTGTCCAAAGCAAACAGAAATTTGATTACCCTTGAAACCCTTCAAACTACTGCAGCCAAAGCCTTTCCTAGTAGGCAAAGGAAGTTCTGATGTAAGTCAGAGTAACAAACCCCTTCCAAAACTGACATGCAGAAAGTGCAGGTTCAGCTGAGTGTTTCCACGTCTCGTGCCAATGACTGGAAACAATTTCAAGACTTCAAAAACTTTAAAACAAAACCAACCCAAAAAAATTCAGTCAAAAGATTTAGAGCCACAGATGCTGAAGCCATGTGATTTTAGGAGGTACCTAGTTGTCCTTAGAAACATCTCATCTTCATGATTGCTCACTATCAAGTAGTCCAATCTCAGATAAGAAAAAAAAAGCTCCAAATCTGTTGCATTTTAAATTCAATCTGCTGGGTTTGGCTGCTGGTTTTTGTGTACATGGAATCAGCAGAATGAGGGAGGAGTGGACCCAATCAATCAGTAGGTCTTTTTTTTTTTCATCTGAATGCTCAAGGAATCGTCATCACAAACAGTAAAGTTTAAACACCTCTTAGCTGTGATTTACAATGTGGGTGAATTAGGAACCTCCTTTTCTCAAAGTTGTGGTGTTTTCAATCCAGAAGACATGGATTGTATTTTTTCTCATCTTTCTCCTAAAAATGCAAAAGTTTTGATTTTCCACCGAATGCAAACTCAAACATCCCTTTACTCCTGACCTACATTTGCTGCAGGTCATTTAATTATGAATGAAAATGCCACTTTGTTTATATGAGTTCTGTTTATGACAGAGATTAAGTTATGAAATTTGTTCTCCTGGCATCTTATTAATACTGCTCTGCTGTAAAATTCCTCAGGCCATAGGCGAAATAATGACTTAAAACTGCAATAAGATAATTACCTAACAATGCAGGCATTTTGAAGATAGACTTAGCTCTGGATTTGAAAATACAATTTTTAGGACCTTATCCTTTATATAAAAGGGTGTGAAACACTTACTATTACCTTAATTTATTTTCATGACATTTTGGTTTAGATCCAATCAATTCTAGTAAATTAAAGAAAATTTTGTCATTATTCAATAACAGGATTTAGCTATTCACAGCAATTTTCGTAACCTTTAATTTTGAAAAGGTAAGTCTTCAAATCTTAGCAAAATTAACTTTCTGCCATGATGAAACACTTTGATCTATACAGTGCCTTTATTGCATCTACTATGCCAAGATGCTTTGATGAATGAAAAAAATGAGCAAATTCAGCACTTCCCACCAACTTCCAGCTGAAAACCAATGAAACCATGTGCAGAGAAACCAAGTCCTCACTGATGCAAGGCCATGGAAGAGGGTTCTTCTGAAGCATCTCTAAAGCAGGTGTCATAAACTACATCTAAATTTCAATTAATTAATTGATTTGATTTAGCTCCCTCCCCTTTCAAATGGAAGTAAACAAAACTTCTCTCTGCTTAGAGATAATTCACACAGTTCAGGATCATGAACTTCCCTAAATGTCCCTTTATAGGCAACATCTGATGTAGAAATGCACAGGAGATTAATCCACAAGAGTGGAGTGGGTTAAACTCCTGGGAAAAGATCTTTAATATAGTGCTTTTCCTCCTGGTCAGTTCTGCAAGGCCAAGAGTGCCAGAGGGGACACACTGCCTTGTCTGCACATGGATCCAGTCCTCACTGGCCTGGTTATTCACAGTCACAAAAGAGGACCCCATTAACATGGAAACCTTGTTGCTGATGGAGATGCACAAGCCCACGGAAAGTTTGCTGAAAACTACTCTCTGGTGTTCCAGGTACACAAAGCAAAACAACTTGAAGCAACCAGGCAGCCTGTAGAAAATTTTACATATTTTTCTTACTCCCACTTCTAAAGTTGCAAGATTCTGGACATGTAAGGTGCTTAACTTTGTCATTTCCCCACACAGCTCCAAAACAGACATGACTTACTCGGACACTTACAGTCAGAGCTCACATTGGTGTTTTCAGAGAAACATCAACCTTTCTTTTTTTGTCCCCTACAAGCAAAGCAAGACTACTGTCATGATCCAGTCAGGACAGTCTTTCACAAATGAAAAACGTCAATCAAACAGGGACCAAAGGAAACCCATACTCAAAGCTCCAAGGTGGAGATGGCAACCTAGCAAATGGGAACACAGAAACAAAAATCAATTGCCTCCTGAAAGTGTTTTCTGCCTTCTTTGCAAAGACCTGCAAACTGAAACTAAAGGTTAATTGGGAAAATACATCCTTGTCCCTACCTTACAGCTGGTCTTGATGATGATTTCTGAGAGAATCTAAGCATCACATTTAGGGAGCATGACTATAGAGGATTACCATAATAAATGTGAGAACATTGAAGTTTGACCCTGATTCTGTCTTTGTTTTCCTGGTTTATTTCTTCAACAGGTACTATTAGCAATTTCTGAGAATAAATGTAATGGTTCCCCAAAAATCAAAATCATTTTATATCTCCATCAAGTGAGTGTAAAAGAAAGGTGAAAGCACTGTTTTTGAGCGAGAAGATTGCAGTTTTCCCCTGTAGTCTCCTAGCACACTCCTCTACCCTGAAAAGATTTCAGATGCTCAATAGCCATTACAGGGCACATCCAGACAGGATTTACAGGGGTTTAATTCCTCACACACTCTAGATGTTGTTCAGAGTGTAATTTACAGTTTACAAAAGCTAGAAAACATTGTCCTTCCAGGCAAAAAAACCCATAATGCCTGTAACATTTAGCTAAGGTCAGACATATTAAAAAAATTGATGACATATGGATTTATTAAAACAAACAGTTTTTAATTTGTCATTACTGCCTTCCTACAAAAACAGTCTTGGAGTGAAAGTTCAGGATTTGCATAGGGACAGGGATTAGATGCTAACACACATACAGATGTCTTGGATCCAAACTGGTAACATCATGTGTGGCACTATTCTTGTTTCTTGTTAACTCTGAACATGGACTTTTAAAACAAACCTGCCTCACTGGTCCTTTGTTCCCTTTCTATTTAGCAAATGCAGCTTTTATCTGTGCAGAATCTCACTTTGATAATATTAATTACAAAAGGAAGCAGCTGTAGTAGGTATAAAAATTCCAATCATTTGCAGAAGGCGTCTCTAAAAAGCAAACAAAAAAAAAAGATGTTACTGAACTGGGCCTTCCAGGTGAAAACAACTGAGAGCAGGATAGACAAAGCCTCTGTGAAAAGCTCTGTACAGAGAAAGTAGGTTCTTATCTGCATGTTACATGAATTTTCCAAGAGGAGATTTACACAGAACGATGTTTATCATCACTTGGGCAGAAGGAGATGGGGCTTTTCAGTAACCTTTACCCAACCAGGCATACTCTTACTGTTTTACACCCAATGGAGAAACTCCATTGTATTCCATTTCTTTAAAAATTTGAACAGCGAAATGGTCCTCTTAGCTACTCAACAATAAAAAAAAAGGCCAAAAAAACTCATATCTTTAATATCACCTGTTCAATTTACCATTAATTAATGAATAAAAACCGCAGGGGAAAAAAAATCAGGACAAAAACTTGTCTTTAGGCACATCAGCTATGCAGTTTTCAGTACAATCCATCAGAGAGGACAGCTGACTGCAAAAGGCTGAGGTGTGTGAACTGTGGACACCAGAGAGCCAGTAAGCACAGCCAGCTTGTAAAGACAGCACAATCTCTCTCTAGATTCCTGACCCCTGCCTCCCAGATTTACAACGGATAAGCTACATTATCAATGATCCCCACTGCAGTAGTTCATGGCAGCTTCTTTAATGTGTGTGCATGCATGGCACTGTGCACACACACCCACACACATCCCACAGTGTCCCACAGTGTCACCAAGAGGACTTGGAACACTCCAGTGCCTCATTTAAGTGCAGACCGAGTGCCACTTACCAGGACCGTGCAATGAAAGCCCGGCTGACAGCTCAGCTCAGCCGAAATTGATGGCATTGCTGTAATGGAGTTATCAGTGACAAATACCTCCTATGCAACTTCCAGGTCACACTCACTTAAGCAATGATAAACGAGCATGAAACACTGTTAGCACAAAACAAGATTATAAATACTCAATTCTGAGCTTAAAAAAACAATTTCAGACAGCTGTTGCATCTTGCAGTCTCCATGATTTTATGGATGTTCTCACTCTTGTCACAGAGGTGCCACAAAACAGCAAAAGATGACTTTATGCAAGTATTAAAAATTTAAAAAAAGAAAAAAAAGAAAAAAACCCCCAAGTCATCCATCCCTGAGCAAACATTGCATCACCCTAGATTGGCTAATATACAATTACCTCAGTGAACCTGACCGAGTTTGTAACCGCTTTCGGAATCCCAAGGTCTGATATCCATCTGTCCATCCTTCTGTCATAGAAAGCTACTCAGGATGAGAGGATGCAGACTGTCTGAACATAAACATGAAAAGTTGTGAAATTCAGGTGTCTGGGACTCCTCTGTCCAACACTGACATAGGTGGGAAAACAACGGAGGAAAACCCAAGCCCATGGTGAAGCAGCGCTTGCAATTGTACTTTATCCCCCAGGGTTATCTCCACAGGCTACAGTTGCTGTTAAGAATTAATACAGTGTATTCCTGAGGGTGTTTGCTGATTACAGTGAGATCAGTGACAGGAGAGACTGGCAGCTGCTTCCACACTGCAGCAGCACAATGGGAGCACCTTCTGCCTCCCCTGCACCTGGGATTTCCAAGGTATAACATGAAGGACATCAGCCCTCCTCAACCTCATCAACCCAGCTGTCACACAACCAATGGCTGCCACCCCCCAGCCCATCCAGCACTCAGCCAAATACTGCTCGTGGAGAAGGGGATCCCTTTGGCCACTTCCATGAGCAGAGTTATCTGGGCACAGTGCAGGGAGCTCCCTGCCCAGCCACAACCCACCTGCTCATTCCTGCTCCCTCAGATGTGCCTGTTGGTCACCGTCTTTGCTTCCATTGCTGCTGTTTGATGGACAAAATCCTTTAGCATCAACACTGCAAACTTCATAAGCACAGCTACATATAAAACCCTAGGAGCAATCAAATTATATTTTTATCCTAATTTCATGTAATGCTAAAAAAAATGAATTCCTTACTGGCTTAAAACAACATTTTGGAAAAAGTCTGACATGGTTTTATTTAGAAAGATCTCAGCCCCACTCTTAGGAACTATAAAAACCCTTATACAACATGTTAATTATTTATATATACTTTAGGGGGTTATTTTCTTTTTTTTAGTGACATTACCTTCATGAAGTTCAATGAATAATCCAACATCTGCTTGCTTACCAAAAGCTTGGGAACATCAGAATATCTGCATATGGCCATACACACGGATGAAACCTCACACTCACACTGACACCCCTCCAATTTACAGTAGTTAATTGCTTTTTACATTACTATGCAGACAGAAGCAACCATCACAATACTGTACTGGAAGAATAAATTTCTCAGCTCTGTGTTATGTGTCAATTTACTGCTAGAACTATCTGCAGTATTGTGCCCTGTGCATTCAAATGTGCTGGAATTCTTCTGTCCTGGAAAGCATATTAAGTAAAAAATTATACAACATTGCTTCAGTCTGAATTTTTTAATTGTATTCCTACAAAATTATGTAAACATTAGCATACAGATCCAGAAAAATCAATACAATATAATGGTGCATAAACTGTAAGTTTAGAAGAATGTCAGGAACACTTCAACAGTTTATAAATTAATATATACAGTATTGGATAGTCCTCATCAGATAAGGAAACCTCAAAACTGAGCAATTTAGGTGCAAGAGCTGTAGAACAACAGAAGTGCTCAGACACCAAACTTGACAATGAGGCAACACTGCAATCGACCTGACTGCCTGTTGTTGTTTCATATTAAGCATTCAATTTAGCTCCTAAGAAGTATAAAACAAAAGTTTTGGTAGGAAGCTTATTTTTATTGGAAATCACATAGCAAACATCCCTAAAATAATAAAAATCCCAAACCCAGAATACTTAATCACCAGGTTTCTGGAAGAGTGAAACTAAAGCTTTCTAGACTGCACAAGGAGATCACTGGCATCTCCATTCCACGCTACTTCCCCCAGAGCACCAAAGGCATTGCCAGCTCAAGGAAACATTTTGGGGAATTTGGAAATGGGGAGTGGTGGCTGGGGGGAAAAAGAAAGGTGTAGAGTACGTACTGGGCTGTCATGCAGCAATCTGAGCAGTTCAGTTCTTTACTGACTTAGAACATCATGGGAATGTAACACCACTGTTAACTAATTCTGAGCTATTTTTGCTTAAAAAAAAAAAAAANCAGCAACAAAATAATCTTCAGCCTGCCTGTGATCAAAATAATATTCAAAGCATTCTTACAATGTTGCCCTTTACAAGATCAGGAACACACCACAGAATCCAGGATATCACTCTTTTTCAGACAACACATGAAATGGAAAAGGAGTTATTTTCCCTTGTTCCTGTCCATACAAGCATAATTCACAAGAGAAAAAAGTATGGTAAACATATCCTAATGAATGATCTCAAACAAAAGGCATTCTTCCCCATATTAGAAAATGCTCAGTATCACTGAAACTACAGACTGCATAAAAAGACTAGGATTACCCTGGAAGTACTTGACATTGCAAGAACTCTTTTAACTGCATACCTATAATATGATCATCAGAGAATCTCTCCAAAGCTAAATTTTTCTGTTTCTAGAGTCGAAGTAGAATTTCATTCCATCATATTTTGGTACATTTTTCACACCTGACCAATCACTTCTCACAATGACAATTAATATTGCACTAGTGAAGCATTTATATGTAATAAAGGGGAGGTCATGTCTAGCCATCTAAAGCTTTTTGTAATATTTTTTTTCCAGTTGCTTAGAAACAAACTGTTCATCTCTTCTATAGGAGATCCTGAGTAGTAAGGTGAAGAAGGTTTGGCAGATAGCACCAGTTTTCCATCACTTGTCATAATTCACAGGGTACATCTACCATCAGCAATGCATCTAGAAGCACTATCATACTTGAACCTAAATGCCCAAATAAGAGCTAAAAAACCAGTTGTTCCTATTACCAGAATCTGAGCCAACACTGAAACACCAGGAGCAGGAGAAAAGATTTCTGCTAAATCTGAGGAAACAAGTTGCAAACACAGAAAGAAGCCTGAAATTCTAGCCAAAATCTTTTCCTTATAATGGATGGGGGTGGACAAAACTACAGCTGGTGGGAAGAACAGGAGGAAACCTCTGTGTCCATCACCTCCCAAGGTACAGTGCCCTGAAGGCATTTATAAATGACCCAAAATCTTTCCTGTTGCTTCCCCCAGAGCAGCTCAAGCATTGAGTGATTTATTCTAAGCCAGACTGCCAACAGCTTCCAGCATTTAATTACCATGGTGTGTTTGAGGTTTGGAGAAGTTTTATCTTACATAACTCAAAAGGATTCATTGATTAAGAGACTTAGGTCACTACATTTCCTGCTGCAGTTTTTACTTGTATTGCTAACTCATAATAGCAACTATGACAGACAAAAAAAAAATCTAACACAGAAGAGGTTAAACTTAGGAATCTGGACAGAAACTTAAACTGAGCTTAAACTACAAACAGACAGAAGTCTCACTGAATTTGCCCTGTACATAGACCTGAAAAAGTTTTATCACAGATATATCTGCAGTTTTGTGTAAACTATTAATGTACTACAGCAACACTAATTCGGTATTCACAGATAGTAAAAGCACAGGTTTTACTGTTACTCCCATGTCTAAAATGACACAGGCTAAAACTCCTAACAAGACCTCATGTTGTTATCTGTAGCCTACTGACTTTCCTCCCACTGATATGTGATTTGTTTCCTCACTCACATATCCCATGGGGATCTTATATTCACATATATGCATACTGAGATAAGGGAGAACTGATATGACAATATAAACACAATTAGCAGACTTTACCTCAAATATTGCCAGCAGCACTGAACCTTGAGAAACTTCCAAGAGCCTAACATGTCTAAGACCTTGTTCAATGTGCTAACAGATAACACCAACAAAATGGTATTGAAGAGTTTCATGTGAAAATCTTTCCCTCTGCTTCCAGCTTTGGTTACATTTCTCATTTTCCCACTTTTTTGTTTTTTCTCTACTTCTTTATGCTAACTTTTATGTCTAATTTGGTAAAGACCATGCAGTTGTGATATGCATTCTTGGCTCCTCCAGAACTTTTCCATTTTTAACCATTTATTAAAAAAATACATTAGACCTAGGACATTTTAAGCTAAATGAATGAAGACTTTGGTAAGAACACTGAGGGTTACCTTGGCAGTCTTAAGGATTATGACAATTTTCAGTAAGAACAATCATTAAAATGCTTCTCTCTAGCATCATCCAAGGAGTTACATGGCTGTCTGTACTCCAGCTCTAAGCCTCCAGGAGAAATCTACATAAGAGCTCTGAAATATAAAGGCAAAGGAGTACAGAGAAACCTGAAGTTTTTCAGCAATCTTGAGTGAAATACACATGTGTACCAAAATATTCTACTTAGCAAGGTATAAGGTATATATATATAAATAATTTCTTACCGAAGAAATTATTTCTGTACACACATGACCAAGGTTTTCATGTATGAAACCATCAAACAAATAAATCTCGTCTCTCAAACATGTTTGTGGGGTTTTTGTTTGGGTGTTATATGTAACTACCAAAGCAGTCAATATAAATTAAGCCAGCTCATTCATTATGTCCAGCAATTCACACAATATACCAGTGGGAGGAGATAAACACTATTCTGATAGAATACATTTATTTTAATCTTCAAAACACAACCCTTTTTCTTCATTCTCATCATCATCATCAGTAGAATCTGCATAGGACTCAATGGTGTTGTATATGAAAGAATACAGCTTGACATCTGGTCCTGAAGTAGAACAGTTTCTGCATTGTTCATTGTAGTATCTCAGCAACAGCCTATAAATGTCCCCTTCAAAAACCAAAAAGAAATCATTAAATACCATGGAAGAACATGCCATATGAGCAATGTATGATTGCAAAGGAAGGCTAGAAATGCACATGCACACTGAGATAGTGGAACATCTGTAAATGAGCCGTGCCAGAGGAGGCAGATGACTGTGTAGTGGGAATGTTTGCAGGTTGTTCAGAACATAGGATGGGTTCCCTCAACCTCCTGCACAAGCTATCCCAACATTAGGCTTGCATATACATTACTTACAAATGTACTGCCAAGTGGCAAGCTTTGTGTTTCTGGCCCAGAAATCAGAAGAGACTTAACAATTACAGTAGGACAATGGATACACTGCTTTTCTTGTATTGCTATTGGATAACACATCAGACCATATCTTGCAGGATCAAGACAGAACCACTAGAATACAACTTCATATCAAGAATGCCTAAGCAGCTTTTCCCTTTTCAAAGTATTACTGAGTTATATCAAAAGCTTTTGCAAAACTTCTACCTACCACATGTATCTGTATTTTTCAAATTCTACAGCATAACTCCTAAGTTAATCAGAAAAGTATTTAGAAGTCTTCTAACTGACCAGCACTGTGCAGTAGAACCCAAATTAGAAGAGTTCTCCATTCTGAAAACAGGTGCAAATAAACTGAGACCCATTCACTTGTGTTCAGCACTTGGTGGCAAGAACTTGTATTGGAAAATTTCTGCTTATAGAGATGGTTATGTCTCTTTTGTGCAAACAAAGACTTCTTTTTGCTCACCAATAGTTTGGCCCTTCTCACAGAGAAAAGTATGCATGCTGTAAATGTCCCGCATCAGCTCCACATCTCCAAAGGTAAAATAAACAATATCACGTCCAGCCTCAGCAGCTGCCAATATCTGAATTAAGGCTGAAACAATGAAAAAAGATTAGACATGAACACAGGAAAAAACAATTTGCTGAAGGGAAAAACACAGCTTAAGTTTACAACAAATAACCATAGCACCCATTTCCATGTGGATGCTGCAAAGCAGTACAAACAACGGGTAGCTAAGTATTACTTCCACTTTTTAAATAAAATAAAGGATGCTGGGCACTGCAGGTCAAGAATGTTGAAGCATTTTGCTAGAGCTGTTAGTGACATCCACTCTTACTTCCAGATAAACAACGTACTTAAAACTGAGAGGGGTTTATTTTGGTCCATGTCTGCCCCCAAGCAGCATGCAGCCATTAATTAGCCAATAAATGCCTGTGGCAGTGTAAGGCAACAGAGCAGCACCTTCCATCCTGGTTTGAGCTGCCTCTACAGCCACAGTCAGTGGGGTAAAAAACCATGAGCACGTGGCAATTTCCATTCTGTGCCACCTGTCAGAAGGAATGAAGCCAACCCTTTCACCAGGTAAGCTATGCAAAGTGGGAGCTGACCCAACTTTTAGTTCCAATAGGAGAACTATGGTTCTGCAGCCTCTTCCTGCACCATTCAAGATGTCCATCATACCTACAACAGAATTATGCAGCATGGAATACAATGGCTTATTCTGACCTGTGAGGGGTGATGTCAGCAATGCAATTCATGTTATTTAACTTCCAGCTTCCTGTGAAACTCATTGGCCCAAGCTGCATGCCAAGTTCTGCCAACAGTCAAAATTACAATATAGACAGACTTTGTTCCTCTATGTGCAAAAGAAAGAAAAATGTTTCCTATCTTGGAACAGTTTTTTAAAGATTCACCTAGAGAAATCATCTGGGGTATTGATCAGCAGTGCAGCTAAGCCAAGCTAATGACCCAGTGCAATTGGCTCTGGTCCACTTCTCACCTGGCTCCTGACTTTTCTGCAGCTCTCTGGTGCCCATCAGACATCACTGTGCCAATTCCATACACCAAAGTGACAGAAAAGTTATAGATGAAGAATAAAAGCCAACTGTTTTCTGCTAGAACAGCAGTTGAATTGGCTGAGAGAAGGGTTTGCTAAGAGCCAGAGCTGAGGCAAGGGAGGGCACCAGATCACTGGGCCAAGAACAACGAAGGGGAGAAGAAACAATGAGAGGGACAAGAAAAACCAGGAACATTTTAGGCAGCACCAAACTTACAAGAGTGCAGCTTTTTCACCAGCCAGCACTGCCAGACCGGTGCCATAGAGGCATGTAATCAATCACAGGTTCATTTCAGGGAACTACAACAGCCCAAACAACGAACCCCAGCAACTATTTCATCTGCTGCAGCCCGTCTTACTTCAGAGCCTGTTGGTGCAGCTCTGATATTAATTCTTCCTTTTTCTACCCAGTAAGTAGAGTTAATTAAAATGTGATTAATATTGGCTTTGTAAAGATTAATTTCCAATAAAACAGTGTACATACTGCATTACCACCCGCTAGTGGAAGCTAAATAGAAAGCTGTTCAGACCTCAGCTCAAGAATCTTTCATATTTTTAAACAGAAACTTATTAAAACACTGCATTCCTTAATCAAAAAAGAAAAAAAAAAAAAAAAAAAAAAAAAAAAAAAAAAAAAAAAAAAAAAAAAACCAAAAAACCTCCACTTGTAAACCCACAGCCAAAATTATAAATTACATGATTCATATGTGAAATTAATCTCAATCTGGGAATGATATTTTAATTAAACTACTGAACCAGCTGTGGATTTAGTAAAGCTTCAGTAGTTCAGCTTTTAAAGAGTCTAATTAACTAGCTTGCATAGGGGAACAGAACCTAATGAATCTTATTATTCATTCCAAACAAACAATGCAGTTTCACTTTACAAGATATTAGAAATATCCTACTGTTTATTTTGAATTGCTGTAGAGCCTATGAAACAAAGATCAATACTTCTGTCAAGAATCAGACTTCACAATCTTCTGGACATTAATGATAGACAATAGCACGGGAGATTTCTATGCTACTGATACAAAAAGAAGCATCACAGGAAGAGCAACAGAGCCTGTGGTACCAGGGTCTGGAGGGATCTGAGCTCTGCTGCCCCTTGCACCTAGCTGATGTGACCCCACTTAGCTTCTGGACTGGCACCTGAAGGAATGGTTGTCCTGACATCCCTTCTTCTACATTACAAAAATATACATAGGATATTACAGTTCAGATCCAAGACTTCTTGCAAACTGAAGTATTTATTAAATCTTCCTAACATAAATCAAGTATGCTCTGATCCTACAGTAAATATTAGTCCTGATATTGATAAGATATGCATTTGGCAGCCTGTTTTATCTAATGGAAATCAAAAAACAACTGCCAGGAACTCAACGAACATTGAGAAAAAAATAGATGCTTTATGGATTAAGCTCATTATAAAAGAAAACTAATGAAGCTGGTAGCCTAATGACTGTCTCACTGTAGCTACCTAAAGTTGTTCTGAAAAGCAAATTTTAAATACTCTATAAATGCTTGGAAACAACAAAAAAATGTAAATTTCTATTTAGAATTATATGAACCAGGATATAAATTTACATGTTAGGATCCATCAGTTCTTGGATTGATGGAAAAGGTCTTAAATGAATGTAGGCATGTGGTATCTGCTGCATTATAAATACTCTAATTAAATATAAAATAACATGAGAAAGTGAATGATACATCAGGCAAGTCAGGAAAGAAAGCAGCATGACTGAGTGACTGGAAACCTCTCTGGCATACAGCGGTATATTAAGGAGCAAAACTAAACATTAAGCATTGCCAGCAAATTTGTGAAGCCTTGAAAATTACCAGGTGCTTTAAACAGCTTTGCAGTGATATGAATTTCAGGCAGAATCTAAAAAGACTGCTCCAGATAGGTCAACTGATTTAGATGACTGACAACTGCAATGAACACGTTCTGTGAAAACTGCATGTTTGTGCTTTGGAAGGGTTCAGAACTACAAGTCCTTGCAAGCCCAGCATTTCACCATCACATGCTTGCCTTAAACTTTAAACTGAAAATAGCATAAAAGTCTAAAGAACAGAGCAGAATGCTCCTTTATTGTTTAAGGTCACATTACTCATGGCCTAAAGATCAATGCTAATGAACCAATTCTATAGGATGCCATTTCTTGGCAAAAATGTATTAATTAGAACAAAAGCAAAAAACGTACTTGAACAAAAAAATATGGCTCAGGATCAAAATGTAAGTTACTGGATTAATTTGAGCATTAACTAATTGCTACAATTTACCTTTTAATCGGGAGTCCCCTCCAAAGGCACCACATCCCCAGTTTCCCGTGGCTACTGCAGAGAGATGTTGAGGTGGAACATTGGGTCGAGAGAAGCCACAGTAGGCCTGCATGCAGACAAGAGTGTCAGAGATGGATTTGAGGTAACCTGGTGTAACACTTTCAAATGAGGAAATGATAACAAAAATCAATATTGTCTTCTAGCAATATCAAATTCAAACTACTTCAATACACCATAGTCTTCCTTTAAATTTAACATCAGTAACAAAAAAATTTAAGGTAAGAAGACTTTTGCCTTATTTGGACTCAAGTTAAAAATTAAGATACAGGTGCTGAGCCCCAGGCATTTCATCGCAGCTACAGGAAACTTCTCAGGGTAGCCTGAACAGAAAATTAAGTCAGACTTAAAATTTTCTTTAAATACCAATCAGTGCTTATAAAAAAACATCAGCCAAACCAACATACCTTATAAACATTGCAGTGATCTACCGTAATTTATTTTAAAAATCCAATCCAAATCAATACAATGAAAATTGTAGGCAGATCATAAATTCACTGATGTAGGTAATTAGAATTTTGTACTACGATATCAGTGAAGTTTACAAACTGTACTTAACTGTCTTTTTTTAGGGCTAATTTCATTACCAACCATGAAGAAACAAGCTGATGAATGTTACTTTAGTCAAGATGCTAAGGTTTTACAACTAATTGAAATTAGTCCTTCGGCACTGTACATCATTTTGAGAGGGTGTATTCCCTTTCCAGCTGAGAATTAGGGCAGTGTGTTCCTGTGTTTCAATTTTTTTTAAAATACACCCTATAGTATTCTCTACCCTCCTGTACCGCAGAAAGCAGGAGGCTTTAGCCACAGTACTATTGAGCCATTATATTCAATACCCAAGCTAAAGCAGAGGCCCACTACATCTGTAAACATGGAATCACACTAAGGAGAATCATCAGCATGTTTGATCCCCAAAATAAGCACACTGCTAGAGTATAACTGAATTAGCATTCTTGTGCACCACAGCCCAGTAAAAACAGCACTGCCACTGCTTTACAGGCCACACACCTCTCACTACCTATGCCTTACACTGGCCATGCAATGCCCTAATTCTAGCCCATTAACTTTCTTACTAACTTAGGAGAATCTGCTTTATGAACTGGAGACTGATTCCAGACACAGCATGTCAGCAGATAAAATTTGTGCGTGAGATAACAGCTAAGGCCTTGAAAACACTGGCACAGGTTGAAAGCTTAAGTTTCATAACCATAAACAGCTCACTGATGGCAATTACTACTCCCTGAAAAAATACAACCTTAAAAGCTGGGAAAAGACTGCTTTAGCTTCAACAAAAGAACAGCAGCAAAACAACAAGAAAAACAAGTGACAGGAAGACCTCAGCTATGCAGATGATAAAGCACCTGCCACAGCTTGGGAAAGTAACTCAATGTTCCCATACATTATGCAGTACATAATCCAGGGCAGAGACCAAGGACTGGGAAACATCTCAAATATCTTACTTAAGGACAAGTTCCAAAATTAGGGATGGCAGAGAAGAGAAGAGAAAAAAATGATGTCCACCACAGTTCCAGCTCCCCTGTTAAAGAGCTCTTCAGCCTGGCAGCTCTGATGTGTGATATTATCAAGGACCACAGTCACTGCAAGTGTAGTTTTGTATGCTCACAGCTGACTTAGGGCAGGGTCAAGGACTGGTAACTTTGAATATATAAAGGTAAAAATTAATAATGTGCAAGAATTATTAGTAGGAAGTGTGGTAGTTTTGAATGTCAGCCCAGAAGTTTTGTTTAAAGGATTAAAACTGGCCTGCACTGTCAGTCTTCTTGAAGACTGTAAGCTTTAACTGGCATGTATACACATATATGCAGTTACAATAGCCCTTACAGCTACTGTGAAAATAAAAGGGATCTATGAACAGCTGGATCTGATCTCAAGAAGACATCAATATAGGAAAAGGTAAACTCCCAGGCAACATGTCAATACCCCAAGAGCAAAGAAGAAAGGTGAAAGAAGAGCAAGTGGCACCATATTTATGAACTGTTCCATGTTAAAACATGAGGTACTACCTCCTTTTCCACCTTGACTGCACAGCTGAGTAGGATTCAACAGCACAAATCATAAGGAAAGAACTTAAACTCATAATTTAGAATCAAAGAATAGCTTGAGTTGGAAGGGACCTTAAAAACCACCTTGTTCCAACCCACCTGCCATGGGCTGGAATGCCATTCACTAGATCAGGTTGTTCAGGGCCCCATCCAACCTGGGACTGAACACTACCAGGGATGGGGCAGCCACAACTTCCCTTGGCAACCTGTTACCGTGCCTCAGCCCCCCTTACAGTAAGGGATTTATTCCTAATATATAATTTAAACCTGTCCTCTGTCAATTTAAAACCACTGCCCCTTGTACTGTCATTATTTGCCCATATTAAAAGTCCCCTAAAAGTTTTCATAAGCCCCTTTAAGCCTTCTCTTCTCCATGATAAACAACCCCAGCTCTCAGCCTGCCATAAAGAAGCAGGGCAGGGAAGAGTTAACAAAATGTATATCCAAGTTTCATTTATATTTTTGAAAGTCATATAAAATACACCTTTGAATAGCACATCAAAGGACAAGAAATATATCTGACAACCTTTTGCTTTAACATTGCACAGCAAAACCCTGTCATACGAGACACAACTAAGCAAGAACTTCCTTAGATGAAGACAATAATATAAAAACATTTGAAAAGCTTCTATAAACTTTAGACTGCAGGCTGTTGTAAGAAGTTACTGGCCTTGTTGAGCTCTCTTCTAATTTTCTCTGGACCAAACTGATCAAGGAAACGTCTGAAGTGAAATGCATCTATAGCAACAATTTCAGTGTAGCGCCGTTGCCATTCATCCCTAAAATCAGAGGAGGGGAGAAAAGTAGATGACATTAGTTGTTTAATATCAGCCATGTAACCTCAATTCAAAATTCCCTGCAGAGCTTCTCTCTTAGAGGCAGCTGAAAAGGTGAACTCATAAGAGACAATGGAGCACTTTTTCTTCGTGGGTTGGGAATGAAAGCAGAATCAGAAATGAGACAGGCCTCCCCATAAATTTCAAATTACCTTGGCTAGACTTTGGGCATGAACGTGAAACAAATCTAATTACACAGCACTATTTATCAAGTATGTAAGAACACTGCAAGGTCAGTGTTTCTCTGTCTTCCTCCAACATTTAAATAAAAGTACACTGTGTATGTTTCTATACCAAATGAGTAATTTTGTGTATACACTCTAATGACATTGCTGGAGAAATAAATTCAAGAGCTCAGAGCTTTCTACTCAGATTCATGGTATTGATTCTTATTTTGATACACATCAGCTGCACTGTGGCATCTGAGGTATCGTCAAACTTCTTGTGACATCGCAAACCACAGTTCAGTCAGTATCTTAACAAAAATGTGTATTAAATGCATAAATCTCTAAACTGTAAAAGATGTTGGTTTAAGAACCAACATAAGGGCAGGTACTACTTATCAGCATTAGTATAGCATGACCAATAGGACTTTCTTAGCTTGTTGGCTCTACAGAAGAGAGCAACATCAAGCAAATATCCTAATAAGGCAGATGCTAAGAAAGTACCAAGTTTTCAAACTTTTAACATTTATTTATTCCTTCACTTAAAACACTTATGTGGAACTTTACCTAGGGGTCTTATCTTCATGGCTCCTTGCCCAGCGGTAAGTCTCTGCATAGCCCGTGTACTCACTGTACTGTTCAGTACCTGAAACAAAGGATTTTCCAGATTACATATAAAAGATTACATGTATAGATATTTTTTTCACTTGGAAAACCTTTGATAGGAATCACTGCTTCTCCAAATGAACACACAGCTCTCAGAAGCAATGGGAAACAGAGAATTTGTATTTGCACCACAAATACAAGATTTCCTTGCAATGGTCCTTTCTCACAGGGGATGAGCAGCACCCACCACAGAACATTATGAGTGCAGATCTAGGTATGCTGCCCAGTATATGATGAGAACTGGTCAACACCAACAAACTACCTCTGTAAAAGCACAAGGACTCAAAAAAACCACAGTCTGGAACATATTTGGCTGCTCTTGAAAAGGTCCAGCAGGGTATCTTGGCAAGTATTAAAGGCTGTCAAGAAAGCAGCTCCTTAAGGCCACCAGTAATTTTAGCTACTATGATCTCCAATACCAACTCCTTTTCAAAGATTTATCCCAAGACCAAGAAACATATCTTAACTAAGAACAAGGATCATAACCTTTCCAAAAGGCTGCCTTTCATCTCATTTCATAGAGCTTCAGGACCTTGCTTCAGAACCTGGGCATTGCTCAAATGCTTCAGAGAAATACTCCTGAAATAATTCCACAAAATCACACCTTTACCCCCTGTTCTGAGCTCACAACAGCTGAGTTTCAGATGTGATCACAGAATAGTCTGGGTTGGAAGATACGCCCAAGGATCATCGAGTTCAACTCTTCAGTGACCTCGTGACCTTGGTATTATTAGCACCATGCTCTGACCAGCTGAGCTGACTTGCTTGGTGGTTCATACAGGTATAGTTTGGTACAACTACAAACAGTAAGAGTAAGAAAAAGTGAACTGTTGAGCAGCCCCTTAATTTGTGACACCATCTATGCCTATAAATAGAATGGGGAAAATAGTTTTTAAAGAAATGCAAGCAGACAGCACAAAACATCTGATTACTAAGACAAGAATACTGCCTAACTATTGCACAGATCAGCAATACCTTGAGAATACAAATGTGTAAATTTAATCTAAGTTTTCCAATCCCTAAATAAAAATGCAATTGAGGTTGAACAATCAAAAACATAAAACTCCTAACTTTAAACTTCACTGACAAGGAAATTTGAGTGTTTACCTCCATAGAATCAAGCATGGAAACAAGCTGCTAAAAACTGTTTACAATGACGCATATACATCAAGATATTTTCCCCATTTACCCATATTAATTTTAACTGACAAGACTTATCAATGCTCATTTAACTCATCTGCCCTGTTACCCGCTCATTATTTATTTAGTCTAGAAGATTAATCATTCTGAGGGCACACAAATCTCACTCGAGGCTATTTTGAAAAGTTGCTATGCAAAATGAGTGGGATTGTAAGAGATTCCTCACCAAGTTCACTTCCTGAATAGAAAATCATCTGAAAAATGTGGATGGCAGAATATGCCTATGTCTTCACATACATCCATGCCTTCGGACAAAGGACAACCACAAGCAGCTTCCACATTCAGAAACCAGCCTTCCAATTGAATTGCAGGCTATCAGCCTTCACGAAGACTTTTCCTGACATGAGTAAAATTCAGTTCTCTTGGTGTGCTTGGTAAAAGTGTCTGAGCACAGAGCAAGTCAAGACAGACAAGGGAAAAATGTGACTCTTTTGAGAGCTCTCTTTAGAGGACAACCTAGCAAAACCTCCAGCTTCAAAAAGGAAGCATTTCCTTTGGTGTCTAAGCTGGTGAAAGAAAACTTTAGGTCATCAAGATATTGTACCAGAATAGACTAAATGATAAAGTATTAGGCTGGCTTTTTCAAAGTTCATTGTTTTCATTAATTTTTATGGAAGTGTAGTGTCTGATGACAAAAGCACCAGGAAACAAACAAACAAGCAAACAGACACACATACACACATATATCTATAAAAAAAAATCAATACTGGAGAAACTCAAGGAAATCACATAGACTCTAAAGTCATGTCCCAGAAACCCAAAGTTAATGAAAATCAATGAGTTTTCGTAAGTGAAGCTCTGGAAATTTGTCAGACAAAAATGATTATTCGACTGGCAACACTTTTGCCTGTAAACTACTGTGATATAAACTTCTGTTGCTGGGAGAATAGAAGCAGTATGGGATAAGTTGGATATGTTAATGGGTTTTTTTCCTTCCCATTAAAAAAAAAAAAGGAGGTAAAAAAGAGGGAAACCACAAATGAAGTTCCATCAAAACTTTCAAAACAAGCTACAAAACCTAGAAAAGCCTATCTAAAGTCAAAAGAATGTGTATACAAGTACCATTCAAAAATCCATCCTTTGTGAGACTTCTAAAAGTTACAGCATCACACAAAAAGCAAAATTGCCGAGTGTTGGTGTTTATGGGATCTCACCAAATTAGACAGATTTGCAATTGTTACTAAAAACAAATATATCTTTCTCAGACTCCACAGTCTAGCTTTACATTTGCATATGATCTGTACAGCATTATAATGTTTCCAGGGATTGGGAACAATCCCGTCATAGTGTTCCTCTAGTATTTCTAATGAGCTAGAAATTATACCCCTGCAGAGGCAGGACAACTAGCACTAACTAAAAAGTAGATGTGAAAATTGAAAGAGTTTAGTTTTGTAATCACCAACGTAAAGGCACATTTAGTGCCATAAATAAGAGGAAGGTCCTTCCTTCCTGTTCAATCAGTCCTTCCAATCCTTATCTTGCACCACCATTAGTCTATGGCTCTCCCAACACTGGCACAATCAGCCTGCTAAATCCAGCTGAAAACCAATTTTCTCCTCTGAGTAAATTTTCAGCCAAATCAATTATCTCATCTCCTCTCATTTGCTACCTGGGTAATGTGGTCAGAAGTCTCCAAAACTGCTGTCAGAGACTGAAAATAATTCATTTATTATGTCAAACATTGACATGCAGTTTTGTTCATCATAAAAAGCAACAACCAAAGAAGCCTCCCTGAAGACTGGGACTCTGGACTGAAAGTCAAACTGCTGATTAGATAAAGGGAAAACTATAGTTCAGTCATCTCAAACTGAA
>VZTR01030783.1:653504-668890 GCA_013400775.1 Chaetops frenatus
GATACTCTTTTTATTTTGCCTCTGTCACTTCCCTGTCCCCTCACCCTTTCCCCCTTTCTCTTCTTTCTCTTTCTCTCTCATATTTACTATCAAGTAAAACCCATACTATTGACTGGCATATGGTCTTGTTTGCACCTTAATTCGGGCAGGGGCATTTCTAAGAACCTTAGTAATCGGATCATGACAACCACCCTGCTAAGATGTGGTCCCAACTGGCCATCGATAGATCTGTAGATTTAAAACAAACATGGGACACAGCTTCATCTACTCTTAAAGCTGCCCAAGAATGTGTGAGCTCAAACAGGGAGAAAAAAAGAAAGAAAAAAAAATCTGAATGAAGACCACTCACACTTCTTCACAGCTCTACCAGAAATGCAGCAGTGGGAATCTCTGGTGTTGCTGCTGACATTTCTGTAGGTGGATGTCTGAGCTGAAAAACTCGACTGTTTGCCTGACCAGTTTTATAGTCATTACAGCAGTGATCTTAACCAGATACTGTGATATCACAACAAATTTAATTTATCTCCCAATTTCTTGGGCTCCTCTGCAAATTTAAGCTACACAGTTATACCCATTAGGCCACCGAGTCAAGATGCATCACAAAGAATGCAATTTATCAAGAGGATCGTGACACAGAGGAGACTTGGCTAAGGACCAAGGTGGAAAAGCTCCAGGGATTAAATAAAAATGATGGAATGGATATTTCCATTAGAGAAAAACTCCATATCCCAAATACTAATTGCAAAACACTGAATGATAAAATAGCAAGAAAGATAAAATGTTGCTGCAGTGAAAAAGCGTTCTCACCTTGTCTATGCCAAATCACCAATTTTGTTTGCAAGGGAAAGGAAGAAGGTCTTTCAAAACACTCATTTAGTGTTTCCCCCTAATCAGTTATTACCCAGACTGATAGCTGTGCTCTGTTTTTACCCTTCCCAAAAAAGTCTCTCCCAGAGGACACTGCTTAAAATATGTTAATACAGTATCATATCCAAAATACAGAACAGAAGTCTCTGATGGCCAAGAACTTTTTTCCTGACTCATTTTTCTAAAATGTAATCACAAAAGCAAATTTATCAAAAACTTTTCACAGAAAAGGCATTAATTCTGGCAGAGTGGAAAAACAAAATAAAACACTGTCTTAAAAAGATTACCAAGCATAAGACTGAAAACAAAAGATGCTCTGCCCAGTACAATCAATAACTCAGGACAGAGTAAGACCTGCAAGATTTAATCTCAAATTTCTACTGTGTATGCATGTGAGAAAAAGAAGTACTATTGATGGATTTTTCCAAGAAATGTGTTCTAATACCTACAGAAACTCTTGACTTTTGAGACAGCTCAGGGAACTAAACCAAACATTTTTACTACATGAAAACTTTCAGTTTTATAAACTGAAAAATATAAACATAGTCTATTATAATATTTACCCAGAGGATCTCTCTGATCATACATTTCTTCTTTATAGTTGCTCTTTAGTGTAAAAAAAGTAGTATTATAGCATTGTTTTATTTCTTCAGTCATAAAAAATGCTCGTTCATGTATAGAACTGAGACATGCAGCACAAGCTGAGCTGCTCCAGTTCTTAACAGTGACATTTGGTCATTTGATGGTAACTGTTTTAATCCAATGGATAATAAAACAATCCAAGCTCTATGACAGAGTGGGAAGCAAAAGGAAAAACCCTTTCAGCTAAGCTCTGGACAGACAGGATGTCTCCATACACAGCCACTCAGTAACACACCAGAGAAGCAGCTAGTTTTTGATGTAACTGGGAACGCATAACTAACTTACAAGTAACACAAACACCTATGTGGAACTTACAAGATCAAAATCCTTCAGAGACAGTTCCTAGCTTTCTACCCTTTTCTAATGGATGCAGATTTTCTACTCTTCCACTTCCTCCTTTTTTAGGTAATCAGAAGGTAGTTCCTCTTCTTAAGAGTGTTCAATCCCTCTGATCACATCAAATGTTGCAAATTCCAGAGAGGAACAAAAACTCTACATCCTTTAACATAACAGAAGCAATATCAGCTAATAGCTGGAAACTGTGGCTGTTACCTATACTGTTCATCAACATTCTTTAGCTAAAGAACACCAAGTCCTCAAATACATTTACATAGGATAAAAGAAGTTCTTCTGCTTGCTATCAGTTTTTTTTCTCCTTTCACAAAACATCTATGAACAGTGTCCCTGTGGTGTTAGGTGGGATGAAGTAGAAGGCTCTTTGTCAAATGAGTATCAATTTTTTTTTCCTTTTTTTAAATCCTTACAGCATTTAAACATACAAAACAGCAACTTGAAATGTATTTTGTAGATATAAAACTAGAATTCTATGTGAAACATTTTCTGTAAAGACTAACCTGTGATGATAAGACATTCATTGTGATCCAAGACTTCAGTGATGAGCCTTGATACAATCAGTTCTGGATTGATTAAAAACCGAATTTCTTCTTGTACTAGTCCTGCCCCGGTCACACCACCTCCAACAAAACGGTTTGCAAAATCAACCTACCAAAAATACAATCAGGAGGATTATGATAGGATAAGCCAAAAAAAAATCATTTCATTTACCACGGTAAATAAAATCCTGTAGAAATTTCCATTATTCTTTTGAAATCTGCTGCTGTTGCTTAAAACTACAAGCAGAGAGACTGATTAACATGATCATGCCTTTCTCTTTTTTTCCATTCAGCTTCTCAGAAAACTTGAGGCAAATGAGACATTACACAGCAAAAGAAATTTTGCATATCAAATGCTCCAAATCCAAGTTTTGTGAGTTTCCCTTGAAGAGGTACACATTTCAGTAAATGTGAAAGATGAAAACAGCATTCTTTTTAGGGACACTGAAAAATCACTACTTTGTCCTTTGAAAAGCACTCTGCCCCAATTGTCTGCACTGAAGCATCTTTAGATTAACACTGTTCCTGCAACAGTTCTATATCCAAAAAACCCTCTTATGAATTCTTCTAACTTGAGGCAAATCATTTTGACTCCAAAGGTTTCTGCTTGAAATAGAGAAGTTCTGGACTATTTTTTGCTGCAACAGAACATATTTTGCAAATTACATTTTCATATGGACAGCAGTTTTAAAATGAGTTTGTTTATTTAATAAAGTAATTACTATTCACTCAAATTAACTGCCCATATAAATTTATAATTTTTAAAAGTTACTTCATCTTTCAAATGCTATGAGCTTCTTACTGGTTTTTACTTAGGTAGCTGATGAAAGCACAGGTACAGGAGGGGGACAGAAGTTGCTGGGGTGACATGAACACCTGTGTAGATTACAAAACTGACCCAGGAGGCAGAGTCCAAAGCACACCAAGAGCCAGCCACTACAGCAGCATGTGTTCCTTTAGTCTATCCTGGAAATACCAACACATTTCAGTTGTTTAAGATTTGCTAAACTCGACTACGGTAAAAAAAGTTATATGAAAACTACTCAAATGTTCAGTGTGCCAGGGCCCCAAAGCACTGTAACTGTGCTGAGCAGCCTCCCCTGGGACCCCACCCTTGTCCCACACGAACACCTGCCCTGTCCTGCACCTCACCTGAGACACATCATCTGTGGGCCCACATCCAGCCCTGTGCTCTGCTGATGCCCACATGCTCACCAGACATCTCTCACTGTCCTTGGTGCCCTGACTCACCACCTTGCCTTTGTCTGACATGCACCAGCCAGTCAGCAGGAAGTGTGATTGTCACCACCCCTGCCCACTGAGGCTGGGGTCACTGTGGACTCCTGCATTGTCCTGCCTTGGTCACCCTGCTCTCTGCTGGAGTGATTGTTCTTCATCTGACCAGAGATATTTTGTTTGATAAGATTTGAAACAGCCAGGAGTAAAAATATCACATCCTAGGCAATACTCCCTTTTACAGGGTGCAACACTAGAAAAATGATCATTATTGAGCAATTTCTGAGTTCTTCATAACTTCGGCACACATTTGAATGCTCAAGTTTCATAAAGTTATGAGACACTTTAAAGTCTGAGCAAAAAGCATGGCAGAAAAAATTCTCTTCCTCTCCTTCCTCCTCTTCCAATGCAGTACTTGTGCCTGGCTAAAGAAGTTCTAATTCTTACTTTTTTTGGGTAAAATAATTCTAGAAGGCAGATTTTTCTTTTTTAAAGAAAAGCAGAAAGCAAACAACTAATTTGAAAATTCAAAAGTGTTCCTTCCTATAGATATGAACAGGACATGAATTCCTTTTGCTGACTGCCTCCCAGACTGAAACAGTGGTGCTGGCAGTAGCAAGGAAGTCTCCTGGAGCACTGACCTGGTCAGCGTCTGGGGCACAAGAATAAATTTTTAAAATAAACTGAAACCCTTGACAAGTCATCAAGATCACAGCCTGAATCTTTTGTCTTGTCAGTCTTTGATCCTGGCTTGAACCAGAAGACCTGAAGCTGTCCAGGACTTGTGATTTTCTGTCAGCTCTTTCTGTAACAGGTACATGTGCTACCTAGATGAGCTGGGGAACACTGACAGTACTAAGACTTCCCATGGAATTAATTTTGATGGGTTTTTTTAAGCTGCATAACATCTTGTCATTTAAGTCAATTGAGGATAAACAAGGAACTTTGTTAAGCTGGCAGACCATGGAAGTATGACAAAAACATGAAAGCCACATTTACTGTTATATGCACTTACCTGTAGCATACCTTGTCCATTGCTTTCAATGGTACCTTCATAGGTGACATGCAATCTAGACAGTTTTTTCTGAGATCTACCATTGAGGAAAAATATTGTACAGAAAGCATAATTTCAGAACTCCCACACAAAAACATTCATTTTAAAACAAAACTCACCCAAACCTTACATTACACGCTTACACACCTTAAACATAAGGTGGTTTAAAAAAAAAAAAAACAAACCAAAAACCCTGACAGATTAAAGAAAACATGTTTGTCTTCCAGAAACAATGTGGAAAAGTTTACCATGCTCATTTGTTCAGATTCTCCACCTTTTACCATAAAACCCCAAACCTGAAATTTTAAGTTTTTCTTGTTCCACATTAACTCATTAACCAGCAATAAAGCTGCAATACTTGTGTTCATGCTGGTTATCATCCATTCTTCATTACATTTCCTGTCATTTCTTAAATCAAGCCATTCCTCTCTTTGTTTCCCCCACTCAAGCAATAGCACCAAAGATAGGCTACTGTTTTAAAACTTCAACTGAGACTTGTTTGCTTTACAGACAAACATATGGGAAAACTCAGGACATACACTACTGCCCTCTGTACTTCTTTCTACAGTAATCCATAGCAAACATTGTTTCCTGTAGTACTTCCAGACCTGAATCAATTCCAAATGAATGACACTCAGTTATCGTGGACTTAAGAAATTTCTTACATTAACAGGATGTTTGACTTACCTCTCCCAGTCTGGAAACTCCTGGAGACATTGCCTTGTAAACGTCACCAATCCCGTAGGTTCTACAGGCAAACCAACCCCAAAGGAAAATGTATTAACTGTGGGAGCTTTAGCCCTTAGATTATCTTAACTGGCAAGCTTTGAAAACTACAAACATCATTCCTGGTAGATACCAAGAGCTTAACCTTCCTCAAGAGTGACTCTGATTCTTCCCCTGATACCCAATGCTCTAATTGAAGACAAGTAACATGAAGACCAAAATATTTACTTCTCTTCCCACTTTGCAGTTTGAATAATTAAGTTTTTCCAGACCTAGGAAAAATTATTTCTTCTGTGATTTTTCACTTTAACAACACTAGACACTACTAGAAAGACCCAGTAGCTGAAGTAAGATGTGCTGCCTTAGAGAAAAAGATACTGTGAATTTTTAAAATCAACAACTGTTCAATGTCAAAAGACAATCCAGAAAGTATTCAACCTATGGATGGAGGAAGAAGCAGCTCATATTTCAAAGAAATTCCAACTACGTCAATAAGGATGCAGAGTTAGCAGATTACAAAGCAAGCAGTTTTTAACCCTGCCAGGATGCTTGTGAAATTCACTGTATTCCAAATGAGAAAAGACTCCTGCCCTTGAAGGAAAAAGAGGAGCTGTTTCTCATCACAGGAAGGATGCAGTATCATCCTTTCTCTTTATTTCACTCAAAAAAGTTCAGTTTTGCAACAAAAAGAAAATATCAACCTTTTATTAGGTGATATCATCCTAATAAAATCTTCAATTAAGACTAATTTCTCTGCTAGAGAAAGTCTACTGTGCTGATTTGTGAAAAGGGTTACTTTCTCTGAAAAAAGTGCATAGCTTTTAAGTATAGTAATCAAGTGCTGTTTCACAAGGGAATTCTGGTATCAGTTGTGGTATTTTACAAATCAAGCATTCACTTTTTGAGCACAAAGTCTTCAGTCTCCACTATACTCTTTTACAGAGAATTCAATTATTATTTACAATAAAAACAGTTGCGAAATTATTACAGTAATTTATAGAGCTAAGCTATTTCATTAATTCCTGGGACAAAAAAAAAAAAGAATATGGAATGGGGTATTTTAAAGGTATGATATGAATTTTTAATTCAAGAAAAGATCATTCAAGAATCTCTTTAATATTATTTAAAGTTTTAATGTTAGGAAACCTAATATGTTAGTTTCATAAAGCATGTTCCCATCAGATTTCACATGCACAGTGGCTCAGGGACAGCGATGTAAATTTAGGATTTGGTTTGCACAAAAACATTATTATTCAAGTATTAAAAAAAGCTGGCACACCATATTTCTTCTCAGTCCCACACATAGATCACAAGCTACTTTTTACCTCAGAGATTTAGTTCTACTGACATTGCTTAAAGTCTGACAGCTGAAATAGGGAATAGCTGCATTTACTTTGTGGTGAATTAAAATGATGAAATGAAGATGGTCTGAACCAAGTAAGCTTTTTCTATTGAATAGTTTAAATCTGTCTTTCTTTTAAAACAAACCCTTCTGAGAAAGTATGAAGTTAATAGTAAAATGCTGACATGTGAAGAAAAAGTTCTTTAAAAAAAAGATCTGATGTATGCTACTACAGTAAAATCTCTTTCTCACCAAAAGTGCAATATATAAGCTATGGTAGTTATCACAAAAATAAATCTGTTTTTGAAAGCTTATGTAAGTGTTCAAATCTGTGGTAATAACAGAAGATCTGACTATTCTCTAATTTATCCAAGACCAGGAAATATCTCATGTCGTGCTATCATTTGTTTCATTTGAACTAGGCAAACTTCAAAACAGCTTTGTTTTGGAACCACAGAAGGGAAAAATCTGAAATACCAATACAAGTAGGGGAAAATCCCTCAGAACTACAAACATTATAGTCGAAAGATTAAATATGCATTCTGCATGAGAAGTGAAGCTTGATTCAAAATCTTCAAGCCTGTGATTTTAAAGACTGTATGGTGCCAAATTCCCTCTACATCCTCACTCTGATGTGGTGAGGCAAGTGGTTGCATATATTACGAGCATTATACATATACACATACATTTATATCTACACATCTGCACAATGATACACATACACATTTATATCTGTATCTACAGAGGCCTAAAAATATATCTCTGTATTTCACACACACCCCATATACACCTACACATATATTTATATATATTTATCAGAAAAAATAGAATGAGCTCTGGACAAAATATTTGCTTGCATGCATCATACATATAGTAAGAAGTGCCATTAATATGACTATCAGTATACTTTGCAAGCTGGCTTTTGTTACATACTTGGCTGCATAGCCATTTCTAAATTTAATGGGATTATATTTTTCATATATCTTCTTTGTAGCTCAAAAAAAAGAATAAAGGATATACTTTTTTCTGTGACTCTTCTAAAATAGCAGAAAAGGGTCTTAAGTTTCTCAGGCTTTCTTGGTGACCTCCCTTCAAACAACCTGAAAAACAGGAAATAAAAGCAAACTATTAGATTTCAAGGATATAGTGCTGAGCAATTAGTGCTACTTACTAATTGCAATTTGATTTTTTGTAATTACTATGCACACATTTCATTAGCCTTGCATTTAAGTGCTGTACTGTAGAAAGAACACTCTAGACAGCCCCTCTGTAATTCAAGATGTTAGGAGCAATGAGTTTATTGACTTGCTATATTTCTGATGAAGATGCCAAGTGAATGCCTCTCTCAATTGCACCAATTTTCTACCACCAAGCAATATAATTTCAATATAAACATTTTGAAAAGCTCCTAGTTTTATTTGCAACAAACTGAAATGTTTAACAGGCCATTAAGTGACCAAGGGGTGAAAACATATATGTTGAGTACTCCAAGATCCAAATGTCTTACCCTCCTTTCAGCTCAGTGAGTTGCTCAGAAGAATTGATGCAACCATGTTGCTTTCAAGAGCTGCACTGCACTAGCAGCATTTCTTAAAAAAAGAACCTTCCCCCAACAGAAATGGCTCCATCCACTGGGCTGTTACTGCCATTCTTAAAGCCATTTTTAAGAAAACTAAGCATTAAAAGGAAGGATCCTATTTTTAGCCATTAAGTGAATGTATTCTTTTAAGGTTAGCTGAAATACTTTTACTGCATCATCTATCTTCCAGCAACTTGAACACGCATTACTTAATTTCACTCCAGCAGAGTGACAAGGCATTGTTATTGGCAACCCATAATGGGATTTATCTGGAAGGAAGAACAGCAGTGACTTCAGAAATAATGCCCTTTGAATAGTTAGTTTACTAAGAGATGTCTGACCCACTGAAAGCCCTGAGGATATAAGATTCCCCCCCAATAAACAGTCTAAGTAAAGGAATGACACAACATTATTCATTTGTTTCTGTGTAGTGAAATGACAATCTGCCTTTAAAACCAGAATGCTGAGAGGTAAGAATTGCACTAGATTCAGTAAGGAAGTGAACTAGATTTTTTTCAGCATTTAAAAATTCTTATGATGTATATAGGCTGAAGAGATGAACTGCATCCAAAAATCTATATTAAGTCACAGAGATTGATTTTATTAGCATGTTATTCTTTGAACAGTAATCAGGATTTAGGAAGGTAAACTCCAGACTTCTACAGCATACTCTAAAACGGGCCTATATGCAAGTTTTATCAAGGCCTTAAGCTTGCACAGGTAAAAACAGGTTTATAAAAGGAGTTAATGTGTGCACGTGTGTGCAGCTGTTACCTAAATTACCCCCAACCTCTTATCTGGAAGTCCCATTTTGTATGAAGCCTTTAAACTGGTAATTTATTTATCAGCCTGACCATGCCTTTACTAAATTTTCTGCCTCCTCACATCAAAGTGACATCTTGCTTACATTGCAAACTCTCAGGGGAGAGAGTTCTTCATGTCCCAAAGGCAATATGTGACTCAATACAAAGAGCAGGCTGGGCAAGAAAGGTGCAGAACTTGAAAAACTATGCCTAAAGTAAGTCAGATCAGGCTAAAATCAGTCATATTTGTGAATGCAACAGGAAAAGCAAGTGATATTTACATGTTTCAAAAGTGGCCTGGTCCTACACCAATAATTAAACTGAGGACATAACACAGCAAAGTTACAAACCTTTTAACCTTGAACCTTACTTCTGAAATAATTAATTAGGCAAAATTATGAAAATAAAATTTTTGAAGCAAGAATTTTAAAGAATAAAGCTATATGAAGGCATCACTAAGATATTAAATAAAATCATTCTTCAAATGCTGAGACACAGATCCTACTAAAAAACCACCCAGAAATCTAAGCAAAACCACATAATTTCCTGACAGGACCACCTAGGACCAAAACCCATTAATTTCAATTAAAGAATTCATCCAAATGAAGGACACTGTAAATCAAATGCAAACCACTGCAAGTCCACTTTCAGGTGAAGTAATTGAAATCTTACTGGCAATTGCATATGTAAGCTTTGTACAGGACGTTCCCACTGCCATGCAGCACCTTCCATTTATCAGCTCCAGGAGCTGATAAAGGAAACCTCCAGGACTGATCACCAAATTCATCTCTGGCTCTCCAGCCAAGCCAGGGGAATAGCAATATTCATCAACCAGAAGACCTCCATAGAGGTACATTGATATATTCAAGGCCAGAGATTTTAAAACATAAGAAAGTAGATGTGTAAATTTCGTGTTTATGACACTGTAGATTGTTAAAGTCATTGTGGTTAAATGAAAAATCTTTCCTAGCAAATAGTCAGACATTTAATTGTTCTGAAGAGAATTCCAACACATGAGAAATAAAATACTAAAAGAAGTAAGAAGCGATACTGGGAAAATGGAAAACAACTGTCAGTGAACATACAGTAAAGTTATAAGGCAACAGTTCACACTATTTCAACAATTATTACAAAAACATGTGCATTTTTTTGCATGAGTATTTATTTTCCTAAAAAATTGGGGTAGAAGAAGAAGCATTTTAAAAGCGCAATCAATATTCTTTTTTTTTGCAGTCATAACTGTCAACTCAAAATTGTCATATTTGCAACCAACATTTCCACCCTCTAAAGCTGGAGTCAAAAGCTTCAGAGAACCTACTCCCAACTCCTCCCAGTGCTGAGGCAAGTAGACTTCAAACTTGCAAGGAACTTCAAAGGGTGCATTGAAAATGACACAAGAGAAAAATTATTTAAGAACATTAATAGCTTCACAAAAGTGACCTTGCCATGCATGGAGTTTACTGGGGAGTATTTAAACTGGCCTAAGTAAACAATTCCCAAATACATGGTTTCTGATTAAGGTAAAATTAAAATACAGTATTTACCTGTAAAATTTAATTTCCAAGGAGTTAAATTGCTCCCCTGATGTTACTCTAAGAACTGGCTCCAGCAGGAGCCATTACAATCACGTGATTTAATCTCCCAGTTAATAATTTCATAATGATATTTCCATACCCAGGCTGGGCTTCCTTTGAATGTTTCTTTTCAAAGAGAATAATCATGCCTTCATATTGAAATTGGAACCTATTGTGAGACCCAGAAAGGTGTACACACTGTAACAATATGCAAAAATTTGCAGTATGGATCATACTTCAAAGAATAATTCCCATTCATAAATCCATGGCATTCCATGTCACTCCTTGCAGAAGTGTGGATACATGATTATGTACTTGTGACTCCTACAATTAACCATGTGTACTTTTTCCTCCACTACCCCACAGGCACTAAAAGGTGCCTTTGTCTTTACTACTGGACTTTAGGACACACTTGTGTTGTTTCTTATATTTTAGTGTGATCTCACTAAAGATAATGTAACATCTAAATAAGTACAAAACATTTTACTAAAACCTGACCTTCTCCTACAAATAAAAGTCAAAGAAGGATTTACATGGAAGTCATATGAAGAGATTAATTTCACCCAGTAAATGGACTGAGCAGGGGGAAGGATGGAAAGTTAAGGCAGAAAGGAAAAATACTGAATAGACATTTTCTTCCACCTCAACAACAGAGCTAATCACTAAACAGTTTTAGTCTGAGGTACTGGATGACAAAACACTTGGAAAAGAGAATAAATGAAATATCTTGCTTTTTCTATCTTGCTGCATTTCAAGCCTATGCTGATGTATATATACATGTAGGGGTGGAAATAATACGCTTAAGTATGTTACTGTCCAACTTGTACTGCCCTCCATATGATTGAGGGCTATTTTGATTAATTGGCTGAGCATCCTCAGTTGCTGAGCATCCTCAATGGGAACCACTGAAATTTCATGCTGATACACAGCACCCTAAAGGAAAAACTAATATAGTGTTGAATGGTCCAATAACCTCATCATTTAGGATTGCATTAGTTGCACTGGGGAGCACATAAGAGGCATTTCTTCCATCTTTCTCCTGCATTTCCCAACCTATTGGCATAAAAAAGTGGAGTTCCAGGAACAAAAGAGAAATATAAAACTCTCTCTTTTTCAAAACCAGTATCATATTTTTAATGAAGTATTTTTGAGCTTTGCCTTCCAGTACTAAGCACAGCTTATCAAAACAGTTTCAAAAGGATTCTCTCTCAGTATGATTTGACATTTTTTATTCAACTGTGCTCAAGGCAACCTTAGTCACATCCACATTAAGGATTGTCTATAGATATTAGTGTATCTAAGGTCAAGGAAAGCTGTGTGCATTAATGTGCACAGAGAGAGAGAAGCCCACCATGTAAGATTTGGAGTGTGTCTGTAATGAATTACGTGTGCTTACCACACAACTGCATGGGACAGACAGACAACAATTTCATTCTCTAAATATATGAAAGCAAATCTGATTACCATATAGGAATAACTGGAATTACACTAATTACCCATATCCTTTGCCACAAATATTTTTCAAGAAAGCAGTTTTGGTTGATTATTTATTGGGTGGGGTTCCCCCACACAAAAACATATATCTGCCTTTTAAAATGGAGTTTTGAATCACTAAAGCTTCACTTCAGTAAAAAAGATAGGAGATAGGACCAATCAAGGACTTTGAAGAATGGAGAATGGAGCTGCAACAGGTGTTTCATTGCTATAATTTATGCTTCCCTTTCCAAGGGAAACAAACTACACTGTATTTTGCGAACAGCAATACCCCAGATCCACTCTGGTCTCCAAAGTACCCCAGGGGGTGTGCAAGACAACCCACTAGGCTGCAGGAACAATATATTTTTGTCCCATTCATTAAATAAAAAACATTTTGAAGTAGTGATTATTTAATCTTTCTCTCATCCTTTCTAAACTTTTTGCATGTTTTATAATGCGATATATTAGTAAAGCAGCACATGTATGTAATTCCTAAGTGAAGAAACACAAATACATTGGGAGCACATGCTCAGAAACGTTTTACTGATAGGTATGTGTGCTCAAAAAAAGTTTGGAGAGCACTGCCCTAGACAGTTTTAAATATAAATACTTAAACATCATTTAGATAATGCAAGATGAGGAAACCTTAGCAAACTGAAAATAGGACATTCTTATATCCAGTATAAAATAGAAACCCTTACTAGAAAGTCCTGCAGTCACTGAAAATATTTTAAGCGAGAATTAGAAGGAAAACTATTCAGAATATCACAACTTCACTTTACGAAATTTGGATTTACTGGAAATCAAAGCAGAATAATCCAAAAAAGAAATTCCTTCCAGAGAGATGAAAGGCAGGCAAATTACCTGTCCTCTGACAAAACAAAAGGAAATGCCACTGTCCACATCTTGTGCTTCCCGAGAGGAAAACAAGCACAGCTGTACACAAGTCAGGTACAGCAACCTCGCTTCTGCTTTTCTGGTGCCTGGTGTGTGCCTCTTCCACTCAACATGAATTCTATCTTTCTATATTAAAACTGCCTTCCTTCTCTCTGCTTATAAACAATGTAATTTTAGACTTTTCTAATTTCCTTGGTATCAAGTGGGAGAAAAACAAAACATTCAATATTTCAACCTCATGGGCAATTTCTTATTTACTGTGATGTGTCATAGGTACAAGCTGTCGTCATCTGAGAAGTTATTTAAGAACACTGCACTATTCAACAACGTTATGTTAAATTAGAATTTCACCTCTAGATTAAATAATGACTTCTAAGATGTCTGTAAACAAAAAAATGGAGTAATGTAATTTTGTTGGGAAATCTAGATGCAAAAAACTATCTTTCATCTCAGATGCTTCCATATGCTCACATCTCTCTTCTCTGTGCTTTTCAATCTGTAGCTGCGTTTATTGTGACAAGTAACTTGGAGCATTATAAATCTGCTTTAATGAAAGGTTTTGGTGATTAATGAGGCTTAAAATACATCAGGTTGATATCTGACCTTGATGAAATTATAAGATGCTAACTCCAAGCACTCAACACCAGGGAATAGCAGGGTAAAATGTTTTAGCCTGGGGATCAAAAACAAAGGACAACCAACAGCATGGTACAACTAAGTTCTGGACTACATTACTATATTTACTAAGCTAAAACACATTCAGATTCAGCACTGTTTTAATCACTACAGCAAAGTAATTACTCCAGATTCATAAAAATAGTGTCCTTCTGAAGCTATTTAAAGAGTGTTTCCACATTTACCAAACACAAAGGTTGATTTAAATTTTTTTTACAGAAAATTATACTCGATTTCAAGTAATCCATCCAGGGCTAATCAGTTCACATGCCCAAAGCAGACATAACAGAATGAGTTTTGTAGGATCTGTGTCCTTTAACTCAGAAAATCTAGACTTAGATTATCAGAGGAGCAATACATCTCAGTCCAAACCAAGTTCTCTCCAAGTCATTAGATAATTTATTCCCCAGAGAATATTCATTAGTGTTGTGAAATTGATGTTGTTTATGGAGAGATAATTGCATTACTGGTAAATTAGATTTCAACTCTCCTGCATAAATGTACCATACAGTTTCCCATTTCCTTTCATATATTATATATTCCATAAAAGAAATCTATCTTAACTAGTGTGTTTTTCTCCTCATTTCCAATCACTTGAAATTACTTTAAAGGTTTGTTTGATAAAGATGAAGAAATTCAGTCCCAGTGGATTCCTGGTGGTTTCAGACCAGAGCATGCACTAATATATCTGCCAGAAGATCCACCAGGCTCCTGTTGTTAGACTTACGGCCTTCAGTTCTGAATTCAACCCCAGTGGCTTTCGTGGGAGCTATCACATCTCCAGTTTAACTATGGAGTCTTTGATCAAGGAAAATGGAAGAGTTCTAACTTGACACAACAACTAAAACAGATCTGTAGCAGGTCAAAGACACAACAGAAGCAAAGCAGGCCCTTGACAAACCTGTGTCCTTTCCAGAACACAAACTTGAGATTGCAGACATTTTTCCTTACATCTTGCTTTCACATATAACCACACTAGCCAGTTTCCCAAATTACCAAATTCTGTAGTGTCTATAGTGTAATTACGACTATCACCACAATCAACTATTTTAAACTCTGCAACCAACATCATAAATGTAGAGAGTCAATGCAATTCAGGCTCTACATTCAACCAGAATGCAACTTCCAAGAAAAATTCATCAATAAGATAAATAAAATGGCCAATTCAATTATTTCTTTCTTTTGTGGGTTTTTTTTTTTGCATAAAGTTGTCCAATCTATTGCCATCATATATATTATAGTAGTATTTTTTAAAAAGAAAAATTGAACAGTAAATTTAACTTGATATTTTGAACGGAAGCAATATTTTATACTATTTAGTATGACCTAATGCTTGGCCACTGAATGGATGTCATTCTATCTGCTAGAGTTCATAAATATTAAAGCTTTTAAACTATGAATTCCATTTTATCAACAATATTTGAAGTGAATTATATTATTAATGACTTAAGACTCATAATAGGCTCACTCTTGCCAAGCAAAGAAGGGAAGAATTCAATTAAATTACTGAGTATTTAATTATACACAGGTGACTTTCAGTCTGCAGCAAGATTAGGATCCAAAATGGACAGTCAGTGTCACAACACACCATTAAACCAAGTGCTTCAGTGTCAAAAGAGGAA
>VZTR01030783.1:688983-704766 GCA_013400775.1 Chaetops frenatus
TTAAATTACATTTATGGAAAACTTTAAAAGGGCATTAAGTGAAGTTCTAGAAACTTAGAAATAGAGACTTGCATGTAAAAGCAGATGGTAACAAAGTCTCACATCCCAGCTGTTCTGGACTTCTAAAAGGATCTAGCATTCAGTAGTATCCATCATGTAAGTTTTAGTGGAAAGAAGTGAGAAATGGAACTCCTTTTCTAATCTTGTATCAAAACTAATTACAGCTGTAATTTTAAGACAACTATTTTTAAAGGGTGAAGAAAAATAGCAATATATTCCTTCAGTTTGACAAGTGACTTTGTTTTCCTGCTCCATGGCTTTTTATCAGATTCTAGAATAAGCTGATATTTGTGCCACAANNNNAAACCCTCAACTGCTAACAGGCAGTTTTGAGGCTAAACCAGTGAATTCATGCTTGACTGGAAAAGGAGAAAGAGGAGCACAGAGAAAGTAGTCTGGTACAGTCTTCCCTCATGCTGAAGGTTCTTCCCTATAATCAAGTATAAACAGGAAAGAAATTGTTCTTTTTACACATCATTATAATTTTTCTTTCCATCTCACAGAAAAATCCAAAGGTAAAAGCTATATAGCTTTTTCATAATATAGAAGGATTTCCTGAATGCTGAATCTACATGGGAATCAACAGCAAATATGCAATTACTGGCCATTAAAATAGACTGATTGGCTTCAAACAGCTTTCCCAAGAGACAAAAAGACCACAAGAGATCCATACACGGGCACTGCAGACACACACACGGTTTTCTCTATACTAGAAGCAAATCTAACAGTTGGAAACTGAATATTACACAGTGGAGACTGTCTTTGTAAAGATACTGATAGGACATCTTCTTTAAGTATTCCTACTTGATTCAAGTAGGCACCAAGGGCTTAAAGAGAGCCTGGAAAAGCAAGTTTTGAAAAGCATAAGTGCCTTAAGTGATTCAAGCATTTAAAATGTCAATGACCTTTAGTACTTTCTCAGCTTGAAAAAAGTCTATGGTATAGATGCCATACCTATCTGTCAGCAACATCTCATTTTGCACACTACAAAACAACACACCCTGCATGACAAGGCTGCTTGTCTCAACTCTCAGCTTTAATCCAGTCAAGCCACAGGGATGTAAAAATGGACAATAGTTCCACATACAACAGAACAGTACAATGAAAGCACAACGACAAAAGATTCCTAGGAAAGTCTAACAGCAAGAAGCACAAGTAACCAGCACCACTTCCTCATTTGCAGTAATCAGTTTCAGAAATTCCCAGAGTCCATCAAAATACCTCTGTGGGTGTCAATGAGATCTTTCAAACAGCAATTTCTCCGAATTCCTTCAAAACCTGATGTAAGACCATAGCATCCTCTAGCTCCCCTAAAAAGGGGTTCCATAACCCTCTATTCAGTATCTCAATAATTACTTTTGTCTGGTGTAAAAACCCTTACCTACTAGGAACACTCATCTGGTGTCCCTTAACTGCTGCACTAGAAGAATGGACAGTCATTTCCTCTTCACCCTCTTTTACATTTCTTTTGGACAGCACTGTTACACCCATTACTCATGTCCCTCAACTAAGATGAAAAGGTGAAATGATCCTAACTTATTTAGACATTCCTCATATAGAAACTATTACATACCTTTACACCACTTCTGACACCTCTCCTGGAGTCTTCTCCATTTCACAAACTTTCCACACAGATGATCAAGATCAAAAAGTCCAGACAAACAAAATATAGTTATGGATTCACTGTATTGTATCTGCAAGATGTATTATGATCGATTTTGCAGATCCCTTGCAGAAGCTCAGAGACAATCACTGCCTACACCACACAAATTTACCTGAAGTAAATCTTTGGTCTATGCCATTTTCAGATTTAAACACTCCTCTGTTCCTTAAAGGGCACAACAGATGCAAGCAATGAGAGGAAGAATTCATTAACAAGAATTATGCTTAAGCTCTAAGAGACTTTAAAGCAGTATAATAAAAACAAAGCATGTCCAGCACAAGCAGGCCCAATCTAAAGCAGCAGACCATGTGATTCTCTTAAATCAGAGAGCCCTGCTTTTCCCTCTAGATAAAGTTGCTGTTGTCACAGATTAGTCTAAGGCACAAACCTTGAATAGCCTAACTAGACTTTTTATTTCACACACTTCGGAAAAAGAAAAATAACTTGGTTTTGCCTGGAAAGTGGAATGGCAAATCTAGAGGAAAGAAAAATAAAAACTGCTACCGTACTTAGCACTGTTGAGCAAAAGCATGTAATTAATAGCCAACCCATCACAATTCCCAGAAATAAAGCTCATCTAAAACACATTGTGGGTTTCAATACAGCTCCATCCATAGTTGTTTCCTCACATTTCCTTTTCTGCTTGTTGCTTACTCTTTCCTGGCTTCTAGGTAAGTTCTGGGAAAACAGATGCAAGGATGACTTCCAAGTGACAAGAATTTTGCACATACAAAGAAAAATATCAGCACTAGTAACTTTTATCCATTAAGTAATAAATTGAAAAAATCCTAAGCATGATGCCAATATCAACAGACAGATGGCAAAACAAATTAATACAACACTATGGAAATTCTGTAGAGAACAGCAAAACAGTCAGATGTCTGAAGTAAACAGCCACTAAGATCTTTACATACATTGTTCTATGAACAAGTTCTATGTTCTATGTATAAGTTCCATGAAATTTTCAAAAGAAACAGAAAAGAATACAAACTTTGAAATGTACTTCACTGTACGAACAGGAATTATACTTGCACACATTAAGTGACACTCAAGAGAATCTTTTGAAAAGTGTGAGGGCTCCCTCTTCTGACAACACTTTGGCCAAACTGCAGAACTCGTAGGCTGTGTTGTTCCAGAAAAATATCTTGGTTCACATCCATGATACTTATTTCCTATTAGTTAAGAAAGCTGAGAGTGTTTTAATCTTAAGGGAAAATAAACCTAAGCCCAAGAAACTGGCAATTATTGTTATTATAAGAAGAATTACTTGAATCTTATGAAGTAGTGTTTAAAAATAATGCATATTTTGATAGTATAACTTGCAAGGAAGTACCTAAAATAGGAAACTCAATGCAAGACTGATATGAGAGTATTTAAGAGATTAATAGGTGAGGTGAGCTGCGACCATAATCAGAAGATTATGAAAAATAAAATTAAGAAAAATAAAAAGAAGATTATGAAAAGAACAATGGAACTTTATAACCAAACATAGACCTATTGGAGTAATATCTGAATAATCCTTTAAACAGATACCACTAGATTTATGGACTCAGCTCCCTTCTAAATCAGACCACAAAACCCTCGGTTAAGCAGGCATTGAAAGTCAATAGTGCCCAACAATATAAATACACATCTGACAATCACAGACTCTGTTTTAATCTTTTTCTTCTAATATATATTTGTGACCACTTCTGTTGAGCTGCTGCCACTCCCTTTGGGCTGATTACTTAGGCCAGCTTTCCTTTTAACCAACCCCCTCAACCTTGGCTGGGCAAACCTGAAACAGCTCCTCTGTACCCTCAAAATCATAGGATAAACAACCAAATACACAGGCCAATGGTAAGCCCTTAATCATTAATTCCCAAATACAATAAATTCAAAAGCACTACAGCTCACTACAGCCAGTATATTTAGGTCACTTCCACAGAGGATGTCAACTCTCACACAAGAGCTGCTCACTTAAACAGACTGCAAGTATTTTTTGAAAGCAGATGCCTTGTAAATTTACAAAACTTGGAAAGTTCACACATCCCTTTATAATAGCAAAATTCAAGCATTTCTCTGCAAAATCTATCCCCTCCATATGTCCTGTTCACTGAACTCAATACATTCAGCAAAGCAAGCCAGGGCTTGCTTTTCCTCCTGTGGTTCACAGGAAGCAACTGTGTCACAAGCTCCTCACTGCTTCTTATTTAAAATACTGCTGCACACTCTTTTAACTTGGTCTAAAATCTATGTATGAAACAGATCTCCTCCCTTCATCTCAGAACCACACAAATAAATCATCATTCCCAGGATACAGAAATTTCCTTTTCATTCTTATAAAAGATTGATGCCCAATCCATAGTTTATTCCCCTATTGTTCCCTCTCCTCTGGAGACAGCTGATATTACTTACGCTCTCTGGCTGATGTTCTCTGAATCTAATGACCCAGAGTTTCCAAAATCCCAAATGCACACTGTGAACACATCAGGACAAGCTCAGTTGTGCTTGTAGGAGTATGATGCAAAATCTGGTATGTTCCTGAGTCAGATTTTTAACTGAACAGCACTCACACTTTAAAACATTCTGGTTTAAGTACATACACTTCAATAACACAGGAGTGAACAGCTGAACAGGGCAAGTTCATTTTGCTTAGCACAAGAGTCAACAGGAGCAGAAACTGACTGTCCACAGCCTCTACCACGGAGCCACATCAGCAACCCCAGAGATGAGAGGGGGGAGCACTAAATCTGCAACATGGGTGAGCACAGCAGCTCTCATGGCTTGCAAGTATGATACCACTGAGATTTTTATAGGTGCCTTTTGTCAGTAGTAACAACAATGTGCTGCATGCAAAAGAAAATTCATTCTGTGAAAGAGCAGTCCCCACACGCAATGGAGACAGGCAACAGAGAACAGAACAGCTCCTCTGATCACATGGCCTAAGCAGACATCTATTTAGATACATAACAAACAAAATTCACTTCAAATCAAACTCAGTTTCCACTGAATCTTAATAGAGCTTAGCAAACCCTTCCCAAGAAAACAAGCGGGTGTGTTTTAGAAGTGCTGAAGAAAAATACAATTTTTACTGCGTCTTAATTCAATCTTTCATTATGCCTTAATTAATAGTTTCTGATTGTCAGTCAGGATGTACATTAATAACAGTCCAACTTGCATTTGAGACCTACTATTTCATTTTTTCCCATCCTCCCGATGAAAGTACTCATACCTAACACTTGAAGCCATAAAACCCACCCCAGTCTTTCAATGGCTCTAAAGTTTAAATTTACCATCTCACCAAATACCAAAATTTTCACAGTCTATACAAACACCACTGCAATAGAATATGAAAGTTTTACAAAATAGGAAAAAAAAGACCAACATTTTTTAAAACAAACAAACAAAAAAAATGACACTGGAAATTTTAATATCATTTAATAAATCTGGTTTTTGTAAAACAGGAAAAGGGCATTTCTCATCTTGTCTTCAGGAAGCTTAGGCATTACTGAAGAACCCAAATTACATGTATAAAATTTTAAATTAAGCCAGTTTATAAAGTATAATTATTGTTTCAGCCAAAGTTACCAGCTAAACAGCTGCTCAGTTAGGTGACAACTGCAAACATTTACTCTTGAAAAAGGAAATAAAGCCAAAAGCATCGAGACATATTGGCAAAGTAGTCACTTTTTTGTTACTTTTCTTCCTATTCTAAATTGACTTGTTTTACCTTCTCACAGAAGTCAGTAAGAGCTGTGAAGTCCCATTTCTTGGAATAAGCAATGTTGTACCTCAATATGGCCTCCTAGGGAAGGAGCACAACAAAATAGAGCTTAGAGATAATCAATAATGGAAGAAAAACCATTGTAGGAAATTTCCTTGTTGAAGGAGCAGCACCATCTGGTGGCTAAAACCTGCCACAGAGCCTACCAAAATCCCTAACACCGTATTAATATAGAGCAAATCCTTGATACTGAGCCCTCTGGTTTGGGTTTAGCAGTGAATAAGCTTCAGTCTTTGGGGCTTTTTCTCCTAACACAAAACAAGTCAATACACGCTGGTATCTTCTAACAAACAACATAAATGTTCCCCATCCTGTGCTTTCTCTTGTTAGCAGTACCAAGAAAACATATTTAAGGTATAAAAGCTATATAGCACAAGTTGCATCAGTTTAGGAACTTAAAGAATCAGAACGACAGCAAAATTAAATAGACCCTTTACAACAACACAACCCTTAAAAAATTCACAAGAAAAAAATATCAAATAAAATAACATCAAGGGAAGTCTCCTAAGTTGCTGGGGAAGCTCTATTTGTTCATTTAAAGTTTATCTACGGCTCTTGCATCCTCCTCCTTCCCTGCCTTTCAGGTATAACCTAAATTACGTTATTCTTCACCAAAAAAAACATAATAGCAACTCTAAGCTGCTCCAAATCAATATTCATGTTACTGCGAGACTTTGTGCCAACATAACTGTAAGAGTTATCAAGAGCATTAGTCTCCAAAATCTACAGATTCTTGTCAGCAGCTTGAATTGTGGTTTTAGTGGAGTGAACTGATGCGAAGAGTTACTATTTCCAACTCTCTCACCTGTGCATCCCTGACCATCTGGCTCCACAAAACCCTCACGCTATGTTTACCACAGACCAATATATACTGCTGGACAAACATAGTTTTGTGTAGACTTTAAAATGACAATTCCTTTTGATAATCTGAATAAATTCAGTGGCAACACTTAGTACTCGTTAAGAATTTTCATTCTTTAGGGAACCCCTTGAACACCACAGATTTTTTCATAATTTATTTTTCTAAGTGATTAAACAAATAGAACCAAGCCAGAATCACTGGCAGTATACAGACAACCTGAATATACTTATATGTAGATAGACTTGATTTCAAACTGACAGGCTTACCTTCAAATCATGTGAGCAGGTAAATTTGTTAAGTAAGGCAGTTTGGATTAGTTCCCACCGACTTCCAGCAGTTCTATCTCCATTCTTTAAAGTAAAAGCCCATAACGAAGTTAAATTAAGTTATTCAAAACAGAAAGACACATTTACTAATAACTGTCATCTGTAAAATTGCTAAGTGAAAAGACTGAGTGTATTTAATAGGGGCTATAATAATTCTTTGTTCCTGAGTCAAGTATCAATAATCATTATAGAGTTTTTACTGTAGGACACATTTGCTGGTTATACCCTAGTCTGAAGTATTTCAGTGGGTATGTTTAAGTCTCAAGCAGTGACTAGAAATACCAGACCAACAAAGCAGACAAGGCTAATCTCTGCCATTGGTTTAGAAGAACAAGCGTCAGATACACCTTACTATCAGCAATACCTGAGAGAGTATTATAATCAAACTGTGCTTACAAATTCATTCATGTCTGTTGAAACTGCAAATTGCTTGACACACACACAAAATATATAACATATAAATACATAAGTAAATAAATACATCATTTTTAAGGAGTTCAAGTTTACACTCCATATAAATATGGAAATATATATATCATCAAATCATAGCTAGGCAAAATAATTACCATGAAAAAAAAGTCTTCTGCTCTATCTGAGGCACCATGACTCAAAATCCAGTTTTTCAGACTTGGTTTTCTAATTCCATAGTTAGTTTGGCAATTGAAAAAATGCAGCAAACTGAAAACTCATCTATGGGTTAACAAACTTATTTGATTACATAACTGTGAATACTTAATCTTACCTCATCCTCTACAGGGTATAAATTTTGTTCTGAGCAGGGCATTTTAACATGCTTGTTGTCCCACAAATCTTTGTAGTGAGTTGGAAAAGGTTTAGGTACCTCTCCTTCCCTCAGAAGATCTACCTGTAATACAGAAGGAGAAGGGCAAAAAAAAATCAGACTGTACTTTCAAGTTTTTAACTGAAAGAAATAAAAAATAAGCAAAAATACAGTTTAAAAAGCTCTCATCTATATAGCCATCTTTTTTGAAAAGGGGAAAGCTACAAACTGACAACATGATAGCTACTCAGAAAAAATCCACCTGGCAATCTTACATGATACCTGTTGAAAAGAACACCACCTTATCATTAAACCTCTTGAAACACACCCAAACAGAGGTAATATATTCAATTACTCTATATCCAATCACCAGCTAAAGATTTCCTCATTTATCAATTTAAGTATCTAGATATTTTCATCCAAATATTTTCAAAATGTAGTTACAAATGTAACCATAGTCATGTGCAGAAATAGTGGTTTTAACTTCAAACTGAAAGAGATGAGAAATCATTATAGATAGTGTAATATCTCAAGTTTACTCCACAGAACATCAGAAAAGTAAAATTAAAGAACACCATTTTCTTAAAGACCTAATTTGCTATACAGCCCTCTGGCAGCATTAAGTCTCTCAGAATATGTGTTTAAACTCAATGTGCCTTTCTTTAAGGGTGGGATTTATCCATGACCCCATAGGTTTTGGGTCACATCTTATTTCAACAATAATTAGACTGCATACTACTCCAAAGGAGTATATGTTTATATCTGATTTGATCAGAAATGCACTGGTAAAATTCCTAGAAGCTCTGCGTCTTTTCCGTATCTTAGGACTATCTTGAGCCTTTTGCATGTCTCAAACCCAAACCAGAATCACATTAAAATGAAAACATAGCATGAAAATGTTGGAAGTACCAATTTTACTTGTAGACAAGTAAGTTTAAATTCCCAAACTTTACAACTCAGTCAAGGAAGCACTCACACCCCCCCACACAAAATAAAAATACTTGCCCCTAACAAGACAGAGGTGGTAAAACTATCATCATGTTTCTTCTGGATCTTAATATCCCAATTCTATGCCCCAGAATAGCCAATTTTCAAGAAAATCAGTTGCCCCAGTCCGCTTGCAAGGAATGGCAAGAAATAATACAAGCAGGATGTCAAAATGTAAGACCAACACATGGCCTTTCATATTATTGAACACTTCAGGCAGAAGTTGGATTGGAGGCAATGCAGTGCATTACTGTACCCTGACAGTCACGGTGTGGTTGGCTGAGGGTCGCAGGTGAGGCAGACGGGCCCCACACGCTGGCATCCTTCTCATCTCTTCAATCGGGGTTCCAAACCATTTCTTGTTGGTTGGAAGAGGAGGTGGTGTATATTTAGCAACCTTCCTTCCTGGCCTCTGGGGTTTGAATTCACACTTTTCTTTCCTGATGGTAAAATATAAGTCATTGAAACATTTTATTTCCACTGAAAAAAAGGGTAGGCAAATACACAAACTTCCACCCCAGGGCTACAAAAATAGCAGTTTATTTGCCAGCCTTTGCTGTGGCCTCAGGCCAAAGCTTTCTTTTGGGGGAACTCCCACCACCACCAACCTTCCCATCCCCAAGACACACAAGTACATGTCTACCAAAACACTCTTTTCTACAGGCTGACAAAGCCCTTCACAGAACTGCAGTGGGTTAGCAAGGCAGAGCATTCCTCTGCAGAGCCATGCTCCTTCCCAACAGGATCTGTTTATCCATGGACAACACCCCAGTAAAGACGTGCAAAACTCCTTTCTTGCCCTACTTGAAGGACTTTAATCAAGTAGAATAATTGCATGTTATACCAAAATATAAAGTCCTTTTGTTTCTGCTCACTCCTTACATGCTTATTCACTTTCTCAGTTCCCATCAAAACCTAAGGTCTTCAGAGCAAAGATTATCCTTTTGTCCTTCCACAACACCCAACATGCAGAGTCCTGTGTCATGCTCAGGGCTCCTGTTTCCATTGCTGCAGTGTAATCACCAGTCATTCTCTCTCCCAAATTATGAATAGAGCCAAACAAAACAAACTAAAGAAAATCTAAAGCCAAAAACATCAACCAAAAACCCCAAACATCTCTACAACTGCTCTCAAAAGTGAATTTTTCCACGTCTATTTCAATCAAAGCATCAATAGCATTGATGGCTTAACAGAATGGATGCACTATTTTTGACAAATGAAACCAGTAGGAATTGTAATTGCACTGGACAAACATATCCTTCAAAAATCCCACTAATAGCCCTATTAAAAACAAGTTATTTTAATCTTACATCCATTGTCTTTGTATCTTAAAATACATTTTACAAAACTCTTTATACAATCCAGCCTCTGAAATCCTGTCACCAAAGAGGAAATTTCCAAGCATGAAAAAAACAAGATGAGAAGGCAGACAGAACGCTACCTTTTCTCCTCAACTTTAGGTATCCTCATGAAGTGAGAAGTGATTTTGGAGTCTCTCTTCACACCCTGTTTTGCACTTTTGCATTCTGATGATGGAGCAGGAGAGATCCCAGGTGCCTTTGTATGCAGACCATCCTCTTTAACAGAATTATCTACTTCCTCAAAACTTCCACAGCCCTTGGCAGAAAAACGTGATTTCCTTGACTCCAATTCAGCATCCCCATATTGAATTCTAAAAGATTTGTTTATGGGTTTTGACATATTAATCTCCTCTCGTTCATCCAGAAATGGACTTGTTTCTTCATCAGCCTCTGACCCATGGCAGCTGTTTTTGGAATTATCCACATCCATCGGTGACTCCGGTTCGCTTTCTTTCTCAAAAGCAGGAGAGTCCCCTGAACTGCTCTGACATTTGCTCAGTTTCCCAGGACCACCAAGATCAGATACACAGGCATCACAACCAGCATCTGAAAGTGGACTTTCTGGAACTACATCCCCTTCCTCTTGTTCACCCATTAAACAGACAGAATTGCAACTCTTCAGCTTCTGTGAATTGCACGAAGCCACTTGTCCATCTGTCTCGACATCTTTCGAAGAAGATTTTGAATTTCCTGTTTTTGAAGCCTGGCCCAATGATAACTTCCTCTGAGTCCAAGTAGCACTGCTTTCTTCACAGCCTCTCTGCTTGCCAGTTTTGTGCATCTGATCAATGTTGGCATTTTTAAAGAGGTCTGCAGACTGTGGCCCCTTCACGGGATCTGTATCTGTGTCTTTGTCCTCAGCTTCCCACTTACATGTACTGCCTGTCTGAGGCAAATTTACTTGCTTTGCACCGACTTCCCCAGATATTTTTGCATAATTTTGCTGACAAGTATTCTCTAGCTTTTTCACATCATGCTCACAAAAGTTCTCTTTTTTAATGGAAGTCATCTTAGGATTTGCTTCAGTATTGTTATTAATTTTGCTGTGTAAGCTGTAGAAGAGAAGGGAATTCAGTGCCTTTCCTCCAAATGAAATTTCTGTGCATATTTTTAAGGAACAATAATAAACAAACAACAGAAAGTACAGATTTTTATTTATTACAGTCCGTAAGTAAGCACTACCAGGATCAACAGGTTTTACTGCACTGAGGACTGGAGATCACTAGCAACCTATTTCCATTTCCAAGGCTCCAAAAGATGATCAATCAGTTGCTTATCTCAGCAATTTATTCCAGTCATTCATTATCCCTATTTTCAATCTAAACAGTACAAGACTCTTATTTAGCTATTTTCTCCAGATGATAAAAAATTAGAAGTTGTGATAAAGCCCTCTGTAACTTTCATTTTTATCCACTAAATACAATGAGCAAGGAAATCAATGGTTTTATGGCCATTCCCTCAGAGCTAAAAATTTATCTAAGAAGAGGAGGGCTCAGCAGTCCATAGTCTCCTATTACTCCCTTATGTTTATAAACAGCCCATGACTCTTCAAAAAAACACCATACAAAAGCTCAAGTGTAAAATATATTGCAAACTGATAATAAAAACTAAAAGCTGCATTAAATCAGGAGGTTTTTAAGAGAAAAATAACCTCATTTGTCTTCGTGTAAGGCAGGGCAGGATAAAAACATGTCCTAATGGTTACACAGGGAAATGAAGTGAGCTTTGTATGACCAGATGTCAGAAAGTAATTTCACATTTACATACTAATTTATGTGTCAGTGTATTGGTAATGAAACTACTTAGAGGATACATGAATATTAAAAAATCCCCTGGCTAGTCTTGGTGAATACACCACTCTGAACAGTATCTTCTCCTGAATGTACTGTTACAACACTGTATATTCCCAGTGCAAACTGAGCACAATAAGCTCTGTAAGTCTGGTCATTGCCCAGCTTCCCATTTACACCAAATAAGAAAATATACAATTACCACACCATCCTAAACTCAGCCACTGAACATTTTAACACATTATAGATTCCTGAAGGCATTAGTTCCATCCATGAATGGTAACAGATCCTCTTGTAAAAGACTACTCAGGATAAGGAGAGATGATAGCTTGGAATTTCATCCACAGGATGATTATTTGAAAACAAAAGAATCTTAGAGGATTTTATTTCATGATAATTTAACTTCCTATGTAGGTATCTATTCCTGAAAATTACAATGAACAAAAGCAAGAGTTATGATACTGCTGCCATCTCTATGACTCTTTAAAGGTACTGACAATATCTGCTGCCAAACTGAGAAATTAAATCTAACACAAAGACAAATTTAAATTAAAATTGTGATGTTAACTGCAGTAGAAAGGCACGTGAAATGTTTACACAACAATTCTGCTTCTTAGAACTGCCTAGGCTCTAATCTGTCAGCAGGGATGAGGAAGGGCAAGAAGGGCATAGAAGAGCAATACTCTTAAAGGGAATTTAAAAAAAATTAAATAATTCATTCTCCCCTTAAGAATCCTCTTAACATCCTTGATTTAGTGCAACCTGTAAGCCTGTAGTTAGCCCTGCATATTAATCATTATCACAAGTTTGTTACTCAAGAGGTTATGCCAAGGTAAGGAAAGCAGCAGAAATGGGGATGTCTCCAATCAGCCAGCTGTACTAGCAACCCGCACTTCTAGCTCTCACCAGGCCCTCTCAAAGAACACAACTGTTGAACAGGCTTATGTTGTGCTTTTTACCTTTTGGACTCCGTTGTCTTGGGTCCTTTATTCTCCAACCAACTGGTAATTGTCCGCTGTTTACAAACTGTAAAACCACAGTTCAGTGTTATTACATGAAACATGATAAAACTGCAACATCTTTGCATATGAAGATAACTTGTACTGGGTGAAGATAAAAACACCTCCAATTAAGCCCTCATTAACATCTCTACTATAGGGAGCATCCAGACACTAGCAGTAATAAAACTACATGTGATGCAATATTTAATTTCCATCAGTCAGCAGCTGTAGTTTTTGCAATAATCTATAAATTCCAGCCATGGTGTGTGATGGGATTTGTTTCATCCAACCTTTTTTTAAAATATATTTAAAAATTTTTAAAATAGTTTAAAAATATAGTTAGAATAGTTAAAAATTAAAAATATACAGTGAATGTGTAGAATTAAAAAAAAAAAACCAAAGGAACTTTTCTAGCTCTCATCATTACCTTTAATCACCACCACAGTGAGCCCCAAAAGCTTCTGCTGAATTTTGGAATGAAGAGACAACATGACATAACTTAAAATAAAAAAAGAACAAACAACAAGGCATCTTTGAGGACCCATCCAAGAACTTTATTTCTATGTAGCATACCGTGAAACATAAGGCTCAATATAGGCATAGCATACGTTAGAAGTGACAAGCACTCAGAAAAGGAATTCTTTTCTCCTCCATCCATAAACAGTTTGAAAAGCTTTTCAGTGCTTACTTTCCTGAACAGCAACAAAATGAAGGACACAATTTCTTCAGATTTACTACCAACAACACAGTTCCAGTCTTATCTGTGTGTTGTTGCAGCTCAGACAAGCTTTCAATAGAACAGCAACACATGAACTAATTATGCAGAGACTTCAGGGGGAATAGGGAGAAAAAAATCAAAGCAATTCTTTCAAAACTGGAAAGTAGTCTTTATTAGTATAAGGGATGTTTTGTTTTGTTGTTATTTAAAGATGTTCTGCAAATTTGGCAATTGGCTTCAATTAGTTTTCTTTCCATTTAAGAGAAAGCATCTCCCTGCCACAGCTGACTGCGCAAGGTCACTCACTGCAAGGTTTGCTCACTGCTTGCAGCTAGGTAAGGAACAGCTCTATGTAGTACTTTACTGTAACAACAGTTTTGCACAACTTCAAAACCAGTAAATAGCTCTGCCTCCTCTGATTCTGAGTGAGTATGGGAAGTATCTCAGCGGTGTTCTGCAAAGGGATGTTGTGTAACTTGTAACAAAGACAGCTTAGCCCGTAGGTAACTTAAGAGACATTGTTTCATAAACACTTTTCCTAACGCTCAAGGCCTTGAACACTTTTATACAGCTGCTTATCAAACGCCCTCATCAGAGGATATCAGAATTTTTAGAATGAGAAGTAATCTCCAGAAAATACTAGAATCATTTTCAGTTATTGTGTAACGGCACAAACAATAGTGCAAAACTGCCACCACGTGACTGGGTTACCAGGGAGCAATGCCAAGCTACAAGCACAGGGATACCTGTGCTATCATCAGCCATTCATAAACACTCAGCTTCACCCCACTCCGATAAAAATAACAGACTGACAGATTTTATGAACTAAAACATTTTTATTTCCAAAGATTCACTAAATTTAAACGTAGTAGTCATTTTGATTAGCACCTTCTAACATTTCACCACTTTCTAAGATTTGAAGTGTTAATCCAAATTTCCTAAGGGTAAGCAGCCAGAAAAAAAAACCAAACACAAAAACTTGAATAGACACGTTAAAACATGGGACAAATAAACCTCTTCAAAGGCAGCTGACCACCTCTTGAGGTATAAACTTGCACTGAGGAAGAAATACTTATTCATTAGCACAATAAATAGAAATGATGGCAGCAGCATCAGAACAGAACAAAATGGCTTTAACTTGAACCTCAACATTTGAGCAGCCATGTAAGCCTTCCAACCAACATAACACACAGCACTTTCATACTTCCAGCAAGGCGTTTTGCTACACATAAGGTGGTGAAAACAAGAGGCAACAAAAGGACAACAAATGCTCATTCTTAGTGTAAACAACAGAACCAGACTTTGCTGTCATTTTTTTTTAAATGGCATCTTTATTTCTACCCAAGATTACGCAAATCATTCCCATAAAACAAACCACTCCCTACAATCTACCTTTGAGGAAAACACCTTCATTTTCAGAATATTCTCATTTACTCTGTAGGAGTGTAAACCTCTAACTAAACTATCATTTACTCGAAGTTGCCTCTTAGTTTGGGGTTAGTGAGATTAAACTCATCAGCTGCAAATGACAGCAAATCTGTCTGGGGTCTTTTTCCCCTTCTATGCATTCCTTTCTATGCCTGAAAGAGGTGCATTAAAATTTTATTGTAACAGCGTTAGCTCCAAATAGAAAACAAAACTAATGCGGCCACGTGGGAACTTCGTCTACGCAGCTTTGTTAGGCGGCAGGAGGAGCAGCCACCCCACCCCATGGGGCCAGCAGCGCTCCAGGCTGGCAGCCACGTGCTTATGTGAGCTCCTGTCATTACTCCTGCTTCTCCCTGTGTGACAGCCTGGCATAACCCCCGCTGAAAGCCCTTTTTCCCACAGCAAGTATTCGTCCCCTCTCCTGCGGAACACGCTACCTTTAGCGGCTCACACTTCTCTTCAATGATTTGCACTCTTAGTGGAAACTTGCAAAGAATCAGACACAAAACCAGTATAAAGGTCCTGCACGCAAAGCCGTCTCCAAGGGGAAGCACTGACCACACCACTGGGCTGGGATAGAGGGGACACGCTGGCACCGGGAAGCGAAGTCAATTCCAGCCCGACAACAAAGGGCAGCTCCTGGGAGGCTCCGTGCAAAGCACATGCGGCCCCCGCCGTTCAGCGCTGCCCACGCCGGCAGCAGCAGGGCACAGATGCCCTGAGCGGCAAAGAGGGACACGGCGACTCGGCGGAGCCCCTGGCCCGGTCACCTCCTCCTCCTCCCGCCCAGCCCCAGGCGCGGCTGCGGGCGGGCCGGGCTGGTGGGGGGTCCGAGCAGTGCTCTCGGCTCGGGCCAGCTCCGCGCTGCCCGGGCTCTGCAGGCACCGCCGGCCCGTCCCCGCACCCCGACAGCGAGCAGGCGGCCGAAGGAGGCGGAGGCGGCACGGCCACCAGCGAGCCCCGCTCCCCGCCCGGCCGCTCCCGCCGCCCCGGGGCCGGTACAAACCTTTATTCCCCACGGCGGTGCCGGAGCTGCTGGC
>VZTR01030783.1:713052-738072 GCA_013400775.1 Chaetops frenatus
TAAATGATAAATGCATCCATGCTAAAAAGCCCATGCATTTCACTTTCTAGTCCTTTCTAGTACAGTCCCTAAAGTTAACCCAAAGCAAAAGGCCCTCTGGGAATAAAGATTTCATGCACAAGCAGAGGTGAAACAGCTGTAAATGTCAAATCCCATGCATTCTAATAGTCATTTTTAAAAGAAACATAGCCCACTGTACTCCAGCTCTTGGTAGGATGATCTGAGTGCTGTACTTAACTCACATTTCATCAGTGTCACACATGGACAGCAATTTTCTCTGCTACCTAGAAAATGCTGCGTTTAGTTTCATGCCATCCACAGAAGATAGCATGAAACTGCCAGAACAAATTTAAACCCTGAATTCTGCAACAAATTCAAACTAGCAAAATAGACTTAAACTTCAGTCAGTGCTTTATAGCACATATTGTCATGAAGAGTGCTACTTTATAACCAAATTAAAGGTGGAAAAGGAAGTAGCTATACAGAAAGAGGACTGGAGAAGAAACACCAAAGATGGGATTTTGCAGAGGATTCCCTTCAAATAAGCAGAAAATCTGTGCTTCAGAAGTATAGTCTAAATAGCTACACCAAGCCTGGATTCTAAGCTTTGGGCCTCAGACCATGTAAATTTTTTTTTTTTTCCCCAGCTCTACTTTACAGTGCATTTGGAGTCATCATTGAAAAAACACGAGGTGCAGAAGATGACCTGAACACCATAGCTGCTGGAACCTTGACAGGAATGCTATACAAAAGCACTGGTAGAGTAGCAAAATATTTCTCATTTTCCTTCTCTTGTGCTTATCCTAGTTATTAGGATTCTCATTACTTCTGCTAAGTACTGACCTGCTTTAAAAAGTGACGGTGTACAAATGGCTATTAACTCAATATCCCCTAACCCACAGTGTTTTTCACACAAGTAAGGCTACTTTAAGGAAAATCTGCACTAAAAAAAAATACAGCTGAATTAAATTTGATTCTTTGCAACTACACAGGACTGACAATAACCATGAGAGCCAAATTATGACTGTTATACATATATACTGAAGAAACACTTCTGTATTTCCTCAGATATATGGTGAGTCAAGTCCAGGACTGGTTGTAGGCAAATGGGAGCTACATTCCAAAGTGAATGGGGACAGGGGAGGAATACACAGAGCGTAGAACTTGACTGCATGAAGATGCAACTTATTACAGGTGATCCATGTGATAGTAATTCACATGATAGTGGTACCTGGAGCTGCAAAAACCCCTCCACGCAAAGAAATTGATGCATATGAAATTATTACTTAGGTGTTCGTGAAACTGTTGTCTTGTGGTAGGACTCTAGTCTTAGCATACTGGTCAAAACCAAAAAAGAAGGTTATTTGAAAACAGCATGGATTTAAGGTGAGTTTGCTGATGCAAACTGAATTGTTTGCAGAAGAGAGGATATGAGCTTCATCAGCAAAATGCCTGTCAACACATGTTCCAAGCTTAGCAGTTGGAGGTATCTTTTTTAGAGGATTGCCTGGTACCACAGATTGACCTTACACATGGAAACATTGACACTTGGAAAAAAGTTTTATGTTGTAAGTAGCTCAGTAAATGTTTGGCTGCATGAGTCACCTGCATTTTATGGAGGAGATAATGCAAGAATTAACCTGTTAACCTATGATTACTTTTGCATATCTAACTGAGCCTCAGTATCTTCAAAGTGTTCCCAAAGGCCTGCTTTATATATGGGGCAGAACAATTTGAGTACTTTTATTTTCCTGATGGCTTAGACTACCTGAGGCCAAAAAAAATTGGCTTGAGCAGCCTTCATAAATACAAGACTCTTAACTTTGCAAGGGCACATAGCTCTCCTGTAATCAGTTACTTCCTTGGGGTTTCATGAGTGGTATAACAGATTAACAAGAACAGCTGCAAAGGGTTGCATATAGAAGCCTAATATTTTCTGTAGGAGTTTATGAGTAAGGAGAACTGTCATCTTACACTCCAGCAGAAGCATCCCCCTTACCTTTCAGAAGTACAGAGCTGGCATTATGTGTAATTTTTTTCAGCACAGTGCAACCATGGATTACTACTCCAGTCACATGCACAGTCATCTGACACTACTAAAGTTTTTCTTACCAGAGCACAGTGGGACATTTGTTTTGTGACACAAGATCTACAGAGCTAATAGTAGCCCTGATAAAGGCAAATGAAGTCAGTAAACCTCTATCCATTACAGTGTTGTGTTTCAGGTGTCTATTGTGCATATGAAGCATAGTGCAGAGAAACTGCTGCCTCTCCTGTCACCTTATGCCAGAACATCCTTTCTTTTTCTGTATGGTAAAACTTTTAAGTTCTGCCTTTGCACTGAATCAGTGTATAGATTTACCTTAAAACCTTGAATATTTAAACCATGAAAAAGATCGACACATATCTGACATATCAAGACTGTAATAATTACCTGTGTGTCATGGAATGTCATGATTGTTGGCATTAAGAAAAGGAAAATGTAAAAGCTATCAAGGACACTGAGTTATAAATCACCATATTTTAGTGTCAGCTGGAAGCTCACACAAACATGCCATTGCAAATCAAGGCTGCTCTGTAGTCCACAAGGGTTGGATACACAGTTGCAGGCAGTGCTGTTCAAACACCCAACTTCCATCATTCCTGCTTTGTTAAAGAGATCAGGAACATACTTAAGAAGCAACAGGATAATGTATGGCAGGTCTTTTTATTATAACTTTATGCTTAACCACAGTGCCAATGGAGGAATCACATCAGCAGCCTTCCTGCACTGAAAAACACTCATGTACACTGCAAAACCTAGATTAAATTTCTGAAACCAATGATTAAGCCTTTGATGAGTGGACAGAAAAAAAAAAATAGTGGCAAGACTTTGTGAAGGCTGAGTTTCTTTGCCCCAAACTGGTCCCAGTTTTCACAATTTGTCCTTGTAGAAGTGTTAATCATTACCAAAATGGCAGCAGTCAAACAGAACACGCACGTTCTAAACCCACTGATTGTGAGCAGTTTTGTGCAAAGCTACTTTACACAGCTTGACTGGGAGAAGATAAGAGAGGATTGAAAACTCTGCAAGTGAGGACAGTGGCAGTTCAGCCTCCTCCTTGTGTTCACTGGCAGTGCCATCAGTCATTGAAAGTTCCCCATTGAAGCGACTGCAGCAGTTAAATCCCCATTAAAAGCAAGTAGCAGCTGGGCTCCATCTCAGCATTACTGCAAGGCTTAGGTTGACAGACACCTATTTATTGGGAGTGGAGAATTGGTGAGAGGAGTTCTAAAATATCTACTGCTTGATTCACCTGACTAAAGTGATCTGCAGCTTTCACATTTCTTTCAGTTTAAATTTAATGCCACTATTACTGACTAGACTTTAGCCCAAATGCAGCAATAGGAGTTTGCATTAATTTGTTACACCAGTCTTACAACTTTTTTTGAGCAATTTTTTGAGCTCACCACTTAACTTCTACCAAGAACATTCAGTTTGAGTCAGAAAAAAACCCTTTGGGTTCCCCTCTGCCACTGGCATACGCAATAGAAATGTTACAGCAACTCAGTCAATTCAATTTGAGTTTTGCTAGAAGGGATCTGGTATCCTCAGTCGACAAGGATGGATTTTTCCATTTAATAAGATGCTATTCTTTATATTTCAATTTTAAGCAAAGGCAGAAATTAATGTCTGTTATGCCATGTTTTTCTGATAAGTGTTAGAAAGCACAAGCATATCTTAAAACAAACACTTAGCCCCCTTGCATGTGCTTTCAACCTCTTTTCTAAACTGACCATCTTTATTTGGTTTTCTTCTAACTGTATTAGTCATGAAAGTACCAAAACACCAAACAAAAATGATTGTCATTGTGCACTATGTCACTGTTATTCCCTCCCACCATGAAAATGCACGTGGTTCCAGTTGTCACAAAGGTACAGCTGGCTGAAGCTCCTGCACTCCTCCTCAAGCATGCAGGTTTGATCACTCAGGAAAAGATACTGAGCTAGATGGGACTTTGGCCTGACCCGGTGTGAGGGCCGTTAATTTCTCACTAGAATTCCTGATGGACTGCAATAAGCAAAAAAGCTAACTAACCTTTCCCTCTTATCTGAGCGTTACACAGGTTGTAGATGTTCTTTTTCTTGAATAATTTTTTTCCCTCTCTTGAGGTTAGGAGTAACAGGAATAGAAGTAAACTAATGCTTTGGACGAACTAAATTCCTTTGTTTATTTTTGTGCAGTAGGAACCCGATCCTAGGTACAGCATGTCGTGCCTTTGGAACAATAGACATTACATAATTTGGTACAGAAAATGGTGTGTGTCTGAAAAGAAGGGAATTGCATGCTAGCAGTAGCTGAAGGTAGTTAGTTGTCATTTTAAGACCTCGGAACACCACCCTGAAAAGTCAATATGTTATGAATTAAGAAGGGCTAAATGTTTTATTGCCAGCAGTAAAATCTGGCTGGGGCTAAAGATCGGTTTTGTGACATCCAGTGAGTAGTTCAGCACAGTTGTGTTAGCTGACAACTTCTTGAGCTATAAACAGCCTATTCTCTGAGCCCAACCCATGTTTTTCTTTGGGCCAGACAGGGCTATTTTCTTATTTCACTTGGCTGGGGAGGGGGAAGGAAGAGCTTTTGGGAGTCTGCTGCAGGTACAGCTCTGGGATATCTTACTTTTCGGCAGTATTTGGAAAAAAGTGAAGAACTTGCTTGTCATCACTTAAGTTTAGGGCTGTCAGGCATTTTGGAAATTTAAAAACCCCTTTTAATGTAACAAGTCTATAGGATTATCAATCAAATGGTGTTTGGAAAAAGGATTTTTTAAAAAATCTGAAATAAGGAAGAGATAAGGGCAATTTACAAGCAGCACCACAGGTAACAGCTCACTGAGACTTTCTTAGTTTCCTGAGGACTGATGTCTAAGACTGTGTGGCCACTGAGAACAGTGCTGCCTAGCTCTGCTAGGCAGGAACAGTGAACTCATAGCTGCAGGGATTTGCAGGGTTTGCAGCTGCCAGTTACAGCAGCTGAAGTAGCCTCTCAGTCAGGTGCTGCTGCTTTCACTCAGTGAGAAGACAGCAAGTTTTAATCGTGTTTGCAAAGTAATTTCAACAGCTCTAGTACTTCCAAACTAGTAAATTAAATTGTAGATTCCTACTGTTTTTTCTAATTTAGGCTTCACACCACAGTAACTACAGGAAATGTTCCCTCTTTCAAGCTTTGTTGTTTCTGTATTCTAAGCACAATACTGCCTTAGCTGCAGCAATTTGAAAATGGAGTATATCTTGCTTCCAAATAGAAGTTTATCAGTTTCCTCAGTAATTCCTGTATCCACAGACTTTGCCGACTGCTTACAAGATTTCATAAAATGAATCTCATGTAGCAGCGGGAGGAAACCTTTGGTATTTTCTAAATGACATCAGGCCACCCACAGATGTTCAAACAAATGACTGCTTGATGGTTCAGATGGTCTGATTACTAATCTTGAATTTGGAGCAAAACTGAGATTTCCTTGTACACTGGAGTTGAGTCCTTCATTCAAACCATTGAAAAGTATTTTTGTTCCTGAAAGCCCAGAAGGAAGAGAAGCTGTTTTCATTCAGAGTACCCAAGAGAGATTGGAAGACAGAAAACCAATCACAATTGAAAGATTATTCTTCTTTTGTTTGGCATAAGTATGTTGGTGAAGATAATTGTAGTGCTTGCTGTTGGATGGTTCTTGCTTTAAGCATCCCTGGAACTATCCCGGGACATTGGAGTTACATTCTGAAAATAGAGACAGTAAAGTTCTAAGTGGGAGGTTTTGCCTTCATGGTCTTACATACTGGACAAGTGCAGCTCAGTGTTAGGAGGGGCTCCTGCCATGCTGAAGTGCAGAGCTGTGCAGTTGGAATGCTGTGTGCCATGGCAAATGCACTGGAATGCTGAGCTGTGCCATGGCACAGTGTAAGCTGGAACCTATTGAAATGCACAGAGGAGGGACAATACTTAGGGGTGAAAGGGTGCAGCAGCTGAAGCCAGAGAACTAACTTCCCATTTACAGAGCATCAGATCTATCTTTGGAAACCCACAGCAGCTCTCAACTCTTGTGCAAGGTGCCTCACGTCAAAATACCTGCTTCCAGAAGTGTCTGTCAGCTGGAACCTTTATCTTACTGGGACATGCAAGATTAGGGGTTCACAGCCACGTTTCAGCAGGGTTTGTCAGGGCAGACTTGGTATCAAAGGCTTGCAGAGAGTGATTGCATAGGAAGGGTGGGAACATGTTCTATCATGCAAACACAGCTGGGATGGGAGTGGAGAATTTATTTTTTATTTTTGTTAATCAAATTAGTTTTCTCAGAGGGCCTAACATTTTCTGCCCAGCAACGGGACTGCATTCTAAAGTGCATTCCTGCTTGAAGTCTGCCACAGACCTGTGCATATTTACTCAAATGCAAATCTGACCAGTTAGGCAAAGGAAAGTTTTCTTTCCCTTTTTTTTTGTAATTACTCTGGGTAGTTCAGAAACCAGGAGCAACTGCTACAAAATAAACAGAACAAAACCCCCAACATTTTGTAGCAGAAGCACAGTATAGAAACACTGGTAAAGAAACACTTCTTGCATGTTTTCTTGGATATTTTCTCTCTCTGTCATGCACCTATACCAACTGCACAAGTTTAGTCCCTGTTCATGGAACACCTCCAGCAATGTCCCTAAGTTGTCTGCAGGCCTACACATGGCTTTGAGCTCTGTGATTGACTTTTGTTCATGGCTTCAGAGCTGCCATCCCTACCTGGCTGGCTCAGCACATGAGAACACCAGTATTTGCTGTGGTAGGAGCAGCAGCACATCTAAGGTCCTCATTCATTCATGGATGCTAGAAAGCAGCTCAGCAATCCAAATGTAAAGATGACACCTTTCTTGTACAACCTTGACTTCACAGAATCTGGAGCCAGGCTTGATCATCCTTCAGCTACCTGTTCTCACATAGTAAGAGTAGGATTTTAAGGCAAAAGGAGAGGAATTGAACCTGGGGCCTGAAAGAAGAGCCTACAGGAATAGCTACAGTTCTGTAGTGCATCACATTCTATGGGATGTTCTGCATTTCCTTGTACATCTGATGGTCATGAGTCCCCTTTGGGAGTTTCTGCTGTGATTGCTTGAATCCTGATATGAATGGCAGAAAGTTGGGCTCTAATGTTGTATTCATTTACCCCAGCAGGAGCAAGGAGTCAGTATTTTTACAAATTATCTCAAATACTTGTTTTGCACAAAGTGTCCTTTAAATTTCACCTATGGCTTTTTGCCAGACTGCTTGCACATGGTTAGTTTTGTGTACCCAGCTGCAAGCCCTTCATATGAAAAGCTTTTTGTGCAACAAATTCAGGATCAATCAGCAAACACAGACATCTACATTTGCTTTCCTAAATGCTGATTTAGGTACATAGAGCATATTCAGTAAGGTGTTCCTTAGAGCTGTTGAATTCTCAACAGTTACAGCAGTAAACTCAGCCTTATAGCCAAAAAAACTCAAATTGTCACAGTTGGTCTGGCAATGAAATTTCTAGAAACTATAGCTAGACATGGCTTCTAGTACCAAGTCCTACTTCTGCAGTTTCTTGGTTTCATTGCATGCCTGGCCAGTACAGGGAAGTTTAACAACTGCAGTGAAACCCATTTAAGCTTGCAGCACAGGTAACACAGTCTCAGTCTAGCTGATGCCAACAGCTTCTTGCCTCACTAAAAGCCTAAAAGCAACTTTATGACCCATAATGGAATGAAAAAAAAAAAAACCCCACAATCTCTCTGATTACTGAGATACATTTGTTTTCAAGTTTGAGGAACCTGAGCTGCACTGCCAGTTTCTCCAATGAAGCAGGCAGGGTTTTTATCTTGCTGTCAGCAGAAACTGGCCTTGTTCTATACACTGTACACATTATCTAGCTTGGTACAGCTGCAATGATAAACATTGCAGAATCAAACTCACTGAAGTTTTCCTAGGATTGAGGGTCATACTCCCAGGTGTTCTGTGCGTTTATAGTGCATTCTGGGAGCTCTGCCAAGGTGCAGAAGTGTTTTGCTGTTTAGTAAAAGCAACAGAAGTCTCTGCTTGTGCCTCTGTACACCCCAGTCCTCTCGTGGATGGAGTGGAGGTGGGATCCCCCCCGACTCCCAGCTCCAGCCAGGTGCACTGCCTGCAGGCAGTAACCAAACTTGCCCTGTATTTCTGCCTTACACTGAGGTGCTCACCAGCACCTTAAGACTTTAATCAACTGTGTGACTCAGTTTTTACCATTGCAAGGTGATAATTTTGAGTACTAATAAAAGTGAAAATAAAGAAAGCTGTTCAATGTACACCCTAGTATATTCTTGCCAGTTAATACCTTTCATCTACTTCCTATTTTTTTGATTAAAAAGTTTTAAAATTTAAAAAAAAAGACACAAAAGCAGTGGTAGGTTCTGCATGATGGCCCTAATCAAACTCTGGAGCCCAATGTCATGTCTCTATCAGCTGCTGTTTTATTCACTTACTTTGCTCCTGCCCTCTCTTTCTGCCAGAGCTAGTTATCATAATTGAAAACCCCAGTTGAAAACCTAAATTGACTAGATTTTGTAATGGGAAGAGAGCATATCTAACTGTAAAAACATTTTATTAAGGACAGATAGAATAGATTAAGTAGGACTTGGGAAAAGCCATCTTGGCTTCCAGCACTCTGTAGTGGTTTCCTGAGGCAGTAGTGCTACCACAGTATGAGAGGAAGTAATTCCAGCAGAATTAGTGTTAGGGATCAGGAATGAGTGACCATGAGCCTGGCAACAGGTTTGAGAGGAAAAAGTACAGGGATTCTTTCTGGAAAATTACTCAAGAAAGGACTGTTCATGAAGATGCTTCTGGATTTAAACAGCTTCTTGGAAGTTGCTGTTCACTGACCATTTCCTGCAAAGTAACACTAATGAGCTGCAATGCTTTGTTTTTTGCAGGGGGAGTGCGTGGGATAGCACGCGGTGGGATCACAGGTCTGACACTGACCGGCCTCTACGCCCTGTACAACAACTGGGAGCACATGAAGGGCTCCCTGGCCCGGCAGTCCCTGTGAGCAGGGCAGAGGACACGCTTGCTTAGTCACCAATCAAATCAGTTGTGAGATCTGTCTGCTGCCCCCTTGCTATTTTATTTACAATTAGTGTGAAACCGATGGAGCTGTGCTGGGAGGAACCTCTTGACACCATGTAGCTGGACTGGCCCTTCCCACCAGCCAGTTCTGGAGAAGCAACAACATTTGTTGGACCTGCAAGTGAACAGAGTGGCTACCAAGACAGAGTCTCCCTGCCATGCTCCCCAGGCAGCCCTGGCCAGAGCTGCCAGGCATGCTGGGCCCCCACAGCTGCTCCTGCTCGCTGCCAGGTTTGTTGGGGTGCCTGTAAGGACTGTGTCCATAGAGCATTCCCAGCGCCTCGCCCGGCCAGCCAAGCAGCACAGCCCCAGTAGCCGTGGCACACACATGGCTCTTGTGACAGCACAAGGCAAACCATCAAAAGGGACATCATCAGAATAAAAAGGGTGTTACTTAATACCATTTCTATCCTTTGCTCTTCCTGCTACTGATAAGACAAAAGTGTGCTGCATCCAGTGACCGATTTATGGATTCATTTTAAAGGACCAGTGTGATAAAGTCCGGGGGGAGTTGGTGGTTGAGGGGAAGTGGACAAGCAGGCTGATCATCTCCTGATGGGTGGTTATGATGAGGCATACCAGGGCTTGACTTCACTCCCGTATTTGCACTAACAAATAAGGACCTGGTTGTTTATGGATGAAACACAGTTGCTGTTGCAGAACAGCTACCAGTGGATTATCAAAACGCTTGGGTGCTCCAGTGTCTCAGAACCCGTTTAGCCAACAGTTAGAAACCAGTGTAAAGACTGCACTCATTATCTATTACAGGACTTTTAATTAGCAAGACACTTTGCCTGAAGTACCATTTGTAGGTTATTGGCGGAACAAAGACTGTGATATGAACCTACACATACTTCAGTGTTAAAACTCAACTAGGTACCAAGCATCATTTGCAGATAAATTAAACAGTAAGTTGGGAATTAGTTCAGTAATTAAGAGTTACTGTATAACAACTCATTCCTTCCACATTTAAATAATTAAACAGGTGAATTATTAAAGAGGTCTGAAGACAGGGAAGGCAGAGCAACGGAAAAACAAGAAACTTATTGGTCAGCAGACAACTTAAGGCAAACCAAGTTTACCTTTGAGCTTTTGCTACTGAAACAGCTGTTGATAATTACATTGCACCCACCAAAATAAAAACAACAAAAAGCAGTGAAGGGAAGGTAGTAGCTCTTACCTTCCCCCAAGGAGAAATGCCACTTTGCTATGGAGCCTCATTAGCAGTAAATAACTATTGAGACCAGCTTTTTATAGAGCAAGTGCTCCAGCCAACGAGCCCTCACAGGTGAGCTCAATTACCTTCCCTTGGATACCAGGTCAAATTAGATGCTTTATGCCAGCACTTAAAGTAGCATAAAGAAAACAGGTCTTTCCTCACCCCCTTTGTCAATGCTGGGTTTTGTTAAGCCTTATGCTCCACAATTCCACTGTGCTCTGCATGTTACTGTTGTGGTGTGAGAGCTGGACTTCCTAGCATGCATTTTTTGAGGGCTGCACCACCAAAGAAGCTGTCCCCTGCTTGCAGGCTGCAGAGGGGTGAGCTCCATCTGCACAGCGCTGTCATGTGGGACAGCAGGAAATCACATGCACTTTCTTCTGAGCTTTTTCTCTACCCACTGGCATCAGTGAGTTGCTCCCCTGCATGTTTCTTGGTCACCATTGGTTAGATTTGTGTTCCTGCACTCTTGACCACACTGGATGAAGGACTGAGAACTGCTTTGGGGGTTGATGGTGGGCAAGGGTGGCTTCTTAAATGTGACCCAGGAACTGTCTGCCCTAATTGAAGTGGGAAAACCATAAAGCTTAACAAATGTATTTCCTTCTTCAGGTGCACTGGAGGTAATATAGAAAGAAGCCTTTTCAAGTTCATAGTTGGCACAGCCTTAAGGCTAGGTTGACTCTTAAACAACTTAGCATGTTATCTGGTCTGCAGTCCCTCAGATTTCCTGGAACTGCTCGCTTCAAGGGCAGAGCGGAGAGCATTTTTCTGAACTAGCTGTGTTGCAGCTGTTAAAAGTTTTTGGTTCATGATCTGTTTGTATATGGAGTAATCTAGCTTGAGCTATGAAACACAACCAGCACAGAGGCAACAGTGAGGGAGGTGAATTGTACAATACAATACAGAGAATGTGTTTACAATATTCTGTGTTGTGACATACTGCGTTCACAGTTTACTGGCAATCAATATAAAGTTGCTACTTTAAATTGTGACCAAAAGTACATCCAAGTTTAGTAGGAATAAAAGGATGTAAAATCAAGTTGAAAAGAGGATTTGGCTCAAGTTAGAGCCCTCCCATGCAGTGTTGCATAAATACATGCATGGGAGACCTTGACTATCTTGGAGGAGGGGGTTTTGGTGCCAGTCATGCTATCTTTGCTGATAGATCCAAGGGAGCTTTTCATGCTTTGGCACCAAGTGAGGGAGCTGAGACAGCAGGTGTAATGGGAGGGTTTTAAGTCTTGTGAAGCTGATTCTGCTTAGTCTTTGGAACAGAAAGGCAAATCGACTTGCACCATTCCCTGTCAGCAGGTGACTTCACTTACGGTTGGAGGAATTTGTTGAAAAATTACTGCTTAGGGTGGAAAGCTCAGGCACACTGGAGCAGAGGCAGCTTCTGAAAATTGGAAGCAAATGTATGTTAGGGCAGAAAAATGATCCCATGTTCATAGTCTGTTTCCTGTGATCAAATCTGGGACTTCAAAAGGAAGGAGGAATCCTTTTGTATGCTTTAACACAAGGTTACCCCTGTGCTTAATAAAAATTCTAGGTAGGAAACTGGTATGGTTTAAGTGGAGCTTTGTGCACTCCGTGAGTACTGGTATGGGCTGTTCAATGCCAGCCAGTGCAGGGACACCAGTGAGTACCCCAACCCTTCTTGGTACTTTCCCAGCATTGGTACCTGCTGTGTGTTCCTCACGGGTATTTCTCCCTCTGTCAGCCCCACTCACTCCACAGCTGGTCTGAGGACAAGGAGTTGAGGAGGCTGGTGCCCCAGGAACCTGTGGCCACTCTGCTCCAGGGAGGTGTGGGACGGAAGGAAGCATTCCTCAGTACAGTGCATCAATCTCATATCTCAGCTTGTTCAAATAAAGTTCTCCAGCCATTTGAGAACCCCTGCTACTCTGTCCTCCTTGTCTTGGGATAATTTAGAAGTATTTTTTCCCTGTCTCTGAAAGATAAACATTCAGGATACACATTCAGGAGTTCTGCATGTGACTACTTCTAACAAAGAACTTCCAGTCCACTTAAAAAAAATGTGTGTGCACACTCCCACATGAAATTTAAGGTATCATGGTTGAAAGGCTGCCAGGTCCAGCTGTAAATGTTCTAATCAACAATGCAGGCTGCAGTTTAAATACTGGAAAATACTCACTGAAGGAACCAATCATGCAGGGAGGCTGATGTTCAAACACCAGGGAGTGAGACAGGAACTTGCTTCCAGTTGCACAGCCAGACCACAGATTTTATTCAGCCATGGGAGAAGAGGACCAAATGCTACTAAAATCCATGAATCCTCCTTAAGTATTCAAGAGTGGTAAGCAGTAAATGGTCATTTTGTCCAAGTCTCTATTTATTCCAACAGCTGAGCAAAACCCAGGTGACAGACACACCAGCTGTGTGTCCAGCAGGTCACACTGCAAGGCAGTGCCTGACAGGAGTTTCCCACTGAGTGTGCTGGGCTGTGCCTGCTCCCAATGTTTCCCTGCTTTGGAGCTCAGTGCAGATCCACACAGTGGTGAAATGAACTGAATCCCATCGGGATGGAAGCACAACTACAGCAGCTTCCAGACAGAGGCAAACTGGACATGTGCCACAGCAGTTTTTGTTAACCATCTTGTAAATGAGACATAACACACACTTTGATTGCAATTATTTTTTAATGGAAAAGACTAATCAATGTTTACATAAATATCAATTAGTGACAAGTCGGTTGAGTAAAGGAATACATACCTGCAAGTTTTAAAGGCTCATAATGAACTGACAACGTAGCACACATTGACAACTACATGGAATTAATTGGAAGAGGTGGGCTGCACGTCAATCACCTTCATTAAGTTCAACTGCTAATCACATCAGGCTGTTACTGGAGTTAGTCACTGTGCGGTCTTCCCATGCAGCAAAGACACACGTGAAGGGGAAAGTGAACTTCTAAAACACCTCTGCCTCCAGCAGAATGCCCTGGCTATGAAAAGTACAAAAGCCTACAGTGTTTCGCTGATGTTAAGCCCTTTCAGGGTCCGGTTTCAGATGTGCAGTCTCCCCTTCTCAGACTAAAAACTTACTTTTAAACGAATGCACAGCATCAATCAGACAGGAATGTGTTCACACTGCAAAGTGATACCAAGGTTGGATCTTAATAATAGTTTCTTTTCTACAGGGTTGTGAAGAACTCAAATCACTTTTATTCCCAGGCAGGCTGCAGGGATGGGGAGAAGGGGGTCCTATTTTCATAGTCATTAAGAGCAATTTGTTAAGTGAGTAGAAGCTGCACCAGAAATTATGGAACTTCACAGTTTTTCCACGGAGCCTGACAGGCATGATCCACATTTCCATATAACATCTTTGCATTCATTCCTACAGGCTCAAAAGGATAAATATCTTAAGAGGTATTGCTCATGTTATGTCCACAGCTTCAGGGAGATCCGAGTTACTGGACCCCATTTTCACATACATAATCACATGGAAACCACAGATTAAATACCTTTAAACTACATCAGTGGGAGCCACAGTTTGCCAAGTTAGTGTTTCCCAATTAAGCAGCATGACATTAATCTGCTGAAGGCATCTAATTCCCCAAATATTACCTTTAAATATTATGTGGCTAAGATGCCAGCTTTCCAGTGGTTTAGTCAATAAAAATTCATTATTAATTATCTAGAACCAACAGAAACACACATGTCATTTTACAGCTTTTTCAGTGACATTCAAATAGTTTGTAAATGCTGGGGACACAGTAGGGTCTGATCTACTCGTGCATGAAAATTAACACCCTACCCTGTTCTCTGAAAGGCTTGAAAATTCACAAGAGTTTTGATTTAAAAGTAATTCTCCTGTCACATGTTAGGTCCCATGAGTCTGGGCTTCACATATGTAGCTGGGAAATGCACCAACAAATGATGCAAATGAAACCTCCAAAGTGAGCAACTGCTCCATAAAACAAATTGCTTGCAAGTACAGCCTAAGTAAGCTGGAACCCAACGCATGACAAAGTCGTAGCAGCTGAAAGGAACAGCAGCACTTCTGAAGTCATTGTCGAAGGTGGATGTTCCACAGCACCAGGAAGGTTCTGCTTTTTACCTGCACTGGCTTCAATATACTTCAAGTGACAACCCATTAAAGATCCTTGTATTCCCGTAACAGATACAAATTTGCTAACACCTCTAAAGCATCAGATTGCTTATGGTCAGTGGGTTTACATTTCAGAATTAATGACAACGAAAAGGGATCTTCTGCACCATAACTCTGTTAGATAAGGAATCTTTCTTTTTGTTATAATTTCAGAAGAGAAAGCAGATGGCCAAACACAAAACACAAGCACTCAGCTGGCTGCAGTCACTCAGCGTGATGACTGATAGCAGGAAGGGGATGATTTTAACACTTCCAGTTCTTCACATCTAAACAAATTTAAAATAGGATTATTCTCTTTGATAAACAGAAAGCACCACTTTGGAAAAAAAACAACTACAAGATACCCTGCAAAAAAAGCGATACTAACATTCCTCCTACAACTGAGTATCCTGCCTTTTAGGGTTTGAAGTACTCCTGCTAAGGACCATTTTCATTAATTTAAAAAAAACCAACAGAGTTACCATCAGAATGGAAAAACATGATGTTGGCTGTAAATACATTACTGAGGTAAAAAGCTGCCTGGAGACTGACACATTAATTCCACACTTTAGTTACAATCAGAGTTATCAAGTGTCAATCAGATGAGAGATTTACCCAAGAACAGAAGTAATTCCCTCCCTGGCCTGTGATCAAAAGAGGAGGAATAACAACACAGGAGAATGGTCCAAGCTGTTAAAACGGTCTATGGGGAGGAAATTACTTCACTGTTAAACGTCACATTTAAACAACTGAAGATGCCCATTAGCTGTCAGTGTCTGTGTTCTGTACCCCCAAGTTATGTTTAGGCTCAGCTGTTCTAATACATTCTGCCTCCTACCTGTAAAGGAGATCGATACAGCCATTTTTCGTTATCTCCACTGAGTTTCATACAGGCAAAAAGGTCACAAACTGTAGGAAGGCCAAAGTCCTGAAAGAGAAATTACCTTAATTACCAACCCCAAACATAAATACATTCTGATCTACCTTCAAATTCTATAAAGTGTCCAAAAACAAAACCAATAGTGATTTTTGAGTATTTGAGATTAATGCTTTCTTCATTTAGTATAACATATTGACTTGTTTAGTGCTAAGTAACTAAATTTGAAAACATTAAAAGAGCCAAGAAACCTAAAAATCTTCAGTCAGTATTATCCAGAAGAGCTGACTTTGGAAGAGAAGGAAGTCATTAAACTCAGGAAAGCAATAAACTTGGCACATAAGACACAAAAGTATCAAAATTTATGCTCACTTGTGCTTTCTTGCGCAGAAGCCATTTATCTTCCACTGGAGGTGTGTTTGCATTTTCTAGGTCATTTGAAGTCAACACCCAACTGTTTACATTTAAGGGGAGGTGGAATGGAGCCAAGAGGTCTAGGAAAGGACTCTTGAAACTCTTGTCTGCTTTTTCCCGACTCTCTTTTTCTTCTGTGCTTTCTGCTTTGTGCTCAGCCTTGGCCAGCCAGCTTGTCAGAGGCCTCTCGAGCAATGCTTTCCAGGGTTCTGCAATCTCTGCTGAATAATCTGCTTTCTCTGCACTCATGGGTTCCCCTGGGAGCTGCTGTGCAGGGCTAAGCCAGGAATTGGCAGCAAACTTGGTTTTCTCATGCTCAGGGTCTGGTACATCTTTCTGGCTGACCGGAACTCCATTTTTGTCCTTCCCATCTTTCTTCAGAAGCCATTTGCAAAGAGCCTCTTTTCCACAGTTTTCATCACACACACATTCTGAAAAGCTGGCACACAGATCATTAGCTTTGCATACATCTTCCACTTTAAAGGGGGCCTGGGGATGCTGAAGAAGCCAAGCGTTTACAGCAGATGTAGTGGGTGATTTCTTTCCATCAAGATGCTCATTCAGGCACTTCAGATTTCCCAGGTTCTCAATTTCCACACTTTTGCTCTGGCTGCCACGACAACTGGTACACGTTTCAGCTTTGAGGAGCCAATCATTCAAATTGCATTCTTCCCTAAAAGGTTTAAATTCATTCTTCCATTTCTCATCTGAAGCAATACTTCCATTTTCTGTGTCAGGAGTAAGCAGCCAGTCAGAAAGGTCCATCTCTTCTTGTTCAAGGGATTCTAATTCCTCCACCTTTTCAACAGTGGAAAAGGATGAGTTGAGAGTAGAGGTGGAGTCCCTGCAACTAGGGGAATCTCTCTGCCCAGCAACATCACGCTGTTGATTGTGCAGGAGCCAGTTCTCCAAATCCTTCAGATTTCCCCAAGCTTGCTCAAAATAACAGACTTTGGAAGAATTCAAACCCTAGTAAAGACACATTGAAATACATCTATTAAAATTAAAAGACAATGTTCAGTAACTGTTTGCATAGTTAGAGCTCAGAGCATTCAGCTAGTAAGTGCCAAAGCATCAGCTGAACATGAGGCAGAATGAACAGTACTACCAAAGGTTTCATTCCCACCATATTCTGCCTGCAATCAGATACTGTGTTTTCCCCTCTGTTCAAAACTAGGTTAGTGCACAAAAGGCTTACCTGGCTGGGCTCTGACACACACTTTTGGGTAACCCATTCCTCAAGATTGGTACTGGGAACATAGGGAGCCTGGCGCACAGCCACAGGCCTGCTTCCGAGTAACCAGTCAGCCAGCGAGGCACTCACTGTCCCACACAGCGTCTGCTGCTCAGAGAGAAGGGCCTTGGTTAGGAGAAAGACTGACTGCTGAGCCAGTCTATGGTGAACATCAACACAGGCATTCAGCATGCAGCAGTATTTCTTTACCAAGAAAACCCCAGTCCCTTCTAATTACAAAAAACCCCATAGAAATTGGATAGTTCCAACATCAAGGAACATTCAATTAAAAAATCCTGACAGTCACACTCCACATACACTTTCATACTCCGTTCTTGCCTGTCTGTTCCTGGAGCAGCTACAATATCAGATCACTGCTCACCATAGCCACTGTTACTGGCTACTCAAGCATCTTAAACAAACACAAGCCATTAGTCAAGCTCAAATAATGTCCTTGAGCTCTCCTCTTCCCTCTAATGCAATTAAACACACACAGACACAGGTCAATCTTACCTGCTCACAGTTCATGAGGGCACAATTCTGCCCTGGGAACCAGGGAGAAGCATTCTCTCTCTCTGAGGTTTGCTGAAAAAAAAGTAAAAATTACTTTAAATATCCATTTTTTCCAGTTTCTAGGACAAACTACAGTAATGCAGAAGTAAATCAGTTACAAATGCTCAGTGTTTTATGGCTAACAATGTTCTCAACATTTACAAACAGGATGGAGAAAGATTGACTATAAAAACACTACCTAGAGTCTCCTTCCTTTAACAGAATTGTCTCCAATAATACAGGAAATATGCCACTTACAAAAGAATTCCAAAATATCTTTGTCACAGAAAGGATCTACAATGTTTTAACTATTGCTATCTAAAGAAAACAGTAACAAATTTTCGTTTGCTGGAATAGAGCAAAAATGCAATAGTCATTCCCTCAGCCTCTGCCAAAATACATTCAAATAACATGTACATAACTAAACTCAGTGAAAGTGAGAACTACATGCAATAATTAATAAACCCCTGTGTATTTATTAATACAGCTAAAATTATATGACTCATGCACAAGATCCATTCAAGCTGTCACTAAAAGCAAAAATACCACTTGGAATATATTGCATTACTGAAAAAAAAATCTTTGAGGCAAGTATTCCAACCCAGGGAAGTCCTGGTACTTACCATCGTTTTAATGGAACCAAATGAGGTAATAGCTTGGCGAAGGTAAGATGTGTCAGCCTCAAAATTCAGGATGGAAGACTCTTCAGGTTTAAGTGTAAGACTTTCCAGTCTGAAAGAGTAAGGTGATAGTTACAGAAAGGAAAAAAAAATTACAATCTTCTTCATCTGTCCTGTTTTGAAAGTCAGTCCATTATTTCATATAAAGGCTTTCAAGCTACTTGGCAGTCATTAGGTAACAAAGAAGACTTTTGATACGGCATACCAGAAAGAAATGGCCATCTACAAACCAAGTACTGAATAAAGTGCCAGCAAAACACAAGTTTCACCTTCTTACTTCAAATGCCATCAACAACTAGTATTTGAAATAATCTGCATAAACGAGTACCTCTTCTGCTCATTATAGTCCTAGTTTATCACCTCAGACTGCTTTGAAGTTCTTATTTCTAGGAACTATTAAAAATGTAGGAACAGTGAGATCTATTATTAGTTCTATTAGAATGAAAAATCAGATTAAATTCATAAGCTAAAATAAACCAAACTGTGTTAACTTGCATCATAAAATATATTTACCTCTCCAGGCAAGCTGCAATCTGGTTTGCCAGTTCGTTACTGTAGGAGCGTTCCAGCTGATGAATAAGGCAATTGAACTGTCCCAAGTACTGCACGGAAGACAAAACACACATTATTGTTTCGGCTTCCAGGATTAAAATTGAGCCAATACTTGCAAGGACAACGTTTGCTTGAAAATGCCAGTGCAGCAACTGACAACCAAGCCTTACCCAGTAGAGCTGCTGTGCCTGCTGCTGCAAGGCCTCCTCTTTGAGCTGCTGGATGAGATCCACCTGCTCGAAGAGCCACACCTCACGGCTGCGCAGGCACTCCAGCTGCCGGCTGATGTGGCTGTGGATCTTGGCCTTCACCTGTCAGGGAACACGCACCATTGCTACATCTGTCAAGCACAGCGAACAAACGAGTGCTGCACCGATTACAAACTACTGCTTGTCAGTGGCAAGTGGAATTTTCGGAGCGATTTATTTCTCAAAAATTCATCACAGCCACCCACAGCATCACATGACTCAGATCAGTAACAGTTCCAAGGCTACCTTTAAAGAGGTATCAAAGAATAATGTTATTTGTAATCTCTCTCTATCCTGATGTTTCAATCAACAGCTTTTGGAAACTCTGCATGCCTAAGCTAGAAATACCTTTATCAACAGCGTGGCCAAATGACATGGCAACGTGCTTGCAAATTGCTAGGAAAATTTCAGACCACCATGATAACAGTAAATATTCTGGAATAATAAAACCTTTACTTGAAGTCATGTTAGTTACTAAAATATCTTTAAGAAGTAATTCAAAATTACCTCCCGCCAGTTTTCTTTAATCTGATGTTCAGCTTTGACAATTCCAGATATAGCTGTTTCCAAGTCCTTCTTTGCTTGAAGGCACTTTGCCAGAGTCTCACTGCTGCAGGAATTTCTATTTCTATCTTGTGGTGGACTCATTCTTGAAGTGTTCCTGAAACACAATGGAAAAAACGATTTCTTAATAGTTTCTATTCCTCTTTAACAGAAGAGGAAGGGCATCATATGAAGAACCATCTGCTCTACTTCACTATAAAGGTGAACAAAAAAACCCTAGGACCCTACACTGATGCAAGTTTGCTAAACATAGATAAAGTTCTCCTCCACGAGCAACAAAGGTCTCTCAAACACCTCAGCCCACGGAATTTGCACAATCACAGGAAAACCAACAGATATTTGACAACAGCTTCAGCCACAGGAGTTTTAGGCAATCCTCCCCTACCAGTCACCTTCCTCCAGAGCTAAGGGGCTGATTCAGGGAAGGTTAGGCAGCAATGCCAGAGCTGGAGGAGAATGGCCTGGCCAGGGGCAGGAAATATTTCAGTCACTCTTTTTCCCTCTGCAGGCAAATGAGCTGGCTCCCATAAATGAGAAAATTCCAATACAGTTTCATCAACTGAAAACCTATGTGTGGCTACAAAGATGAGTTTACTAAGCTGCAAAGGCCACAACTTTTAACAGCTACCCATTATTTTGTCCTGGTCACAGCTGTGGTAACTTAGTCAGCTTCAGCACAGTCTCAAGTAGAAGGGGCTCAAATACAAAATTTCCACGGAAGTTATACTGATAAGGATTCTGCAAGTAAGGGGAAAAAGGCAGTACGTATTTTTAGTAAAAATGGTAAGGATCAGTGTAAGCACTTTTCCTAAACAGTGGGTTATTCTGTTAGTGAAGAGTTTGAATCCTCCTGCCAGTTTCATGGGATTCCTGAAGCACTAAACATTCATAGTATTTGTTCTATTTAAAACAAGTCCTCAGCAATGATAGCTACGGAAATTCCCAGCAGATTTAAAGCATACACACGTGCCAATCTAAAATGTCACAGACTTTACCACTGCTCTGGAGGGAACTGAAAGTAGTTTTGAATATGACAAGGCAACTGTGAGCATGTGTTACTTAGTCTGCAATTTCCAAGCCCACAATCATATAAACTGCAATCCAAAAATCCTTCTACAGCCAAGATCCACAAGACAGATATAAAAGTGTGTGTTTCAGACAGGAGAGGGCTAAGAGTGGCTTGCAAGTGGAAGGTGACAGAAAAAGCAATGTTCACTGTGGGGCAGCAGCAGAGGCTGCACCTCCCTTAGTTCCCTCAACACCATGGGCTTCTTGTCTCTCCAGTGCCTTAGGACACAAGATATGAATTAGGCACAGAAGTCACCCCAAGAGCCTGGACACAGCTCAATCCCATCCTCACCATAATATCTCATCTTCTTGGAGCTGCAGAGCACAAATACAAGAGAAGAGAACTCAGATGTAATCTTTAAGCTTACGTTATTTTGCACCAATCAGATAGGGTGCAGAAGTCCAAAATACATCATTCTCCATGCTGTGCTATGAATGCCAGTTTTGTCCCGGTATTTGCACACCGTAACTCATTCACAGTTCACTTCTGTAAGGTTTCATGATCTTCACCATGCTAGCAATGTTCAGTAAAAGGTAAGCTAAGCTTTCTCCTCACAACGCTCCCTAGACTTTATCTTGCCTTTCAAGTCTTATGTACAACCCACAGGAAGCAGGAGCCAACAGTGTAAGTGGAAGCCCTAGTTCTCAGCTGTAATCTAACAAGTAATACACCCAGCCAAGGAAACAAGGATATCAGATACCCTAAAAACTATCATATACTCAAAAGTTAGTAAAATAAAATCGTATTGGTTATTATTTCTTTTATCATATTCTTACATAACAACAAGTCATAGTCTGAAAGGCTCACACAATAGATAATGCACTTACAACTCTTGTGAAAATTATGTTAACCTATTTTATCACACTCTGTGTTAGCAACTTCGTAATGGCACAATCAAATTTAAGAAGCTTACACACGCTTCTCTAATGATGTCTGAAACTACTGTTTGTTGCTTTTCCTGTTTTGTGATGATTGCAAGAGAATCTCCAGAATGTAGAGAGAGAATTAATGCTGCCTTCCTCCAGCCAGCCAGCTCCTGTTAAAATGGCTGTTCTTAGGCTTTGTCGAATATTAGCCAGTAAAACTCACATGTTGAGCATGAGAGCAAATCCACACTTCTTTTCAATTTCCACGAGCCTCTTAACAAAACTAAGTGGGGGCAAGGACCTATTTCCTTGCTTCCCAGTTACTCCCAAATACCACTGAGAATTTAAGACGTTTTCAGGTCACATGCTCTGAAACAGCCGCGATCACACACTTCGGCTTAACAGTAACAAAATACAGTTACTTCTGCAAGAAGACACACGGCTGCAACACACAGTCGCCTGCTCTGGCAATTTCCGTGCCATCAAACTGTTTCCAAGCACACCAGGGTCCCCACCAGTCCCCACTACGTGCGTCACGGGATGCACACCCCCCACCAGATGAGCTCGCACTTACTTTCCGCGTTCAGGAAGCAATCCCGCAATGTCCTGTTTACAACGCGGCTTCCATTCCCGGGCAGGGTCTCCGGAATGCTTTCCGGAACGCTCCCAACCCTGCAAATTCCGCTCGGAGCCCCGGCTCGCTGGAGCGGCCGGCGCCTTATCGAGGCGGCCCAGCCCGCGCCCCGCCCCGGCCACCGCGCCCGGCCGCGACCACCGGCCCCGTGCCGGGCGGGGACCGGCCCGAGCCGCGTCCGCTCTGCCCCGGCCGTGCTCCGCTCAGCCGAAACACCCAGTGCCTCCTAGCACCCAACTAGCAGTTCAAACCGCGAAACCTCAACGTTTTGCAACAAAACCGCTATTTCTTGCAACTTCAGAAGAGTGGCAATGCGCCGCCTTCATGCAACAACAGAGCAGACCCGAGCGCTGAGGCATCCAGCGGGGATGCAGCAGCAAGAGTGAAAGAGCTGCTAGCCGACCCAGCGGCCGAGCTCAACCTTCCGTCCCTGGCCATACACAGCCCAGCAGTGAGGCTCCCCATCCAGCACTGAGCCTACCACATGTCAGAAATCCTGGCCCTGAGCTGCCCGGATGCAAGTCAGCTCCTGGAAGGCCCAAAGTGACACGCACACATACACAATTCTAGTCACATCTACTCTTGCTTCCACAATTTCACACACACAGCTGAGGAAAGCACACAGAATGGCCTCAGTTTGAAAGGACCTTGAAGATCATCTCGTTCCAATCCCTCTGCCATAGGCAGGGACATCTCTCACCAAACCAGGTTGCTCAGCATCTCATCCAGCCTAGCCTTGAACACTCCCAGGGATGGGTCAATGCACGTATCCTCACTTGCAGGTAATCAGTAAAATGTTACAGCCATGAAACCCAAAGAAGTGCCTGAATGATGAGGAAGATGATATTATTGTTCCTAATAGTAAAACAAATACCAGTTTTTACAGGAAGACTTTTGCTTTGCTGGAAAGGTGTCACCACAAGACCCTGCAGCCACAACTCCTGGTCGCAGAATTACTTCTGGTGCTCTGTGCAACCTCCTGGCTGCCTACACTCCACCCCTGGGGGGTTAATTCCCACACGTCAGAAACTACTGGACAAAAATAATTTTTAGCTTTTAATTAAGTATCTGGTGCCTGGGGAGCAGAGGAGGAGGAGACAAGCCTGCCTCTTCTGCACAGTCTGCAAACAGGCCGGCAGGAAACTGGTTTTACCAGCTTTTCACTCTCAGCACAACCATCCCCGCTGCCCTTGGGAACAGCATTGTTTTCCATTTCAAATGGGTGTGGAAAAATAACCTCAAAAACATGGCTGTGCAGAGCTTTTGTTGGGGAAAAGCTTTTGAAGGGAAGGAAAACTATCATTGAACAGGCTCTATTTATAAATGTGGAATGATTTCTTCCATTTGGCAGGACAAGGCTGCTCCAAAGGCCTCTCTGACCTGTCTTCCATGTGGCTTTAAACCAGCTGGCTCATTTGAACTGAAATCCCCGTGGATTTCCACCTCACCTTACGAAAAAACAGTAGTTCTTAAGAAGCTCTCCCAAATTAGGTATGTGGGAGTTGTGGTCAGGGAGTGAAGTACTCTAAGTACACGAGCTGAATCTGGAAACTTCCCATTTACATCCAAGCATAACAAGCACTTTGTACAGTGCAGCATCAGCATTATGTGCCGGTATCTCTATGGAGCTCCTGCTGGGGGGATTATTTTACTACAAAACAAGTATGTCAGACCCTATTTTTTAGGTCACAAGCCATATGAAGGGAAAAAATAACCTTTAACAGTTTTGAGTAAGAGAGAAAGTGAAATAAACACCTTAAGGAATAGTAACAGGTATTCAGGTATTACATTTTCTAAAAACCAGGTAGTTCTCACCTGGCTGCACAGTATATGGTCTGTGCCACACACTTGAACACGTGTGACTACCTCTTCTGCCTGTTTTAGCCCCAAAACAGCCCAGCCAGTGCACAAAGTACTTGTACTGAGACACCCTCACAAAAGCTGGGCTCTGAACAGTCACAAGTCACTAATGTAGGTGTGAAGAAGTCTGATCACCATTTTATTCCATCTATCATAAATATGTATTTTATGCACAACAAGCATATAACTGAAATCACAAAGTATCTGAATAGGAACGCCTGAAATCTCTATGCTATAATTACTGACAATACCAAAGAAGATATCCCAGAGTGGGAAAGACACCCACTTATCTTAACACAGATTGCACATTACAACACAACTATCTTCCAGGCTTTTGCCCTTAAAACCCTTTGGAAAACAAGTGGCAAAGCCCTGGCTCCGCCTGAAGCATATGGCCTCAAAGATAGCACTGCCATACTCTCTGCACACCCATATATCCAGCATTATGCACTTGCAGCGTGAGGAACAGTGGTTTTTACATGGCTGCCAGCTTTTTTCCGCTACCGAGACTGCACGACCCTATCGAAAGTCTCGGGGGAAGGCAACCTTGATCCTCTGTCAGCTTTTCTCTTTAATTCCAGCCATAAACACCAAGTTTAAAGCTGTCAGAATGCTTAGCAACCCCCCGGAAGCTCTGGCTCACACCACTTACCAGCATCGAACAACACAGGTTTGACAAACTTTCAACAAACACGATGCAGCACAAACCCGACCATTCCCAACCCAGACATTTACTGCTTATATAACCTCTTGAGAAGCGCAGCTGCTAACAAAAGACCTTGCCTTTGCAATGAGAGACGTGGCTTTAGGAGCGCTCGCGGCACAACCTCTCTGGGACACGAACAGAGAGTGAGATTAGTTCAAAACCCCCGTCTCCGTGTGAGCCCTGCGCCGCGGAGCGTCCATTTCCCGACCAACCTGCCCGACCCAGGCCAGGTGCCTGGGCACTTCCCGCTGCGCCGCACGGGTTGCCTTACAGGATTCCTCACGGGATT
>VZTR01030783.1:738114-801041 GCA_013400775.1 Chaetops frenatus
CGCGCTCTCGCGAGACCGCCGGCCCGCGCGCCGCCTGCCGGCGTGGCGGAGAGGCCGCGGCTGCGCTGAGGGGGCGGCGGGGGCGGTGCTGCCGCTGCTCCTCACGGGAGAGCAGAACCCGGGAATCGCGGCCGACCCGGCACGGCAAGTCCCCGCAGCACTGAGCGGGTATCGGGGGCGAGCCACGGGTTTGGGTCTTTTCCGTGTCTGCCGGAAATTTCCCAGAGTACGTGGCTTGGTTTGTACACAGTAGAGGTTTTTTGGGGGGAAAAGCATCCGGTTACTGCTCCTTGCCCGCCGGTCAGGGCGCGGTGCCGTAACGCCGAGGGTGGGGGCTCGATGCCTGTGAGGGCCCTTCAGGAGTTGGACTCGGTAATCTTTGCGAGTCCTTTCCGACACAGACTGTTCTGTGATTCTGTGAGGTTTCAGCCTTTCCGTGACCACCCGGCCAGTACATTTGTGAAGTGCTGCCTTTTGTAGGTGTGTATGGGGGCTTGAAGCAGAAAGGGCTTCAAATGGAAGTCTAAGTAGCCGGGTACGTGTGGTAGCTGAGTCACAATTTCCTGCACATTTCTTTCTCTGGGCACAGACTAAGGAGACATTCTTTTGAATAGGACCTTACTCGCGGTTACAAGTACAAATTACTCAGTGCTGACATAAGAGAAAGTAGAAGTCAGCCACCTAATGCCAGATGTGCCGTTACCCTAGGATCAAGCATTTCAGGTATTTGGCTTCCTTGTCTAAACACGTAAGAGACCCAGGTTGTGTTATATAATCCTCCTCTGAGTACTTGGATTTAAGAGGAAAAATAATACCAACCCTGCCTGACCTTGGAAAACCAAGAGTGCTCATACACCTGTTGTGTCCCCCATGCAGTTACCCAGCAGGACTCTCCCGAGGAAAGAAAGATGCCTCTCCTGGGCAAACAGGCACAGGGGACAATGACAGATTTCTGTCATGTCTTCCATGGGCTTGACCAAGGTGATATCATAATCCACATGGTCTGAGAGTTTTTCTGTTGGTAGAGTCGCTTCAAACAGTGCACCTTCTGTGTGGATTGTGGTTAAAGTCATGCCTTCCTAAGAGGATTTGTTCTTTGGATACATCTTCCATTTTACCCCTAAAGGAATACCAAGGGTAAGGAACCACATGCATATTGTAATGGTCTCTTTCCTCCCTCCCCTCATGGCAGTACACTCTGCTCCTCCCTCAGCCATACCCTTTGCCATGCCTGATGTGCCTTCTTACACAAACCTGCACAGATCAGAAAAAGAAATTTTAAATTACGTCAGCTTAAGCAAAAGGCAAATTGCAGCAGCAAAAATGAAGACATAGTGGGCAGTTCCTCAGCACTGGATAAAACTATCAGTGTTCACAATAAGCCTCCAACCGGAGTGTGAAGAAAAGCAGTTTGGATGCATAAAAGGGATCTACATACACATCAGAAATAGCTAATGAGGATAAAAGCCTGCAGCTTTTCCCTTCAGAAGTGTGTGACACCACATAATGCACGTCTATACCCAAGATTCAGTTCTATTTCTTGCTGAATGGGAATCCCACATACAGTTCTGCAACATAAAGCCCATCTTTCCTTGATTTGCCAAAAGGGCATAATGACTCCCTTGTCACACTCAAAGACATTCTTCCTTGCTTGTCTGCAGTGTGGGAATGAAGATCAGGGAGAGATTCATCCCTTCTCTTCTCCTGGTCACATGAGCTTTCAGAGAACTGGAAGCTTTTTCTGCATTTCTTAGGTATGGGCCTGCAAAGCAGTACTGGTGCTTGTAGTGGTGCTACTGTGCACCACTCAAACCCCAATGAACTTGAAGAATATTCTCTGGTGCAATGATTTTAGAGCAAATTTTATGTGGTTTAAAGAATGTTTTTGTTTTCTGTTCAGACCATTCCACTTTCAGTAACTGCAGTAATGTAGTTGAAGTGCATCAGCTGCAACTTCTCTGTTAAACGCCCCAGAATGTGATTTCCCTGTTCTGCAATGCTGCACAACATCTGAGCAGTCCATCCCTGCCTCGTAAAGGGGGAAGAAGGAAGCGCAGCAAGCCCAGCACAGCTGCGGGTGCAGCCGGGCGCCGAGGCCGACCAAGCTGCCGGCTGCTCCTGTCTGGAGCACCAACAGTCCCAAGGCAGAGTATGAAATTCTAGAAGAGTCATCCTTGTAGGCGTCAGGGAACCTCACTCAGCTCCCGAGGGAATCGCCAGTTTCCTCAAGCTCTGCCGCTGGAAGGGACTGTTTTCCCTTCATCCCTGCCAGCCCGGGGGCATGACCCTCCCTCGCACGTATCCTCTCTGACGTGTGTCCTTGGTCCCCTTCCAGGCAGGCCGTGACCTGGCACTCGGTCCCACAGCTGTGCGCCAGATCCATCCCCAGCCTTCCTGCAGGCCCGTCCAGCCCCCGGCCCGCCCAAGGAGCCGATCCGAGCTGCCACCACTTGCCCTGAAGTCCAAAGGCTTCACTGCCCTGCAGGGCACTTTCAAAGCTCTCTGCGCTGTATTTACTCACCTTGAATCTTTGCTGTTTGTGTCGAGCTACCTCAGTGCCGGAGAGGAACGAAATGTTTTTGAACTCCCACACAAACAGTTTCATATATAGACTGTAAACAGATGTTTTAATAGCCTTTTCCTGCATGCCACACACAGCCTTTTTCCTTTCTTTAGTTTAGGGATTTCTCATTACTGTGAACTTTTTATTACTCTCCATTCTTCTGTCCCACTTCACATTGAACAAAAGTACAGACTACACCTGACTCCACACTCATATTTCATTTAAAGAGGTTCTCAGGAAGGACTTCTGTATCTTCTCCAGGCAGCCTAACCAAAAACTTATGGAATCAATGGGTTGCATTTGTGAATTAGGGTCCCACAGAGACATGAACAAATCTCTTACTTGCTGTGGCCCAAACCTAGCAATGCAAAAAATAACAGGCATAGCACCAAAGGACTCACACTAGAGGGAGACAGGCATGTAAACAGTGTATAAACAACTTAAACTAAACTGAAACTGTTTTTACAAAGCTTCAACTTGCTTTAGAAAACTTGTTCTATCACAGACATAGATAGAGCCTGTAGTAAAACTGCAGTGTGATTTTGGTCACTAAACATTTTGCAGCTCCCCCCAATATATATCTATATACACACACATTCCAGACTTGGAACACAAAGGCTGTGTTACAGCTCTAGGGTTTGCTCTCATTTCAGAGGGGAAGCAGGCTGTTGAACAACAGGCATCATACAATCAAAACAGGTCCCTTCTGCTGTCTCAGAAACGTGTGTCTCATCTTTTCCCAAGATCCTTTTAAAGAAAGCAGCTGTGGCAGCACAACACTAAATTAACCCCACATTCTACTGTTACAGTGAGGTTGATGCTGAAAAAAGCATTAAATTTCGAAAACACAGATCACTATGTAAACAAGGAAGAAATTAAAACATTAACTACACACCATGAATTTAAATCAATGTAAAAGCTTTTCTAAAATTTGATCCTCTGAGACAATGGCATTTGTAGAATTCTCCAGACAATGTGAACATATTCAAATAACCTGCACACAGGAATTTCTGCCCAGTCCCAATCTGGAGTGCCTCAGTTTGCACTACAACCAGCATCAGAAGCAGTGTAAGTAAACTACCTACAAGCCTGCAAAAAGCCATCAGAGGAGGGGAAAGCCTGAATTTTTATGCATGTGTCATCACTGAGGGTGTTGTGTCTGTGTCAGGGGAAGGAGCAGAAACTCCAGCTCCTGCCAGTACAGCACAGGTCAGGTGCTGGCACCCAGGTCTGGATAGTTCTGTGTGCCTCCTGCACCACAAAAAGCTGCCTGTCAGCAGGTCTGTGCTGGAGAGCACAAAGAGGTGTTCGGGCAGGCTTCACTGCAGCCCAAGCTGTGACTCCACCTCTGCTTTACAGGGAAAAAAAATGCAGGAGGTAGGCAGGGAGCAGAAGATGCCGGAGAGGAAGAGCGGCTCTGTCCTGCGGCGCTGAGCACCAGGTGGAGCTGGGAGATGTAATCCTGGCCAGCAGGAGCGCACCGGAGCGCCTGACCCACATTCCCTACGTCCCACTACCTTTAACACCTCCGGGGACAGAATCTCCCCTTCATCGCACCTGTGACACCATTGTCACTGGAGTTGTCTTTAGTGCCTGTAGGCGAGCAAGAGGTGCCTGGAAGTGGAAGAAGTCTGCAGTATCGTTTCCTTGCCTGCGTCCCTCCCCTTTGTTTTCTAAGCTTCCTTCACATGCCATCTGAGTGGCATAGCCTGTAGTATACTGAAAGCCTGATAATAAGACAGATGACATCTGTTTAGGTCACATATTAGAAAGGATTAGTGCTTCCAAAGACTTACAAGCTACAGCTTAGTACTCTGCTATCTGAACACATTGGCCCTGGTGCATGAGATGGCTGTCAGCTCAAGGCTCAGCACTTCTAAGGCTCGAGAAAAATGGAAGCCAGACATCCAAGTGACCATGGCACAGGATAGGCACCATTCCCTTCACTGATGCGGTAAAAGCCACAAGCAACTGTGTGCCAAGTCTGGTGAAAGAGCTCCAGGGGAAAGAAACAACTGCACAGCACTGGTTTTGCCTCTGGCAGGGTGCTGCCCCACAGAAAATGGACACGCTCATTCCAGCTGGTAGAGGTGAAAAGGGAGCACAACCATTTTTATACTGGGCAGAACTTCTGTCTGCAAGTTGCTGTCTGAGCAAGAAAAGGAAAAAAATTCTCACTAATCCACATGTCACCCACAAAGCTTACCCATCTCTTTCCCTTTAAAACCACATGGTTCTGTAGAATTGCCCCTGGAGAGGGGCAGGGGAGTGGGATGATCTGGACTGTAGCATCAACAGAAAGCAGCACAGCTCTGTCCCTCAGCAGGTATGAGGGGCTTGCAGGACACACAGTGCTTGGGGACAGGCAGTACTTGCAGACACAAGCAGCCCAGGACTGCACACAGGCTCACTAGCGTTAGATTCCCCTGTTTCACCAAGGGTTAGCTGGATCTCGTGGCCTGTGTAACTAACAAGGCTTTGGAAGGAAGCTGAATAGGCACATAATATTCTTCATTTCAGATCCATAGTTCTCAATAGAGGGAAAAGAAATAAAATTTAGAAATCAATCCTAGACCCCTAAAGTCCCCTAAAAGGGAAAGACACAAGTGACTGATGCAGCAAGTTCCACTAAATTATTTAAATGGTACTGTGAGAGCTTATTAGAATTATTTATTCCCAACTCAAACCCACATGCTGCCTCTTTCTCTCTTGCCAATTAACAGTATTACTTAGCACTAATAAACTGCTTTCATTTTCAAGGGGCTTAAGAAGACAAATTAATCACCTCAACATGTCTGAAAGGAACAGATGGCAATGAAGTATTAACATTGCAATTTCTCAGCTGGAAAAGCTCCTGAGAGAGAGGGCAGTAGCAGTGTCTGGAGGACACCCAGCCCTGTTCCCTCTGTGTTCCTGGGGTCCCTCAATTTCATCTCCACTCTGAGCTTCTGCTTCAGTCCAACCTTACCACACACTACTTTTCCTGAGCAAAGCTACACTGTTTTTCTTATTCAATCTTTAATAGTAACATCCTTCTAGAAGGCCTCTTACCTCAGCACATCTCCAGACAGGTCGTTACTGCTTTGGATTTAAAAGACTAAATGTCTATCCAATAATGCAATTAGTCCAGCCTGTCATTATTCTTACTGGATATAAGCAGAGAAGTGATCAGGAAGGAATACTTTGCTCTGTCCGTACAGTGGAGATGCTCGTTTTTCCTGGAAGTTCTTGGTTACCTTGTGGTACAGAACAGCTGATTGCCTTTTCCTCTTCTCACTCACCCCTGTCTCAGAGGACTGTGCAAAAGTGTTGCTCTGTGGGGCCTTTTGGCTCAGCTGTATAACACAAACTTTCTTAAACTACATCTGGAAGGAAGACAGGCTTTCTGTGGAACAGGGGTGCCTAAAGCAAAACATGTTCAGGTGAGGACCAAACAAATAAATACAATGATTTTAAAAGTAACTGATACGACAATGACTAAACAACTGTTTAGGGTGTTGTTTTGGCTTTTTTTAAAGAACTGATTAAACTATGGAAGGTTTTTATTTAAAGCATTGAGATCATACCCTCTATTTCAGTACTTAACCCCAGTCAAAGATTATCTCAAATTGAACCTGCAATGATAATAACCTGTGTCAAATGCATGGCAGATTTTGGCCTCTCCTCTAGGAATGGTAACAGTAAATACTAACTCAAAATGAAATTAATTATTCTAACACCTTATCAGAACTATTTCAACAGCATACTGATATTAGTATCAATTCCCTTCAATCTGTGCTGAACCACTGAGCTGAGCACCTCAGCCCATTATCAATCTCAGCCATCAAGTATCAATGTACAATGACATCCTTCTAGAGACATTAATTACTGTCTATGGACAACATAACATATTCAAAATCCTGCACGAAATGGGGCTGTTCTCATATGTTAAGGGAAAAGAAGGCACACTGAGGCAAAAGAGTTAAGCACCCAGTGTGCCAGTGCATCCCTCCCTGAGGATTCCTGGCAAAGGCAGCCCCAATCTGCTCAGCTGTAACTCATATGTGAGCATTCAGGCTGGGCAGCAGAGGCAGCATGATGCAATGCAAACTGGTTTTTGAATGGGCTTGAGAAAAAATAATACACCCTGATTTCACCCTAGCTTGACAAGCATCTGTGCTCAGCATTGACCCAGTCAGTTACAAATCTAGTGTGAGTTTTCCTGCTACTTTATTTATATTTAAGAGTAGAATGTAATGGATTTGAATTTCTTAAGTAAGAAAACATTAAAAAAGAGTCAGAGTTCTCACATTTACAAGAGTAACACTTCGAAAGAGAATACTTAATATACAAAATGGCTGCATTAAAAATTTTTTTTAAATTGAACCCAAATACAAAATGAATCTAAATCACCCTTTTTTTAAGGCTTCAATTGTACAAGTGTAACAACTTGTTTTATCCCTGTAGCTAATATTCAGATGAGTGTTTGCTGTTGGGCTTTTTTCTCAGATTTCCATTGTATTCTTGTCCTTTAAGCTGTTCCAAAAGCATAGGAAGTCCTCAAACATAAACACTTTTTTTTTGTAAATAACAGCAACCCTGATTAATAACTTGAAGATTCAGAATGCCCATAATGAGTGAGCATCTGTTTTTCTGGACTTGGAAATCATTGGTGTTCTTTACCTTTACCTGTAATTTATTTTTCTCATCCAGGAATGATAATCAGTATTTAGGACTGTAGTAATAAGCCATATCAATGCATAAACCAGAAGTAATCGACACCAGAATGGTATGAAATACAAGAGTTGATCCATGTTTTATAGCACAACAGCCAAAGAATTCAAGGGACTTTGCTGTATTATTCCAGTCCCTTCTGCAAACTCTCTCTTTCTGACCAGTTTGATACTGCTCTTATTATATCATCTTCCTACAGCTGGGGGCTTTATTTTGGAGAGGTGCTTGGAATGGCAGGGGTGGGAAGGAGAGTACAGATTTTCCACATGTCAGATAAAATATGGGTTACAATGGTTGTGGGAGGAAGGTACTCTTCTTGCTATTTTAAAGCTTTAGTTTCACTCTTTAAATCTTTAATTCTCCTGCACATTCGAAGACAAGCTAACAGACAACACAAGGTTTTAGACCACTATAGTGCTTAAAATTCTCCAAGTGTAATGTTTGAAGAAAGGAAAAAACTCAATGTTCAATATTCTGCACCATAAAATAAGCCTGTATAGAAATTGCTTAGCTAAACTCTAAATAACAGTATTTTTTTTTAGTTACTCATTACTTCCTTATTCCTATTAAAGCTTCAATAAAAGGAATTTTAACATCCAGAATCATTATCAAAACTTGCATGCTCAAAGCTATAGAGGCATCCTGAGTAAGGCATTATATTCCAGTGGTTTCACACTTGGTTTGTATAAAACTCATTTTGAGCTCAGACTTCACTGAGGCCAAAGTCCCAGGGTCTGAATGAAGCCTCCTGAACTCAAGGTGAGTTTCACAGGAGCCAGCTCTCTTAAATCCCACCTTGCCCAGGAGTGAAAATTTGATCTTGAACCACTCTACATTATTAAATTAATGCATCACAGGACATTCCAGCTAGCAGGTCCTACATTTAAAGATTTTCTAGATAAAATTTTAAAGCTGTCCTAATCACCAAGGACTCCTGTTCATACACAAATGTCAGGTGAACATTATGTAGACGGCCTGCTAACTTACTGGAACAAAAACCAAACCAAACCAACAAAGCACAACCTCACACATTAAAAGTAAGTGTGGGTAATTCCACAGCAGTAAGTTCTCAGAAACTGCAAATTTCCCTTTGAGACAGAAATCAATGTTTCTCTTCTCTCCTCATTAAAAAAAACGTTGCACATCTCATTTCCCTAAGAATCTTAGGCATTGACCAAAGGCACATATGACACTGGAAATAGTATTCTCCGCTTCCTTGACAAACCTTTCACTTCAAACAGGCCCTGCACAATGGCTGCATTGCAGTATCATGACAGGTTTCTCACTGAAAACTTGATTGCAAAGTTGATTTTAGAAGAAAATAAATCTTTAAGCTGCCCAAATGACCAAGGCACTCCGAATAACCTTAGGACTGTACTTTGGGGAAGACACAAGGTCTCACTTTCAGCAGATGCCTGACGTCAGACCAGAGAGGGAACACAAGACAGGCAAAGGTTACGTGCAAACTGTCCCCTGTGGCTTGTGCAAGAGCCAAATAACCACTGTTCAGGATAGATGCACATAAAAAGAACTCACTGGAAATTACTTTTAATATAAGCAAACCAAAACTGCTTGTGAGTTGTAGGGTATGGTGGTGCCACAAACTAATCTGAACAGCTTCTCTTTCAGGTCTCTAAAACAAGCATTCAGTAAGTAATTCACATTACATGAGTCATCATGTACATGTACATCATGTACATCTGTACATTTGTGTCAATCACTTGGTAAACATCAGTTCTGGATATTTAGAATGTAATTCATCATAGCTACAAACTACTTGGAAAGTTGATGGAGCAACCTCCAACTGTACATGAGCTTGCTAAAGGAAGAGTTCAGACTAGCAACACTGAAATTACTTCACAGTTATCTAGAAAAAAGTTACAATTCTTTGTCACAGAACATTACACTAGTTTGTTATTTTGTCTACAGTTAAAGTGGGCTTATAGTTAGAATTATTATAAATTAACAGCAAAACAGCTGCCAAAACAATTTAAGGGAATGTGACTGAAAGCTAAGAACTTTGATTAAAACTTAATTTTCTAACTTTGTTTTCTAACCTTAAATTATTAAAATACAGAAAAAAGTCATCATTATTTCAAAAAGATGCGTCATTGAAAAAGAACTTTCATTCTTTACAATGCAGTTTAAAACTAACATAGAAGAAAACAGTGCTACCTTAAATACAGTCAAGAGCATTTTGATGGCATTATTTAAGTATAATCTTCCGTTCTCTATTGTTTTGTCCAGCCATGGACTTTTCCTTGCTTTAATGTGTATTTGATGATCACTGAACTTTTCCCACTCATCAGGATGTGGGCTGTCCACATATACTGTGTTAACACTTAAGAGTCAGCATTTATGTACAATTTAAAAGCAGCACAGCTATCCTACACCCTACAGCTGTGCTCACTCCACTGCAGTACTGGAGCGAGCACAACAGCTTGGATATCTCAGCGAATGCATCACTGTTCGGAAAGGCCTTTTTTTCCCAGTTTTTTCAGGGGATGGCTCCTCATGACTTTTCTTAGCTGCCTCAGCAGGTTCTGTCTGGAACTGTTCTATTTGAAACTCGAGATGTTTTTGAATGGCTACCCCGAGGACTTCTGGATCCACAGATGCCCCATACACTTCCCATGTCATTCCTGCATCATCCCATCTCACTTCACGAACTGGAGATTTGGGGGCCTCCAAGTCTTGCTCCAGGTTCACCTCTGGGAACACATGTGAGTGACCTTCTGCTGCAGCTGCTGGGCTCGTTGCCACCGATTTGCATTCCATGGTTGGAAGAGTTTGTACCTCAGCATCTCTACGCTCCAGAGCTGGTTTCAGGCCTTTGGTTATGTCATTCATAGAAGTCATAGTCCACATATCCTTAGTTGTCACTACCACGTCTGCACCTTGCTGGCTGCTCAGGGCAACAGGGGCAGCCTGGGCTTCTGGAGGAGCTCTCTCCTGCTGAGCATGTTGCAGTTGTTCTCCAGGAACATTACAGCACTTCAGGATTTTCTTGGCATCCAGGCCTGATTCACTTACTGAAGACACCAGCTTAGGGTATGTCAGAATGTCTGAAGCAGAAAAGGAATGAAAGTAGCCAGGTGCTGCCTGCTCTTTTCCTGTCTCGCTGACGGAGCACACCAACCGCGGGACGAGCTGTATGGACGGGATGGGCAAGGAGTGGCAATAGGCTGGGATGGTGGCATCTGCCTTCAAGGTGTCCTGCCTGAGACTGCAGGGCCCTGCAGAGTTGTTGTGAACTGTCATCACCATGGGGGAGTATGCAGAGGTTGGAATATTACCATAAGTCAGACCACCATGAATAATCCCAGGGGCTTGACTGAACATTGTCCTGTTTGGAAAACCATTTCCAGGCATGTGTGGTCCTAGAACAGCAGCATGAAATGTTCCAGGATCTGTGTAAACAGTAGTGTTACGTGGAATACTGCCACTGTCAAAGGTATTTGTGGGTACTTGTTGGTCTCTAGGTAGGACTGGAAGATAAGTCACAAGGTTCTGATAGTGAGATGTATTTTCATTTGTTTCTAATCCATATCTCTGTGTTTGGAAAGACATCCTGGCCACTGGCGGACCATGCCGGCAGCCAGAAGAACTTAGGCTGGAATGAGTAGCACTGGTTTCTATGTCGGTGATAAAAGTCTGCTGTTTGCAACTGCAGGTTAGGTCTGAGTGGCTTCTCTGAAGGGCAGCTCCTGATTCTTCCATTTTACACATGCCTTGCTGGTGAACAAAGCAGGTTGAAGAAACATTCTCAACAGTGCTGCTCTTTACACACATCTTAGTGTCCCCTACTCCCCAGGATGCTGAAGACTGTTCAGTGACAAGAACATGGTTTGTATTCTTAGTTCTGCTCTCTGAACAGTCATTGTCTGACTTGTCATTTATGGTTTGGACCTCTGATCCAAGTCCCATCATCCCAGGCTGCGAGGAGGACCACCCAGGACTCTGCACACTCCCTGCATCACTCCTGTTTTCCAGGATATGGCAGATGGTGCTACTATGGCTTTTCTTCAGCTCCTGCTTGTTTTGCCTTTCCTCTAAACTCCTCGAGGGCCCAATACAGGCCAGATTTGAGGAGCTCTTGGATAGGGGGTGACTGTTGACATTCAAGAGACTGTGACAAGTAGAACTTAGTGAGTCCTGGTAGGAATGGGTGTGGAGCTGGTGGCTGTCAGCTGACATGGCAAAAAAGAGAGCTCTGCAAGAAACGGCAGAAAAGAAAAAGAAACAATTTAAGTAGGAAATAAATGTACTAGAAACTATAATCTCTACTGACCTTCTGCTTGGGCTTCTTGTTTTCACAGTTCACAAATACTTTTTAAAAAGCACAGCATTCTAATCTAAGTGTACTCAGACCAGTCAGTTTCCATTTTCACTTTCCCCAAAGAGTTTTTCCCTAAATTAGATCCAAGATTTTTGGAAATTCTGGTGACTTTTTCCCTATTCACAAAACACAAAAGGAAAAAATCCTCCTTGGTTTCTACCTTTTAACAATAACTATCTCAACATTACCAAGTATCATCTCCCCAAATTAACTGGAGCCATTTTTGGGACATTCAGAGATGTCATGTAACTTAAGCAAAGACAGAATTATTTTCAAACTAAACAGATTTTCACCATGGTGATCATTAAGCCATTGATATTAACTGTATTGTCAAAACAACAAAAAAAAAGTTTCAATTTTGGTCTCTTGACATTATAATTTCAGAAGTTATCCAGTCACTGCTGGGGCTTTTAAACCTTAAAGCCTCCAGAACTGAACAAGTTCTCCCTTTTCCCCACACCCTTCCTAACAAGCTTCTGGATATTTTGTTGTACAGATGTAGAGAGTAAAAGCCGTAATATCTCATTTTAGATAACTTCCCCTCGGATACACTCTTTGCACTCTGCCTCCTTAGCAGGTCTCCCACAGAAACCTGTACAATTTCTTATGCACTGTATCACTACAATAAAAATGAATGTGTGGAACAAGAAAGGTGAACACATGGAGAACAAAAGCACTCTGCAAAGGTAACAGGAAGTTCCCTCTTACCATCCAGGACACCGTGGCTGCAAGGGCTCACATTCAACCCTCTCAGTGAGAAGCTTCTCATATGTGATCCTTTTAATGTGATATTTACAGGCTCCAGGAGTCATGTACCAAAGTAACTGATAAGAACTTGCTGTTTTCTCATTCTGCCAACCAAGAGCTCTACAGCTGATCCAGGCACCTATCAGTGTTTGTAATTCTATTTCCATTGTTAACTTTGGCAGCCTAACAGGTTGCAGTTTTCCCTTCACCTGAAATCCACTTGTGTTGGCTGTTTTCCATCATGAAATTAAATTGAGCATGACAACATTCAAAAATAATATTTGCAATCACATTCTTAGGAAACTTCTCACTGTGGGCTGTGTAGCAGGGACTGGTGACCAGCAGCAATATCCACAAGCATAGGCCTTGCTCCTATTTGGACCACGTGCAAAAAAAAGGTGATTTCCCATCCTTCATACACGTTACCTCTCATGCAGCCACTTCCACACGAGTATAGTCTGCCACACAGGGTTCAAAGGAGTCAAGAGGATTAAACACCAGAGCAATAGCTGCCTACAAGGTGAAAACTTTACATTTAATCTCTTTAAAAGATAACACCTGCAAAGGCTCTCACACACACCTGGATGAAGCAACACTTACTGATGGAAATCCTCAGACACAAATATTGAGACTCAGATGAAAGGAAGCTTCAAACATATCCTGTTACAAATCGTACAAGGCTGTGGGAAGTTTGAAGGGCTATCTTACAGTTTGCAAGGCTCAAATACATGCACATACACAGAAGCCAAGGTCTCTTTGCTTTCTTTATGTAGCAAAGGACATTGCTATAGAGGCCTTTCTGTAACTGAAAGAATTGAAGCATTTGAAACTGATTTATCACCTCACACACAAAACATTCAGATGGAAGAAACAGTCCAAATATAGTGACACCACTGAAAGCAACATCCAGGGTGATGTTGGCAAGGAAACCTCCAAAGAGAACTCTGAACAAATTTATGTTTACCCCACTGCAGGTGACATCAAGACCAAACACGGGCGATGTGACATATGACACATGTACACCTAGAACATTCTAACCAGCTACTCCCAACAGCATTTGAACATTGCTGCTCAGAAAGACCAGTGTTCCAGGCTAGCACAAGTGTAACAATCTCCTATGGCCTTGGGCCTTCCTAAACTCAGCATTTCACACGTGCACTGCTGGCACCAATTGCTCAGGGTGCACAAAAATCCCCCGAGAAGAGGCCCAACATCCACACACGGCCCCCGAGGCGCCAGACCTCCCAGCGAGCCCGGTGCCCAGCCCCAACCTTTGTGTGTGCTGGGCAGAGCAGACTGCTTGGCTTAACTTTCATTTTTTTAAATGTAAAAACATAATTTATAGGAAAGGAATCTTATTCAAAAGTATCTAGTTGAAGTTCTGGCGTTGTCTGAAAGATTTTTATTTGAAATTTCAAAGGAAATTCACACCTGAATACACAAATAAGAAAGTATGAACTTTTGAAGCAGATACTCTGCTACGAATATATAGAAAATTGTTAGACAAGCAGAGAAAGGATTAGGATAGAAATAGAATTAACATCCACTATTTTTGGCTTAGCTTCAGATAGCTTATGAGGGGATCTAGGCTGCTTTCACTAATTCCACTGAACTACTTTAAAGCAACAAATGTGTATTTTGCTATGACTTATGATTAAAGTTTTGACCTACTTAATGCACCAGTAAATTTAGTCTCCAAGTATTAAATATAATGTATGTTATCAATTGAAAGACATTCACTGTAAATTAACTATGATTCTAAAATCCTTTGGTATTTTTGTATTCCACATATGTACTTTAATTAAAATTTTGACAACACTCTCATCTTTTAGTTTGAAACTGTTCCCCGCTTGTCCTATCTGCCCACTTAAAAAGTAATCTTCCCTCTTTTTTAAGAACGCCCATGTCGTACTTTGTTACTATAGTAAGTTAACAGACAGTGAGGCAGTGGGAATCACCTGACATGTTAAACAACACAAGTTAGTTGCAGAATCTGGGAAGAGTCAGAGAAATTTAATACTATTTACTAGAAACATGCATGCAATGCCAGACACTTCTCTAAATCTTCCAGTTATTTCTGCTTTATATAACTCTGATGGCCAACTCACAAGTCAACAAGATTTGAAATAATGACTGCAGGCTGTTTAACCCATCTTCACTTGGCTGATCATACAATAAAATAGGAGTTTTTTCTTAATAATATTTAATTTTCTGCTTTCAAAACCAGAATCTGACTCCAAAAAAGTTATAAAATTAGAGCCAGTTTCAGAGGTGAGAGCATTAATATGCAAATATGGAATTTGGAAAAACTAAGCAATCTGATCCATACCAGCATTTTTGGATGATGGCTGTTATTTCTGGATGCTGACCAGGACCCTCCATGGCAGCACTAACCCTTTCTGAGAAAGTGTTAGGGGGTTGCAAGATCTTTGCCCTGAATTGCTCCTTCATTTTCATCATTCTAGCCCTGCTGTGCAATATCAGCTCCACAAGGCAAACACAGAATTTCTGCAACAGCCTCAAACTCCAAGACAAACACAAGTACATTTTATGAGAAGTGTCATTTTAATTAACTTAAATCTACTTGAATAAAAGGCAGCTAGATAGAGGTTCTTAACCTTATTTAATCTTATTACAAACAGCATGGTTATAAATTTGAAAGTCAAAAGCAGTTTATAGTTAAAATGACTTTAATTACATCCTAAGGGGCAGCTGTCACTTAGCCATAAATACTGCTGACTCCTGCCTAGGGCACAAGACAGCACATACAAGAAAACCTGCATTTCTGCCTAAACAGCCAAGTTCCCTCAGGTACCAGAAGCAATTCAGTATATTCACACTGGGTTCTCTTCAGGCCTGGTATTTTATAAGTCATGTGGCTTCCTTACTGCAATCCAGGACTAAACTTCTAAGATGCATGTTTACTGTAATAAAGTGACATAAAAAAAGGGACATCATCTAATATGACATTAATTTCTTTTAGAGCTGTACTAATTTTAAAGAAACTTATACCATCAGAATAAAAAAAAAATTAAGTGTGCTTATGTCTAAAAATGGTCCTTGCTTGCCACATGGAGAACTACTTGCACAAGGTAAGAAAGATCTGTTTTGCTTTAGACAAAGATTGGCATGACAGCATTTTGAGATCTGATGACCTCTCCCTAACTACTACTGAAGGAAATAGTTCATTAACAGTAATCACTAACGTTTACATTGGATGGGGGGAGTCAAACCACTTGAAAGGCATTGGCAAAACAAGATTAGCCATGGTAAAAAGCTTAGAGATTCAAGTATCTGGGATTAGGAGTTTTGTTGTTGCTGTTTTTAATTGTTATTTTATTTTGGTGAGGTGTAAGTGAAAGGAAGAAATAGAAGAGTTACAGTAGGGGAAAAGGTATCACTTGACAGGGAACATAAAAAAATTTCTCTAAATTCTGTCAATACAAAAAATAATTTCTCTCAATTCTGTCAACTAGCTTAATAATCACTCAGGTTAAGACCCCAAACACTTAACCTTTAGTCCATCACCTTTCTGTAGGCTTTCCATTTCAGAATAGCATTATAAACAAACTATGCCTTGTTCAGTTTAATCTGCTAATGCCCCTTTGTAAGTATTTTCTATCATCCTAAGTATTTCCAAGTATCAGACAGATCTACAGGACAGACTGGTTTGGACATCTAGAGATACCAACAGACAGACACAACCGACAAGTGCCCTCTGTGTATGCAAAGGAATGGGGTTTTTCCAGTTCTGCACTGCAGGAAGCACTGGTGGCAGTGGGGCCATGTCACTGTGACCATAATTCACGAGGGGGAGGTGGAGTACACTGGACAGGCTAGAAAACCTGAGAGCAGGAGAGCTGTGACCCTCAGTGCTCAGCAATGCTGAAGCAGAGGCCGTGTGTCTGATGCCCTTACAAGCCCACTGGTCACAGCCTCGTTTGTTTCTGCTAATTACAACTTTGGCTGCCAGGCTTTCCTGAAAGACTTTTGTCCTTTCCCCATCCTGCTGAGCACACTGGGCCGGTGATTGGTAACAAGACTGAGAATCAAAGTCCCCTTTACCCTGAGTGTTAATGAACCTCAGCTCTCTCCTTCCTGAGGAGCACAGCAGAGACCTCCTCCTCCCCAAACACTGAGGGTGCCAGGGGTGCCCTGGTTACCAGTGGTCTCAGCAGGGGATAACAAATGAGTTGCCACATCAGAAAATGAATAGATTACAACATCTGCCAATAAATTCACCTCATTGTGGAACCACCAGGCCAGTGTGCCCACAGTTATCTCAGCAGCTTTGAATAGCCATGCAGGAAGGTCAGCACTCTCTTTTAAGGACCAGGGACAGCCCACAGCCCCAGCACAGTCTGAGCCAGCAAAGCTGAGCTGACAACTCTGAATTCTAAAAATGAAAAAGGCTAAAATGAAAGTGCCATGAGAGAGAAGCCTGATACAGATGAACCAAAGGAGACCATTTCAGTGACACCTTCAGCTGAATTGCGAGGAAGGACAATTCACATAGCTGTAAATAAAATATTGGGAAACCAGAGAGAGGTGCACTCTGTCACAAGGGAGGCATGTGTTGGGACATTGTCCTGACACCACCACATGATTTACTACTGCAACATGAGTCTTCTCTACCACTTTTTAAAATTTAATTATCTCTCCCACAAACAAATTCAAAAATCTCTTGGACTTCATCTTTTTTTAGAAGAATTTTATCAGCAAAACATTAGTCCCACTATATCGCCACGTGGAGATCTGCCTCAGCATACAAACTACCCTACAATATACCCAACAAACCTAAAATATGAAATATTGTACATATTTGATGCTCACTTTTACTGTTTGACAGCTCTCTTCTTTAAAGCTCATCTCTTCAGTTAGAAGCCTTAAAACTTTTTAATTACAAATTAAATATGATGACATGGTCATGTAATCAGCTCTTTTCACCAGCTGGGGCTTAAAAAAAATCAAATATAATGACAGCAGGCAACATTGACCTAGAATCATGCTTACAGTGAATAGTGCATGCCTGAAGAAGTGGTATATTAATATAATTCTTTCTGGCTTGGCAGAACAGAATTAAGCAAAATGAAACTGTTAATTCAGATACCAGGATTATGCTGCTAAGAATTGATGGCTACTGATATCCACTGGCATTGCAGAACTCCTGTGACAAAAATATTCGATAGTTTCCTTAGGAATTCATCTTTAATGCAGAAAATATGCAGTGGCCTATCTACATTTGGATTTATTTCAGAGAGACAGGCACTAGTCAGCCTTTGCCTCTTCACAGCAGGAGATCAAATCCCATTCCTTCACATGTTCTCTCTTGGAGGAGACAGAATTGGTCTGGTGTTGAATAACTCATGCTCCTCAGAGCTCCACTTTTGTACCCACTCTTCAGTCCTGAGCAGACCAGTTCCAAAGCAACCCCCTTGATCTGGAACTCTACAAAAACACATGGCCATAGCTTTGCTCAGCAAGCCTCTGCCTGTCAGAGCTCCAGGCTTGCCAACTGTGTGAATCACAGCTGCCTGGGCATCAGCATGAACTTAAAAATCACACAGAAAACCAGAAGCTCGCTTACAGCCTCCTTCCAATCTCAGGGCAAGGGAGTGCAGCTGGGTATCAGTGCAACCTGCACAAGAGTCCAGCAGTTTGCACATCCAATAATTCCACAAATGGCTAAATGATTAGAATATCTACTTGCAAATTCATGGGTTTTAGTGGAAAATATTCAAATAATAATTTTTGCTGTTTGCTTGAAAGCTTAACAGCGACAGAGGGAAGGTATGAACTTGGCCTTGCTTCAGTGTTGAGCCAACAGAGATAAAAGCTTTGTAACCAGCTGCAGTGGCAGACAAAGGAAGCTCAAATCTGCCTTAAAAATACTGAATACATATAGCCACAAGTACAGCAGCTTTTCATGTTCACATATTATCCTTAATTGAAGGATAGCAATTCCTACAGCAGCATCAAACAGGAATAATGGTGATATAACCAACCATAATAGCAATCTGAAGGTCTCCAAACATCTCCTTTAGGATAAAGACAGTATTTTAGTTTGAAGGATGCTTCACCAAAACAATTAAAGATGGTTCATTATTCTTCAACATGTAATGGTTGAATCTCTTTCCTACCAAGGAAAACCTGGCAACTTATCTACCAAGACCTAGAAATTTACCTTAGTTGCTTGTTCCCTTGTTTTCCCCTGTGATTGAACACTGTACAAGAGCCACAAATTCCCCTTCAATACTTTATTTAGATAACAGCATTTATGAACTGTATGCAAAACCTTGGAGAAAAGAAGAATTCAAAAAGACAATCCATCTAACTCCAGGAGCTGCTCTCAGTGGTGGTAGGGAAAGACTGACTTCTACATTGTGGACTGACAGAAAACGGACTATCACAACTTATAAAAACAATTGTTCAGTAATTAGAAAGAGGAAACAATTGCTTTCTAATTCTGTCTGTGCTCACTGACATAGTGTATGACCTTGAGCAAGTCATTCCCTTTGTGACTCAGTTTACTCATCTGTGACTCACAGATTAGATGCAGAAGCCCCTGATGTAGGTATTTAAAGGCTTAATTCATGATTGCAGAGCACTCTCAAATCCCAGAATAAAAGATGTTAAATATAAGATGCTGAAGATAATGTATTATGGCCCTTCTTCTGTAATATTTGGATTGAAAGAAAAATATAGAGCATCTCTACAGGAAGTTCTGGTTGCACTTGCAGAAAACTCACCTTATCAGTAAATTCAGATGCTATCTGTGCCTCAGAAACACGTTTAAAGCACCCCCTGCAGCTTTCCAGCATCAAGTGAGGATAAGTAATCTCAATGATTTCAAATACCCAAACTCAGCAGAGTTTCTCAAATTAGATTTTGTATGTATATGCTCCCTACACAATACGCATGCTAACAACATGTATGTTGTATACGGATGGTATATTAAGTAGCAATTATTAATTATTATAAGCAGCTTCATTAAACCTTTCTCAGCAGGGTTGTCACAACTGCAGGTCATGTTGTCTTGCAATGCCACATGCACTTGTAGGCTTTTATTTACTATGATGAACTTCTTATGAAAATGAGATTCTGTGACTAATTTAAGCCTTCAGTTCACATTGCAAGCTGTCTTTTATATATCCTTAAGCTGGAAGAGAGCTGGCAAACTCTATCCAAGGGGCTAAGTGAGTATTGAAAAGAACAAAAAAGAGGACTAGCTAATTGTGTTTCATAGCTTTAAAAGTTGCCATTGTAGTAGGAGGTAGCTTTGAAACTATTTAAACAAAGAATATGGGAAGAGTATGTTTTAATTTCAAACTTGGTGTTTCATCATAAAAAACCATTAGGTCAAAGTGCAATGTCTGTCTCTCAGGAAAGCAACTGTCCCAATTGATCTGTGGTTGAATCAGACCTATGTGGGGAACTATTATGTATAGTTTTCAGACAACATCTGAAAGGGATGAAAAGGAGCATCTCCCTACTCTCTCAGGACTGAGAGAAGAAAAACATTAGAGCTTGGCTAGAGGAGAGTCCCTACCTCCCAAGGCTTGTTTGACACCAAGGACCTTAAGGAGAGAAAACCCAAGACAGAGTAAAGTAACAGTCCAAAGCAACAGACTAAAGTCTGCAAATAATTTGCCAAATCCAAGTATGTGAAGAACTTCCTCTAAAACTAATGTTTACACCCTACTCTATGTAAACAAACAAATTTCCCCTCCTCTCAGTTAACTGCAATCATAAACCCAGCTGCAGAATTCTCCACCTTCTTATTAACATTTAATAATGTCAGAATCACAAAGATTTGAGGTATAAATTTGGAACAACTCAAGAACTGCAAGACAATTCAGTTCCTGTCATCACTCAGATAAAGAAAGATCCCACCTGTGTGACATGGACAACTAGAGAACAACTCTTCGGGCATCTGCTGTTAACTGCTAGCAAGAAGATACTGATTATAAGGAATAAAGAATCTGCTAACAGGAATTCTTTGTTTTTCAAACATTGGTTTGACCATATTCAAGACTCACACAGACAGAACCCTAAGAAGTATAGTCTGACCTCATAGCTGTCTCTGCTTTGAGCAGGAGGTTGGAATAGATGAATTCACAAGGTCCCTCCAAAAACAAACGATCCAGTGACTTTTTTTATACTTTTCATAAATTTGTGCTTTTACCTGTCAGTGTCAATGAATGTCATGTATCTTCTCAACCTGAGAAGCTGAAATATGCAGCCATTTTGCAATACTGAACCACTTTTAATTGATTAGTGGAACCTGTACTTTTTACTGAAAAAAGCTAAGATAGGAATGACTTTGGAAAGGAAGCACAAAGGTGATCTCAGTATTCTACACAAGGTGATCTATAGGAAAGAGGCAGTGACTCCAAGTTTTTTTCAATCCATTAGCACCTCTCTTGTTACTAAATCAACAAGATCACTCCACCCTTTTCACAGTTTAGAGGCCACTGAGAACCAAATAAAACTGCTACAACAAGATGTATGTTTTTCTTCATGTTTCAAGAAGTACCGATCCACCCTGCTCAGTCATAAACACTGAACTTTCCCAGCAGATTCTCTGCAGAAAGCAATAATTTTTAAAGTCTAAAAAAAAAAAAAATCCAGCTTATGAGAGCTGGGGTGGCTTCGTGCATTCATCATCCCTCAAATTTCCATGTCAGGTTTGCCGAGTTTGAGCTGCAAAGGAGTCGGATCTTTCACTTCAGCTCAGGTGAACTGGGTTCTGTCAGTGCTCTGCACTGTTGACTGGGGTAAAGCTCTGCACGTCAAATGAAGGTCTTACAACTGCTCAATCCCATTAACCTTCATTTGCACACTCAGGTGTGCCCTTGCTAAAGCTTAATTAGCAAATATTCTGCAGATGGAGAAAGATTGCTGCTCCTTTCTCTGAGTTAAGCCATCATTTTGCAAAGAACCTCCCCACACAGGGACAGGCCAGTTTAAAGGTGATCTTTCTTATGAAACTTTTTTGATGCAGAATGATGTTTTGCTGTAACTCACATGCGTAATGCTCACACACCAAACTAGAAAAGACCTGGCTAATGTCATCTTCATTTAGTTGGCCTGACCCAATTCCTGTGTTCTGAGTGCATCTGCCTAAAACACCCAAAAGTGATGGGGTTTTTGTTTGGTTGGCTGTTTTTTGGGGGGTTTTTTTTTGTAGTTCCTGTTGCTAAAGGTGATTTCTCAGAATGCAACTTTGTTCTGAAGAACCTTAACAGCTTTTCTGAATGGAAGAGACCATTTTCTTCCCAACAATCCCCTAAGCAATCAGAGAATACTCCTAAAGGAGATTCCTTAACATACATGTGAACTACCAGCTGCACAGCTATAGATTAATTCAGTTGTTATAAGGCATCCATAGGAAATATTGCATCAAGTTATCTTAACCAGAGAAAAGCTCAGCAGAAGCTTTCAGTTCACTGCCTTCTCATTGTATCCCTTGTGCAGATATCCCTGACCACTGTACTCCAACATCTATTTTCATTCTCCCCCTCATTTTGCTTTTACAGGAAAAATCTCTCTCTTACCACTGAAATGCTGCTCCCAAACCCTCCAGAAAAAAAAAGGCTACTCAGAGTTTGAATAATTCACATCTTCCAGAATCCTAATATCCCAGAGAGATACTGTGCATGCATACAGCTTTACTGTTTCCACCAGCTAAAAACCTCTTATTTCTGTGCAATGAAACTGCAAGAATTAACTAAAAGGCCAGTACCTGCAGTCCCTATGGTGTGGCTCATGGCCATGGGAAATGATTTTTAAAAAAAGCATTCAAGGCTGACAAGGAAAGTAAAGTGCAACATCATTTGCAGCCTATGATTCCTGCTGTACTGTCACTCCTGGGCCAGAATGGTTTGAGACTACAAGTAATGAAATATCACACACACCTGCCAAAGATACTTGCAGCAACACAAATATTGGTATGATAACAAAAATAAGATTTTTTTCTAATTAATTGGGAAAAGTACTTGCTAAACAAATACCATTAACAGTCTCTGTCAAGTCCCTGGCCTTGGAAAGCATCATTCCTAGGCTGCATTCTCCTGCAAACTGTAAAACAGTTTGCAATATCCAAATACAAGGGACCAGTTAAATACACTCCATCCTCATTTAAAAACATTAACTCCACAGCAAAGGAATGAACAATTCAGTCTCTCTAAACTCCAGAAGAGTCCACTGGAGAAGAAACAGGATTTTGTTGCTGTTCTGCTCAGAAATAACCTGCCTGCAGTCAGGTGTAACAGTATCTCACTGGAACAGCAAATACCTCTGCTCATCTGCAGTGGTTAAAAGCTACCTCCAATTCACCCTGTGTCATTGCCCTTTAACAGGCAAGAAAGCAAATCAAACTTCAGAAGCCTAATGATCATCAATAGCAATTTTCCTCTGTTCTACACTCCCTCATACACTTTTATTTTTCAAGTGCAGTTTGAATATGCATAGTTTACTATGAAAGGAAAAATGTGGATTTGGCATGGTTATCTGATGGAAATCTATCACATTCGGTATTATAAACCAACTCTGACACCACAAGGCCATGTACAGTTTACTGCTCTTGTTTATGCAGCCCTAAATAACTGTCAGATAAACTAAATTGCAATTGCAGCTTTCTCTGGAATACAGTTCAGATAAAATGTCTGGACAATAAAAATCAACAAAACCCAATAAGCGGAGAAGTGTTTATGGAGTAACCAAGACACGACATGGAAACATAAAGCCCTTATCTAATCCTCAATGAAAACTTCTCACAACCTAATGGTTTTACATAAAGATTCCATGCAAAGGTCTCCAAACTCAGATCTTGCTACAATCTATGTCCTGCAAACATTCAGACATACACTAAAACATGCAAACAACCATCTGCAAGCTGTCATCAATGTCATGGTGCAAGAAAACCACTGATATTTTTATATTTTTGTACGAGGTGATTACTTTGAAGCATGAGTCGATGGAAGAGAGGTAGCTTTTGATTGATATAAGGTCCATCTCATTTATGCACAAGATCAATGTCTTGCAAAATATATTTTTCTCATGGCTACCTTTCCTATCACCTTTCATGCTTAGAGTTCTCTAAATGGAAATAACTGCTTGCTCCCCCTCCCTTTTCCCCCTTCCCCTAAAATCCAGGAGTGCATCAGCACAGATTCCTGGTTTTAATCACAACACATACACAAAATAGTATTCTGATAGAAAATATTTAATCTAGTGAAAATAAAAAGCCAAAACAAATCAAATTTGTGACTTTGGAAAAGATATGTTTTGGTTTAAGAGAAAAAAATTATGTGCCATTTTAAATAGCAATTGATCATTTATCTAGGAAGACAAAATGTAAAAGAAAGCTGATATGCAAAAAGCACAGAAATATTCCTCAGATTTTTTAGTGTTGGATATTCCTAGAAATTTCAAAAACATGAGGTACACGTGGTAGAAAACAGCAAGGTAAATCATTCTCTGGCACATTAGTACTGAAAGGTAGAAATTTAAAGCAATAAAATTTACTCTTTTCTCTATTTTTAGTATCCAAACCCTAACATATACGAAAGACATAATCAAAAAGCATCTTCATAAACTCACAGATGTGCAGAGGAATAAGATGAACAAGCTTATGGGGGTTTTTCTCCCCCAAAGAAACAGTGACATGTATATTCTGGAAACACTACAAGACAAACACATACACATGTAAGTGAAAGACATCAGCACAAAAAAACCCACCTTCTACAGAACTACATTAAATTCAATTAAAGCTCATTCATAGTTCCCATCATTTTAGAAAAAGAGAAAGATACAATTTCCTGGGATTTTCAGTCCAGCTATCAACGCCCTGCTGCCAACACAGCACTTACAGAAGCCTGGGTCTGTCTCTGTGCAGCTCCTCTCCCTTCCCTTCCCCTCATCTGCTTTGTTACTCTCCTGGCAAAACAGAGAGGACTCTGTGTCCTTACAAGAGACAAGAGAACGGGCAATACGTGACTTCCATGGTCCTTACCTTCCCCCTACTCAGGGATTGCACATCCAGCTTCCCTGCACAAGTTACTTGGAGGGTATTTAAAAACAGATGGTCAGAAATCTGAGGAAAACAAAAGCCCAAAGAGTTCAGATTTCCTCTCCTTGATCCTCCTGATGCTGTTGACACTAAGGTGAGCATATGATAAGGAGAAGGAGGTGGGATTGTTAGAGAGCATCAGGAGATTGGGTGATGGGGTTCCCTCTGCCTTGACGTGGTGCCCCTTCCTGGCTTCCCCCTTGGCTGGAGAGGAAATAAAATGGAGCCCAGGAGGGAGGGAGAGAGATAATCCTGCAGCTTCATCTGATTAGAGAAACTGGGCCTGTGCAGAGCTGGCAATGCCGCCAGGGAAGCACAGGGAGGGGAGGCAAACAGGGGCAGGAAGAGGAGGAGCAGAGGGGGAGGAATAAAATTGTAAGGGTTAAAGGAAAATTATAAAAGGTGTACAAAGGAACTGACTCCTGGGCCAAGACATGCTGTATGTGTGCAGTATCAACCCTCATATAAAGGTGAAATCACCAGTAAGAAACACTCACTGCTTCTGGTAATGTGGAACAATCAGAAAGAAAACAAATCAAACCTCAAGCTCAGAATGCCTCAGTCCTGTAGGCACGGACTGGGAACAAGGATGCATCCATGGCCTGCAAGGAATGAAATTGTTTGTGCTGACAGGGAGAAATGGAAAAAGGAGTATGCTATAGATACTTATCTAGTTTGTGCCAAACTGGACACAACTTAGAATACGTTTTCTACTGCAAACCATTTTTTGAACCTTTTTCCACTTACTTAAACACATCTTAGTTGAACCAAAGTGACTCCCGAAGAGTTTGTGTCAGCACACACATCAGGGTGCTTGCAGCTGAGGCTGCCCTCATGCAACACCCCCACTTGTGCTGTCCCTCTCTCCCACACCTGGATCAGGTATTTCTGGGCTCACAGTTGCCCACCAGCTGTGGCCATCCACACCCCTGTGGTACTGCAGCCCTCAGGGGATCCCAGCCTGCTGGAGGCTGTGGCCAGCCTGCCCTCCCTGCATGCAAACGTGGAGGCAGCACCGTGTCCTTGCTCTGACACAGGGGCTCATCCAGGCACGGGCACGGTCCCCAGGGTGCTGCTGTTCAGCATCCCCCACCCCATCCTCACCCAGCAGGAACACCCTGCCTTCAGGAGACAGGCACACAGGTCCTGCAAGCTGCCAGGTGTGACCTGTGGTGCATCAGGTGCATCAAGGACACATGTGACCAGAGGAGTCTTGTCCCCATCCACGGTGGCCCATTTTTGTATAGAATCTCCTCTTTTGCTCACCTTTATGAGGGGCTACACTCAGTCCTTTCCCAAGGACCATTCCAAGTTGCCATATTGTGAGATGCTTTTATTACTTTCTGGCCTATTCCCTCCATTTAAAACTTCACACTAGAGAGGGTGGTTGGATCTCTAATGAGGCAAGAAGAAGGATGCCAAAACATCAGAAAATAACTCTTTCAAGTCCTTTTTTTCCTGTTAAGGAAGCAGTTAATAATTACTGTAAAGCACATACAGCAGTTCTCAGTTTGTTCCTAAGCCTTCACCAACATCCTCCCATCAGGCCTAGCTCAGCTGAGAGAGGGGGATCAAGACCCTTCCCCAATGCTTTTAGGAATGTAAAATTGCTTCCTGAGTCTTCAGAATGTGCTGTAAAACCAGCAATTTCCTATGTGCTTCCAGGCTTTGTTCCTAAGATGCACACCCCCACAAACTCACTGAGCAATCAAGCCCTTGGGCTGAAGGTCAGGAAGCATTTCAGGGGTTGAGAGCCCTGCACGGGTCAGCAGCAGCTTTCTGGCTGTGTTATTTTGCCTGCTGTGTATTACAGCAGTGAAGCAGAGTCAGGCACTTGCAGTCAGCTCTTCGTGCTGACCTTGACATCCTTCCTGCCAGGTTGGAAACAGAAGTTCCTTGAACCTGCACAGCCTTATCAGCATTCCTGCTGGCCCAGGATCTTACTCAGTCGACTTTTCCCATCCCATGGTATAGGACTGCAGTGGTGCTGCAGGGAGAAGGCAACTCCATAGCTTCCTTTCTTATTCCAGCAAAAGAATAAGAAAGATTTGGCTGACATGGTGAGACTCACCCCTGGCATTTGTAGCTACTCCAACATAGTTCCAGTGCCAGTGGCCTGCCATGGAACAACTCAGGATGACCCTTCCACTCCAATCCATCTTCCAAATGAGTCCCAGGCTGTCCAAATGATGTCCCAAGGACATAGAAAACATACAATGAGTGGGCAATACTGCACTTAGCTTTCCCCTAAACCCTTTACAGAAGGATGTTGCAGGGCTCTCTTGTGCCAGATTTTCTACGTTCACCAAGGTTGACTATTTTAATAAAAAGCATCAAAATATGTTTACTGGAAGATATTGGTGACCAGCTTTTACATCAACAGGTCACATATCTGGGCATCCATAATGATGCAATTGGCATACAGCTTTCTCATTCTACATTTGATGAAAAGGTATAACACTGCCTCAAATTCAGATTTGGAGAATTTATTCTTGTATTCTTGTATCTTTCTTTGAGAAAGTTGATAGTTAAAGGGAGCTGAGAAATCAGTAGCCTACAGATCCATTAGGCCAAATCCAGACAATGCTGATGAATTTCTTTTGATAAGAAGGAAAGCATCATTTTTCAAGAGAATGATTTCAGAACAGTTCTGCCACTGTGGCTCAGCCTGACTAGCATTGATGTTTTCCTGAGAACCCCACCCAGGGCTTAGACATGTGAGAATGCATTTAATTTCACGAAATTAAAGTCCTGTGCCCAGCCATGGAAGAAAGCTTTCAAGATTACAGTTTACTGATTTGGGTGCTTGAGGGTCATATGAAAGCAAGCCACCAGCCCCTTGACTTTGAGTCACCTTGTGTGAGGAAAGGCAGTCAGCTCTGCTTGCCTGCTGAGGAAGGGCACCACCAGGCAGAGCTGTTGGACCTGCAGGCCAACTGCTTTTGTCAGTCTCCATCCAGGCAACCAGGGCTTCCACATTCAAGAGAGGAGAAGTCCAGTCCTAACCCAAAAGTCCTTTATCTAACCTGAAATTCACTGGCACACTTTGGCCATCTGCTTCTCTTCAGAACAGGAAATGGTGTAGGAAAACCAAATCCTGATTGCTTGGTGCCTCCACATGAGACCTAAAACCTTGTACTGAAGCCCTTTTCTCACCCCTTCCCATCTGTAACCCCACAGTCTTTTCTTGCACTGCCTGGTGTGCTGTAATTCAGAGCAACGTTTTCCTGCCAGGTGGGTGACCTGGACCTGCCCAGACTGTCCCTTCTGAACTCCTCCATGAGCCTTGAACCTGCTGAGCTCTGCTGCTCTTTGGAGGGGCAGGTTTGGGTGCCCACAAGCACTGCTTGCAATTTGTTTACATCTCTGTCTGGGGGCTCTGCATGCAGTCCCTGGAAGGCTGATATTTGTTGTCTGTTGATTCAAAGCCACTTAAGCCAGTGAAACTGCACCTTCAACAAGGCAGATTTTATCTTAATGCATTTCTGGGATATGTTCTAGCTGTCCACAATAAGGCAGCCCCCCAGGAACAATGTGCTGTCTTGTGGGTAACGCTGCTCATTTGCCTGAATGTCATCTGCCACAGCCAATTTGGATCAGGTTTTGGATATCTCCATTGTGAAGTGTTTTCAAGTGTTTCTGAAGAATAACGGCCCCTTAGCACAGTCTGAGTGAGCCTTCATGATAACAACTAATGCACCATGGGCAAATTTAACTTTTCCTATGCCTATAACCAGTCAGATGCTCTCCACTCCAGATACTACTTGTCCCTTATTGAAGTTGGCATTCTGTATGCAGTGCCAGTTTTCAGTTTTTGGTTATACTGAGACACTCAAAATAATTCCAGCCAGTCCAGTGTAGGAGCTAGCATGGGAAGTGTTCACACACTTGAGGCAACTGAAATGCACCTGAGACTGTTCAAAAACATGAAACTGACCACTGACATAAACAGCAGAATTATTTCTAACAGAGTTCTATAAAGAAAGTAATTCTGTCAGGTAAGTGATATCACATTAACTTCAAACCTCCCAATACATCCCAATTAATCACCACCACCTTCTCAGTCTTTTGACAGACACACACAAATATCATTCCATTAGGCTCTGTGCCACACGTCTAACACATCTGTCAACCTAATTTGTCTACAAACACTTCACATAGACTTTTGTATATAAACATAAAACCTATATAGTGTTTCTATTCAACAAGCAGCATGACAAGTTCTGCTTCTTGTGCCTGGGAGAAGATAACTGCTGATTAGACACCCCAATTATAGCAGGCATGGTCTCTGAATAAGCCTCTATTATTTTTCTGTGAAAGGAAGATGATTTTCATGGGTTTATCCCATAAAGTTTCCATGAAATTTGCCAGGTCACCTACATTTATCTTCATTGGGAATAATGCTGTAGCATTATTGACTTTTTTCAAGGAGCAACATAGATGCACTTCTCTTCTTTGCAGAATTAATCTTTTTGAAAGCTATCAGAATTTTTAGACCTGGGAAAACTGGTGGTTTTGAGCTCTGTTATCTCCTTTCTTTTTCATCTTGGATATAAAAGCAGCTTTCTCAACAAAGCAGACCAGTTCTTTTGCCTTTATTTTACCTTGGCAGTTAGCGAGGCAGCCCACTGAAACAAAGTCTCATCTCTTTCAAAGACTTAGAAAATCCCTACACAGCACTATTTTTAGTTTGGTTATCAAACAAATAGAACAGTTGCTTATGGAGAACAAAAACAAGCTCCCTTTTTTAAGCATGTTTTGCAATAAGCCAAAGATGATATTGCACAAAACCTTACACCTCCTCTTAAATCAAGGGACTATCACATGGACACTCTGCTCTACTTCTCCTCCTCCCAGATGTCATTTCCTCCCATGCACAACCACCAGAATATCTTTCCTGTGCTTCCTTAGTATCCATTAGCAAAAATCAATAAATAATTGCACCAAAAAAACCCAACTCTTTGAGCCAGTTTTGGGGTAGCTTTAAGCTGCCTTTGATGCAATAAGGGCTGTGGCCTTTTTGATAATTTAATCACATGTTTAGCTTCTCCCTGCATTTGATTGCTAATCTTCCATCTGTTCTGTACTCTCAACTGGAAACGAGCCAAGCCAGGACCACATAAGCAGGCAGAGCTCCCAGGGCCTGCTTCCAGAAAAAAAAAAAAAAAAAGGACAGAACACCACACTTTGAGAAGTCACCGCTAATTCTGTCCTTATGTGACTTGCCCACTAAGACACCTGCAAATTTGGATCTGTTTTTTTTTCAAAACTACAGCCATGTGTATACTAAACATCCTTGTTTTACTTTTGCAAATGGTGTCATTCAAAAAAAATTATTTGGTTTTTGGACAACAAAGTATCAGAGTCTGATCTAGATGTTAACTGGTGCCCAGGGCTGAGGGATATGAACAAAGCCTGCTACAGAGACAGTTTGCTTTACTTAATGGGAGTTAAGCATCTAAATAAAGACTTGAACTTCAATGCCTCAATTCCCATATGTAAAATGATGAAATGGGATCTGTGAGAAGCTAGGGAAACTGCAAAGGAAAACACTACACAAGAGGAAAGTACTGCAGCATGGGAGCATCATCTGCCCTCATGCACTTTGAAAAAACACAGCTCTGCAAAGCCAAAGCCAAAAAAGGCTTTGTTTTCCCATGTGACCTGCAGTATTCCCAAACAACTCAGACCACAGCCATCATAATGTAGCTGTGGGGCTCATGGCCTGTGGATTGGCTCCAGGCCACTCAAAATTCCTAATCCAGACTCCCATTCCCTGGTCAACAGGCCTGGGTAACATCCATCCCCATTTCTGCCCCATGCAGGAGGAGCTGCTTGTACTGGTCTCCCTGACTTCATCCAGGTTATTTGGGGGAGAGAGTATGATGGAAGCAAGAGGGACAGAGGCTTCAGCAAAGTTGGGGGAAATTTCAAGGGGATCTGAATCTATATCCTGTGGCTGCCTATAGGGGACCAGTCTCATTAGAGGCATGATGATCCTTGGTTAAATGAAATAGACAAAATTATTGTGCAACCAACATACCAGAGTGAAATCCCAAATAAGACAGGAGCTGAGAACATCAGCACTGTACATTAAATAAGGCTTGCAGCACTAAGACCTAGATTTCAGAAGAGCCCCACAGCAAGAGAACAATGCTATTTCAAATGTATCCAGTGTAGAGGCAGTCCAGCAAGATGGACTGTAAGCCCCAGGCTAGCTCTGCCTGCAATAATCTGCAGGCTTGACTCTGTGACAGATTGAAATGCAGTAACAGTGTTTATGCAACTAAATCTTGTTCTAATCTATTAGTTTATGTAACCTTTGCTCATGGACATACTGACTCATCGGTCTCAGGAATCTAAAGAAAATCTCCTTTAACTCTCTCCCATCCTTCAACCCCTGGTTTCCCAATAAACAGTTTGTCAGAGATCCTGTTCATACTCTTAGAGGAAAAATTATGTTGGCAATGGGAAAAAAGGTATCAATTAAATTTCTCAAAACCAGTGCACTTCTCTATACATACAAATGAAGTTACATAATAAGCTCACCCACGGTGTGCAGGTGTCCTTCAGGTTAGCATTTCCAATGTAATGTACCATTTGAGCCCCAGGCTGGAAAAGGCAGAGAAATTGTTTGCTTAGCTCCTATGGAGAAAAAAACACTGCTTTCTAGTATTTAGACTTTATTTTTTTTTCCTGAGTAAAGCAAGGCAACAATATCTGTGTCAGTGACACTTCTTCCTAGCTTGAAAGATTTACTTTCATCCTTCTCATATTTCTTGTACTCCCTAGAACATTCTCACATCTATTTTAACTGAAGAGCTAACCACAGGAACAGTGTACAGCATTCTTTCTGCAGCAGTCACAACTCTAGTGATTACCACACAAAACGTGGCCACATCAGCTTATTTTATCCCTTCCTGGCTAGGCTCTAACCTGGATTTTTGAAAGGATTCAAGTTAGGATCGACGCTTTTTGAGTTTTGTTTTGGTTTTTTGAGGTTTTGTTGCCACTGGAGTTCACATAGCTGCTGCAATGTTGCCCTCATGACACTTCTTAAGTACCCTATACCTGATTTAATTTCTAACCCTTTGTATCGAGGATTCCTACACAGGCCAAACCTGATTGATATCAACTGGAATTAAAAGTATTTGAAGCGAAACCCCATGGCATTGGGTGTAATTAGGGGAGATCATTGTGTATTTTTGATGCATGCTGGACGCTATCAGATAAATATTCTGTAAATGGATCAGGCATTCCTTATTCCTTGTTGCAAAAGCAGCGTAAGAATGGGCAGAGTGCCTTTTTCTATCGAGTTCCCTTACACCTGGGATGGTGCCCCGGTGGATTCTTGCCCACCCTGGACTGTTTACTCCGGCAGAGCCAGCAGCTGTGTCCGAGTGAGGTCGGTCACGTTCCAGCACTGCCCTGCGGGGCCCTTTGCCAAGGAAATCCAGCAGGGACAGCCCCAGGATGGCACTCGCTGGCCACCTCCTGGCCACTTGGCAAAGACAAAGGCATCACTTACCCACATGAAAGAACGACTTAATTATATGAAAGGTTTACTATTTTTTTCCTGCACTCAGCATTTTAATTTTTTTTCTCACATCTTTGACCCTCAAGATCTCCCTACAGACTTTCTCAGGCTTTTGAGAAACCTTTATTTCTTTTTAAACACAAAAATGTATGTATATAGAACCTATAATTCTGTTGCTGTTATACAGAGAGTGGTGTTAGGTGCACATCTGCAGAAACATCTTTAAGTTAGAGCAAACAGATCTGCAGCTTTCAGTATCTGATTCCAGATGTAAATGCTTTCAAAAAGAAACATCACCTTTTGCTCTCAGTTAAAAGTTTGCATCCCATAAGGCTGTACCAATTAGAGCTGTGTTACACATGGTATAATTGCTATGCCACATATATGATTTTGTGCTTCCCTGCAAATCTTAAAATGGATTAGTGTCTATAGATTCACCTGCCTACTCAGCAATCCCTCCTTATTTGTCTTATTCACATTATGTCGGGCCTAAATTCATTATCCCTCACTCAGAAAGGATGTGGCTTAGGAAAAACTGTCTAAAATAAACACTAGTCTTGCCTTAGAGCAACTTCTGTTGTTCACTACAGCTTTGTGAACAGCTCATTTTTCATGTGTATACACATAATCTTGCAAGGCCCTGCCAAAGTTACAGTTCAGATTACTCTTATCAAGGCCAAGTGGTGTACAAAACTGCAACAAAAAGTCAGATATTGCCCCCAAAAAGCTTTAAAGCCAGGGAAGCCAGAGTTTCATAAGTAGTTTTCTCTGCAAAAGTCTCTACTTGTGCATATTATCTCTGAACTTTGAGTTTATTATTAATAAAGTAATTTTAAAAGGAACATTTTGTACTCTGATTTTCTTAAAACAGCAACAGCCAGCTGCTAACTTTCTTAATGCAATTTCCATTAGCAAAAAAACCCTTGCAACCAAAAGAACACGTTCTAGTAAAAGCAAACTTTAAATTCCTATTATAAAACACAAAAAAGAAAAGTAATTAAGTAATTTGAAAGGAATAAAAGCTCACATTTTTCCATTTTGCTTCGTACATTAAGAAAAGGTCACCTTTAAGAGAACTTTTTGCTTTCCTCTATTATTTGCACCAAACCCCAGCTTTGGACAGGAGGTGGTGCTATAGCCTGTGTAAATCTTATTATTAGGCAACACCAACAGCTAAAGCTTACTAAAAGCAAAAGGAAAAGGTCAAAAAAGAGAAAGATTCTGAATCCTGTAGAAGGCATGCAGACTTTGCCTACAGGTGCTTCCATATCAGTAGGTATTCTGCAAAAGTGCTAAAAAGATTTATCAGAAGGCATTAAAGGGTTCATATCTGTCATGGATTTCAAATACCTAGCAAAAGATGACTATTACAGCACGGGAAAAAAAATCTGTCCTGCACAGCTCTGTGCAAGCTGTAAGAGCTTTTCACATGGCTGAGGCTCTGTTGACCAGTTCTGTGCTATAAGGAAATTGATGGAACAATGGAAGATTTTTGAGGTCCAGAGAGAGCATTCTATCAGCCTCTCCCTGAAGAATGTCAAGGTTAGCTGCAGTGTCAGGGGTTTCACTGGGCTAAGATGAAATGCCAAAGTAGGAATCCAAAGCCCATGACTAGGTTAAAGCTATTTCCCCCTCTCCCTGTTCTTCTTTTGCTGTCTTTCTCCTCATGTCCATCTAGAAGCACCAAACATGGCATCTTTAGAAGATTTTTTTTCCTGTTGTCCATGTTGCCCTGTCTCTATCCCCATTTCACAACTGTAATTTTACTGGGAGAGCTGTTCTGGATTCCAGTCTGCTTGAAGGTGATTCCCATCAACCACCAAGCTGAGAGAAAAAAATTGTGGAAGACTCGTTCCCTTCTGGATGCACTTCCTCTCCCATTCTCACCTGTTCTTTGGAAAGGAAACGAACAAATGACTCCCAGAATGGATCCAGAATGGATTTTGCAACAAAGTAGATCTTTCTTTCACAAATTCCTTTCTGAAACAGTCAATTATCCATAGCCTGCTAAAGCCAAGAACTGGGTGTCAGACCAAGGCCAAGAGTAGATTGTGGGAGAAATTCTTATCTCAGTTACACAAGTGTGGATCTGGAGGAACTCCAGTTATTAAACAATCTATAAAATAAGAATAACAATAACTATTATTTCAAAAAGGTTTGTGATGCTTAACTACCAGTAATTTATGCTGGTATAGAAATCAGGAAATGATAGCTTGGAAATGAAATGCACTATAGAAATTCTAAGTACTCATTATTTCTGTCATTTGCAATTACACTTTTCAATGTAACCTATTTGTTGTAGTCAGGGTGCCCATCAATGCTCCCTGCAGACCCTAATCTATTGTTCCTGAATAATTCACTAATCTCAATAACATTAGTTCACATTTAATTGGAAAAAAAAGTTTACCTCTTTCTAGATGCCATTACAGATGAAGGTACCACCAACTTGAAAGTCAAAATTCACAAACACGAGGGAGTGGCTGTGAAGGCAGAACAACTTGAACATGTTTGACTTGAAATTACTTAAAGATCATTCTAGGGCTGAAAAATGGGATTTAAAAATTAAAACCAATCTGTTGAAATTTCAGGATTATTAAAAAATTATGGTAGGGGTTAGACCTCAGAGTAAAATGATGCTATAATCACTTATCTTTCTAAAGACCTATTGATGCTTGTGAGCCCACAGCTATATCTTCTTTAAATACTTTTCTATTCTTCATCAAAGGATGTTCCTACAAACAGCATTAAGTAATTACATGCAATCAAATTACTGTAAATCAGAACTGGATAAAAAGGTTTATATGTTAAGAAAATATTCACAGAGTTTTTCAAAGGCATCCCATTTTAAAAATACATACATTGAATTTCACTCACTAGTGGGAATTACATGAATACATGATGAATTATTTGCTGTTACTCAGGTGTCAAATAAGCAAAGTGACATCACTATTTTTAAGGTAATACATTTGGAAAATTGTTTTGTGACAGAATTTTTAAGTGGTCTTTAAACATTCAAGGTTTTACTGTAAGATGTCCCTGGATAGGGACACTGAAAAATGTCTATGTTACAAAATATGCACCAGAAACAGAGAATATTTATAGTACAATATCTAGGTCCACAAAATATTAAACTCCCAGCTGTTCCAGGGATTTAGGCTAGGAAGGAGGCTAGCAATCAGATATAAAGGAGGGTATAGTTGTGTTTCACGTCCTGTATTTATTCTGATTTTCAGCTGTTGCAAAAACTCAGCACAGAAAGACTGGAACCACGAATTTCACAGTGGAGTACAGAATCAAAATTAAAGCTCCCTGCTCAGCAGCTTTGCCATTAACCCTTCCAGAGGAACCTGGGGAGGGCGAGATCTGCCCCTCCAGGTCACTGTCCCATCCATGGGCTGACTGAAACAGGAGCTGAATCAGCAGATGGTTACTGGGAATTGCTTCCCAGATGTCCAACTTCCCACACCTCCACACAAGCACCATGGCTGGTATGGGAGACAGTGCATCTGGCACAGAGCATTTTACTGTTCAACAGTGTTCTGGAAAGCTATCAGGTGTTAAGTCAACTGTAGCACTCCTCACACAGACATAAAGGTGAGCTCAAGTGAGAACGCTGCAAGAGAAAGCAGACAGCTGTCTTGCCACACAACTCAAAACTTTTGGGTGCCTCAGACGTGCTTATAGACATTATCCAGACAAATGCAAAACTGCAGAGCAAAAAACCTCTACTTCAGTGTTTGCACCAATGCAGTGGAGAAATGAGAGTAACAAAAGCACTGACTGTGCAATATTTATTTAATGATTAACTATCTTACAACCTAAACTAAAATATATGAAGCTTTTTCTTTTTAGAGTAAAAATTATCTAAACAAATTTTCTTCCTGAGGACTCAAAAATTAATAGAAAAAGCTTAACCATGCTACATTTACAGCAGAACATTTAAAATGCAATGAAAAGAGTTTTAAGATTCCACAGAAACAGAGGATATTTCATTAGGATCCTACTGGTTCTTATTCCCATGCATTTCTTTGGCCTTTCGATTAAACAACACTGTACATGCACCAGTTTGAAGAGAACATGTAATACAAACAGCTGTTAAATTTAAGGTATAAGTTCTTGTCATACTGGCTGTGAAAGAAGCACTAGCAGACAAGAAGTGATGGCAAATACTTTGTTTCTGAACTATGCATGAGTAATTTTGCTGGTTAAGATCTAGTTGGTTGTGTTTATTACACGCTTCAGAGATTAAAGATCATTATGTTCATAAATACAAACAGGAAAGGCTATAATTGCAGTTGTCTAAGGAGATAGGTGTTGCTTTGTGCTTACATATTTTGTTAAAGGTATAAAAGATACGCATGCTACTTTCTTGCCCACACGAATATTCAGAATCAAGCTACTGATACCGAAGAATTTTTCTGAGTGTAACTGTAGTTTCTGGAGCTCTCTCACACAGCCAGTGTCGCACAGGTGCCTTTTTAGGGCTGACAGAAGATTTATGCACCACAACGGCCACTTCCCTGCCCGATTCCAGCCCTCCCTCCCCCCCTCTCCAGAAGCTCGGCAATATCTGTCTCGGGGAGCCTGGGACGGCACAGAACCTTTCCCGAACAGGTCCCTCGGCTTTTCTCCCGACAGGCGCCAGAGATGCCTCTCTCTGGAGTCNCCCGGCTCCTCCCGCGGCCCCGCTGGCGCTAGGGAAGGCTCGCTAAAGCCTCAGCTCAAACCTGTCCCCTGCCTCCCTCCGGAGCCGGCCAGGGAAGAGGCAGCCTGGAACTGCAGGGCCGGCAGGCACCGCCCGGAGCGCCTGACAGAGAGCTCGGCTCTGCAGATAGGCACGGCAGACGTGCAGTCTTGCCTCCTCTACCCCTCCCCAGCTATTTAGTTTATACTGGACATGTGCTTAGCCTGTGTCTTTATGCGGGGATTAAAACTCTTGGTGGAGAACGGGCTGCTCGTAACTCCAAAAGGCTTACTGCAAAATTTAAGTAAAGCTTATTAAAAGTATATAATCAGACAGTAAGCAAAAGGGATGCAATCCCAGAGGAGACAGAGGACGCCTGTCAACACCTCCTCTGTGCTAGGATAAACCTGTACTTACTAGCAGGAGACTGTCTCTCGGCTCAGGTGGGGAGAGATGAAATGGTCCAACTTGAGCTCCTGCTGCCCTGATCCTGTACCACAGCTGGATACAATACATCATTTCTCATGATGACAGGCAGTTATTTTAAAAAATACATATTTTCTCCCTGCCCACAATGGATGCAACTTACTTCAATGGTCCATTTCGTGACTCAATGGTCCTATTTGTGCCCTAAGCCACTGCTTCTGTTGCTGATATAATCAGACAAGATGGTCTAAAAGTGAGACAAATTCTCCTTACTCTCATTAACTACAGGTAACTTTACTGAAAACTTTACCTTATATCTACAGCTGTGTAAAGTTAAAAAAAAACCAACCCAGAATTTGAGTCAGTGGCTATGGGTGTGTCCTAAATACTTATCATTCTGCAGTGAACAAATTCAGCTCATGTGAAAAACCAGCTCATTAATTAAGAGACTGGAAACTCGATGTCTTACTCCAAAATCAATGCACACCTCATCTTACTGTCTTTAATGGTAAACGGTGACAAACTAGCTCTAGGGGAACACAGGACTGCTGCCAAGAGCATCAAAGACTTGTGAATGAAGAGGACAAGTTAAATAAAAACCTGTTTAGCTTGCTTGAAATGTTAACCTTTCAGTAATTTATGCCAGACTGTAGAACTTATGCCACATAGACATTTGTGTTGTTTATAGTGCACTTACATGAAGTAAACCATTAGTTTCTAATATGTTCATGGGCATTAAACGAAAGGATTTTTTCCTGCATCTGGCCTTTTGAGCTGCAATATGTCAGTCTGACTGAAGAGCTTTTGAGCACACCCTACAAAACTAAAAGGAACAAACCCACAAAATTCCCATGCTCATATGCATTTCCTCATGCTGTGCATTCTTATCAAGGAAAACCAATTTACCAACATGGCACAATCAGACTTGTCTCTGTATTAATATTAACCCACACTAAATAGGTGCTTGTTTCCTGTTCCTCAGGATAAGGACTGTACTAATAGTCTGGTTAAATGCTGGAAGCTCCTCAGTTCACCTGCCAGCTGCAAGGACAGCAAAGTGCTGTTGCTGTGGCACAGCTGTGAGCAGGGTGGCTGCTCCGTGGTGGTGCTGGGAGACAGGAGTGATTATGTGACTCAGGGAAGCAGCCAGCCAATTCCTGCAGAGGGCCAAGGCAACACACCCGGAGGGGAGCTGCAAAACCAGCTTGGCTCCGGTGACTCTACTCAATGCAGGAAAATTAGTTAGGATCAGATTAAGGCCTTTGAGGTGCTATGGCCAGGTTAATTTTATAGCACAAGGTAATTACTTAAGTGCTCTGTAGCTGAAGGATATTTCATGTCACTTATTGCAACTGGGCAACACTGAAGAAGATCAGCAATACATGTATTTGCAACTCACTGCCCATACTCTGTATAGCTCTAATCAATAACCTAAATGAAATGAAATGAGTTTTGAATTATTCAAAGCTATCACTACTGATTATTTTGTGCTTGTATTGTCTTTATTTTACTTGTCCCATTGTACAGAAATGGCTAACTGCAAGGTACCTACCATGCACAGACAAATAAAAAGGAATAAAGCATAGTCACAGTTATCTCTACCTAAAAGCAAAGAAGAGGAAAAAATTCAATACCAGTTGTGAGAAAATGCCAGGTCACTTTGCTACTTTAGTTTCAAGGGAGACCTTGAGAACTGTCAGCACCCAGTACTCAGCTGATTCTGAGCTGCCTCCCATAAGAGGCAGAGTGGAAGGTAATTCTGGAGTTTAGGTACAGAGCAAAATAATTTTTGCAGCCTATCACTCCAGCATTCTCAGCAAATGTGAAAGAAATTCGCTGAGTCCATTATCTTTTCGTCCACCTTTGGTCAAAGGAGAAATTCTCACAACAGAATTTCTAATATTCATATTAAATACATTTATTAAGTTTTATTTGGGTTTTGGTTTGTTCACAGCAATTATACAAGATTTTGTAGTACGTTAACTACTCACGATTCAGGAAACTGTGTTTAATGGATATTTAACTTGGACCTCACAGATCAGGAAACACATGCATCCTTAGAAAGAAAACAACCCACAGCTTTACTTTGTTCCTTGTGCCAGGGTCTAGATCCAATTCAACATAGATGAATAGTTGGAAGAACAAACCAAACCAAAATTATGCAAAATTATGGTACCTTTCATATGAAGTTCTCCTGGGTTCTCTTTTTCTTCTCTTAAGCAAGCTCAGGCACTTCTGCCATACTAAGGTAATGCAAAACAAGAGCCTAAACAATTCTTTGGGGTTTGGGGTTTTTTCATGTCTGTAGTCTCTTACATTGCAGTAATTGCCAGTGCACCTGAACACTGTAATCCATAACTGCCACTGTCATGTCTTCAGGTGCTGCACCATGCTATGAGCAAACAAAAATGTGCATGTGAGCTGAATGCTTCATTTAAAAATCATTTTGGAATGGTTTTTGTTAGCTTCAATATTCCTGTCTACACCCAAAATATACTTAACTTTGATCTTCCTATGATGTTTTATGTACTTTTATGTTTGAACAGAACAAGCAGTTGCTGTTGCTGGAGGTATAATAGGAGGGATCCTTTTATTTGTTCTCCTTGGAATAACTGCATATCTCCTCTGGAAAAAATTCTGCCGCCTCTTTTCTTATGAAAAGCTCATCAATCCTGTCAAAACAACAAATGCAAATGCCATTTTTCAGGATCAGGCAAATTCTGAAATTCACCTAAGAAGCACAAGGTACATATTTTCATTTTGTTTTTAAAGCATACACTATGTAATTTATTTCAACTTGCCAAGTCTCAAATGAGTGGGTGATCCAAATATATGCATGTAGAGAAATAAAGGAGATCTCTAAATTATATGAAAACATCAGTCATGTTCTTGTTTTTTCCTTTAGAAAAAGGATTATCTAACTATGAAAGTGATTATTATTTCTGATTTATTTAAAAGAAGGAATATATTCAAGTCTAAGTGGTGCATGGATAGATTTACCTGTTACTTAGACAAACCCAGCCTATATTCCAGAGTAATTTCTAGTCTAATAAGAAAAACAATAGGTCTTCAGGTCAGAACAAGACTTTCTTGGAAAATTAATGATTGCAGGGGTTTTGGGCTCTAAAACAAGCAGCTGCAGTTAATTATTCCTTTCCTTTGAAAGACAAATTCTAAAGGGAAGGAAAGAAGGAAAAAGAAGAACCTGTCAGAAGAATTAAGACCTAATGTGCCTTACTGGATTTTTATGCATTAAACAAATAAAACTAATTGCGAAACAATGGATATTTAACATTTTTACCTTTGCATGTCTGTAGAATTTTCACATGGTAACATAAGAACAGTAAACTTACTACTGTAACCAAGTTTGGTTGCCACATTTAAACCAGAAGAGTCAATAGGTGCTGTTGTCTTGAGCAGATCCAGAGGTGTTCCATTTATCATTCCACCAACACTGCAAGGGCGAGACTGGATTCACCTGACGAATGAAGAACAGGTTCAGGAGGACAGGGATCCCTACATGACCTCTCAGTCTGGGCCACGGTCATCATTTCATTCTTTGGGTATGGCATTGCAAAAATGGGACTATTTTTAAGGGTACTCCTTTAAAAGGTGGCTTTATTATTATGAAATCTATTTATTGGGGGCACACCAGACACAGCATTACACAGCACAAGCCCTAAATGCTCTATGCATTTATGTTTTTTATATATAAGAATTGGGCAAGAGTGTTGCCATTTTGGTCCCAGTGCTGTGGTACCTTACACATTTGGCAGACAAAGCAATCTCTCCTCCCACGTTTTGTGAAGGCCAGGAAGTGTCTGTTGTCCCTAGAAACAGCAGTCACTAGCTGGAGACTGCAACAACAAATACCTAGAAATAACAAGGTACAATCACAGGAATAAGAGGGGAAAAAAAGCAGTGCAGCCTACAATTACTCCCTCAAATTTAAGGGAAAATAAAATATGAAATTCTTACCAAAAAATTGATTGTTATTCAAGAGATTAATTTGATTTCTCCTAATACAGCAGTGGTTATAAAAATGCCTGCAATGGTTCTTGACACTAATTTGAAGGTGCTTGTTTTGTCTTTTCTTGAAGCTGGAGCTTATGTTGTAGGGACCATTAACCCAGATCTGTACAAGTTTCCTGAAGACAAAAGTGAAACAGATTTTCCTGATGGCAACATTGGCCGCCTCTGGTTCTCCATAGAATATGAGCAAGAGTCAGAAAGGCTCCTTGTCTCCTTGATCAAAGTCAGAAAGCTGCAGCCTCCTGCTGATTCCTGCAGTCCATTTGTGAAAATCTACCTGCTGCCTGATGAACGAAGCTACCTGCAATCCAAAACAAAACGTAAAACTCTTAACCCACAGTTTGATGAAAACTTTGTTTTCCAGGTACTTTTCCTTTAGATGAGGCAGATTTTTGTTTGCAAATATTAACTTGTCAAACTACAGTACATATTTGTAGAAAATTAATGTTCACAACGCTTCTACCAAGACAGAAGTTGTTTCCACTAGAGGCAGGATTTTTTACTGGGGCTTCTGGAGATCCTGGGCTACAGAAGTGCGTGGCTCCAGAACTGATCTGACTTCTGGTCTGTACCAAAGTTAAGGATTCCAGAACTTGCCCTGGGAATAATGAAAACTCCAGTTTGAACTGCAGCTGAGCAGTTCAGCCCAGCAGCTCTAGAAGTCCAGAAGGAGCCAATACTGATCTACTGCTTTCACAGCTTCTAGTTTCTTTGCTGAGGAAGTAGTAGACAGCAGAACTTGGGAGGTATGCCTGGGCTGCTGTTTGCATACTACTGTAAAGCTGGGCTTCCCATTCTAAGAGGCTTTTAGCATGTGTCACAAGACAAAAGGTTTAAAACCAAAAAAAGTTTGTGTTTCAGATAACTGAAAAAATGTTTATAGATTCTGAACATTCGTGTCTGAAAGTGAATGCATCACACAGTACTAGATCCATTTGAGCTAAAAAACCGCCAATTAACTTCATAGCTTTTAAAAACTTGTATTTTAGCTTGAATCTTGATTTCTGCATAGCTAATAGGCAAATTTTAAAAGTAGGCTTCAAATAATTAAAGGAAATCTCCATCTACACTTAACACATTTTGAAAAATATTTCCTTTGAAGTCATGCTAGAGTAGAGAAGTGTCAGATGTTTTATAATTATTAATATATTATTTTCTTTTCCTGTACAGGTTTCCAGTAAAATGTTGCTCCAAAGGACACTAAAGTTTTTGGTTTATCATGTTGATAAACAGAAGAAGCATCATCTCCTAGGCCAAGTTATCTTCCCACTAAAAAATGAAGCATTAACTGAGGACAACAAATTAGTCATATGGAGAGATCTGGAGAAAGAAAACTTGGAGGTATGTGATACCAGGCTGCTTGGCACTGTGGAACTTCTGTCATGTTACAAGTATTGGAAGGATACAGCTGAAGTAGAAGTATGTTCTACCAAGTAGCTCAAATGCCAAAGTACTTCATAAACATTTGGAATTGAAATTCCCATCTTGCCAACCTGCAGACCCATAGCTGTTGTAAAGGGATTACCCAGCTGCTTGGAAAAAGTCACATGAATTAGGAGGTAGTCACATCAGAAATTTTGTTATTTGCCTCTATTTTGAATTAGTAAGAGCAGAAAAGAGCAGAAGAGGCAAGGAAATAGGTATCAACTGAAAACGAGTCATTCCGAGGGTTAGGAAGGCTGATGAATGGGTTCCATCAAATGTTACAACAGCATAAAAAAAGCCATTACCACTGACTCACATGCCTTAGTGTGACAGAAACCATTAGGACGAAAAAGGATTTTCCTCCCCACTTGTCCATGTGACAAGAGAGTTTTTCAGACATCTTTGACAAGTGTTGTTCTGCTTCCAAAGCCTCCTTCGGAGCACGGGGATATCCAGTTCTCCCTGAGCTACAATGACTACCTGGGCCGTCTCACCGTGGTGGTTCTGAGGGCCAGGGGATTAAAGCTCCAGGAGGAGAGCCCTGCTGCTGGTAAGTGGCATTTCCTCCCTGCTATCAGCTCCACAATTCCTGTTTTAATTTGCTCCTTCTTCATCTGTCCACCCAGGCTTGTGCTGTGGGACTCTGACAGGAACAAATAAATCCTGGTGATTTGAGTGGAAAGAAGCCATATTTTGCCCTGAGACAGTAAGATTTCGATAGCTTTAGTTCTGCTATGTTTGGGGTTTTTTAAATAATAAATTACTTGGCCCGTGGCAATCAGTGGCAACTTTTTTCTCCTGTTTTAGTACAGTGAGAAACATCCTTTTGCTGCATTCCAGTCCAGAGAAGGCAGCCTTTCAGGGGATATTGACATTAACAGTTGTCTCAATTCAAGTTCCCAGAGATAACAGCTGCAGGACAACTGCTTATGCTGAACAGCTGTCCTGGGAACAACTGAGTTGGGAGAAAAAGAATCCCATTTTAGGAGAGCTTGGCTATTGTTCAAAGAACTGTGGCATGGAGTCACAATTTTGTCCCTTAGTGCAGGTACATTATTTATTCTGGTACATCATACTCACGTGTCCTTTGTCTCAGAGATTACCTCAAAATGCTGTTTAAAATCTAAACACTCAAAGCAAAAACAGATGAAGAACCAAACTTGTATTTCAGTCTGTAGTGATTTCTTGCAGGGCTTTGAAGCTAAACAGTAAAAATGAAAAATACACCTACCATTTAAAAAGAAAAGAGATTTAGTCATCTATATACACTCATCAACTGTGATAATTCTTGACTTAGAGAAATTAAGCCTTCAAAAAAGTCTCCATCAGATGAAGGGAAGGCACAGAAATACAAGAATCAAGGATGCAGGGTAAGAATATGACTGCTTATTTTAACAGCACTTAAACTGGAAAGTGCACTGCAAAACTACACCCTCAGTACTTTGTGTACTCCCTGCTTTATATTAGGCTGTCATACATGTTCCATGGATCTTTCACAAGCTGACTTTATACTTGATATTGACTCCTGAAAGGAATAAATTCCTTAACTGTCTCCCAACTGCTTCTTGAGGATGTATTTTCCTCTTGAATTTCTTCTTCTCCGAGGTGTGTACGTCAAAGTTTCACTGATGAACCATAATAAATTCATCAAAAGTAAAAAGACAGCAGCTCTTCTGGGAACTCCCAATCCTGTGTACAATGAAACCTTCAGTTTCAAGGCAGATCAGACAGAGTTGGATACAGCAAGCCTGAGTCTGTCTGTGATCCAGAGTAACAAAGGAGAAAGTAAGTGATATAAATTATTACAGTCAAGGTGTCAAATCTCTTACATATTTGACACATGTTTAAACCTGAGAGAAAGTAACTCCTTTTCAGCAATAATCATAAAACATGTAAGAGTTTTGGGGTTTTTCAAACACTGTCTCTTTAAAAGTAGAACAACTTATTTGTAGTTAAGCATGTCTCTCTTTAAGAGGCTAAATTTCATGGAAGACATGAATAAAATAACTGTAGACTAGTCAATGTCAGTACAAGGTGCTGTGCCCTTGTTTCATTCCAGTATCCTATTAAGACAAGCTTATGTGAACACGTGTGGGTATAACACACAACCTCCAAAATTTTGTGGCCATTCACTCTAAGCAAATTTAACAGAGGAATAGTTTTAATTCTCTCTGGCAGAAAACCTGATGCCTGAGGCCACCTCGTGCTAATTGTTAGAGAATCCATTAAGGAGTTCTGCTTAGACAAGCCAATCAGAATTCAATATTTCCACTGCTCACAAGAAAAAAAAACCTCCCTGCAGTGCAAATATGATCTCAATAATTTTCCCCATTCATAGCTGAAAAGTCCAGGCATGAATAAACAATCTATTCCTTCGCAGAGGGGAGTCAGTGGCAACACACATATTACAGCTCCCAGCTGTCTCAGTAACTGCATTCATTTTTTCCCAGGCCACAGCATCATATGAACCCTACTGAGGTTGCTGATGCCCAAAATTAGGGCACACAGTAAACTTGAGGTAAAGGGGCACAGTAGATACAGATATTTGTGCCTTGAACATATTCTAGTTTAACTGTTGGCAAAAGGACAGGCCTGCACTGACTAAACAAACACTGCTGTGCCTTTTAATGCTGAACCTTAGCAGGTAGAGGCTACAGAACGTGAAATCCAAAGTTATTTCCTTGATGAATATTTTGGTTTAAAAATAACTTCCAGAACAGGCATTACTTGGAGAAATACAGGTTGATATTTTAATTCAGGCAAGGATTTCAGAGAAGCAGCACAGGTGTTCATCACTAATTGCTTTCTTTTTTTCCTAGAAACACTTCTGCTGGGACGAGTAGTGGTTGGGCCTTTCATGTACACACGTGGCAAAGAACTGGAACACTGGAATGAGATGATCAGCAAGCCAAAGGAGCTGGTTAAACGATGGCATGCTCTCTGCCACAGCACGTGAGCAGCACTGAGAAAAAAAACAACCTTAACATGGAAAATCTCTTACTATCTTTCTCATCTAAAGGGCACCAAAATCTTTGCTAAGATTTTGTACCCTAAGTAGAAAAGAATAAAATAAGTAAATTATTTCCTTGACCAAACACAAATAAAAGATTTGGTCCCTGGTAGGATGGGAGTCTCTCTTTCCTCTCTTCAAAATATATGTTAAATTTAATTAACATGCAGATAAGCAAACAAAACAAATAGCCAAACAGGATCTCTCAGTATTAATTACTTTGACTAGTAACTTCCACTTGGTGATGAATTCTGGGCACAAATGATCACACACCATGTGGACAGAGCCCAAAATGACCCAAGAATTGCCAGTGATGACACCAGGCCTATCTGTCCATTGTACCACATCACCACAGTGGCTTCACCAGAGGGGAGGGAAGCCCAGTGAGCATGCCAAAACAGACAAAGCCCAAAAGATACTAACTGACTAATACATATAGAACTTATCTAAAATAGCAGCATTATATTTAAAACCTCTTTTGTACAGGAAGGGTGAAGGCACCATTTATTGGTCACACACCTAGAAGCAGCTGTTCTCATCCCTCAGCACAGTCTATTTCCTGCAGTAACTCAGTGTTTTCAGCTGACCCCAACTACAGCACTTTGAGACACTAAGGGACAGAGAAGTCACAGAGTCACAAGTGACTGGAGGCTATTTCAGTACTGGAGTACTGGAATACTCTGAGACAGTGAGAGGAGGACCTGTCCTGTCCTTACATATTTCTCTCTAAACACATCTCTGCTGGAGACAGAGCATTGATTACAAGGATTTGACCTCGTATGACCACTCTTACACTGAAAATCCGATTAGCTTAAGCCCCCTGGGCAGGTGTCTGCTTTAGTAGTAGAGCTTTCTTCATTAAGTAAATTACTGCTCTATAAAATAGTTCGGAGCAATTATTCTTAATGAAAATAAAGTAGGACATTCTTCTCTTCTTGATGGTTCACTGGGGACCTGAGCTCTCTACCCTTCACACTGCACAGTCATAAACCAGACACACAGACTACTGTGGCAAAACACTTTGCACAATTGTGTTCCAAGAGGACCATAACCTCTGCAGCTGAAATCAAACCAACTTCCTTTCAAACAGGATACAATATTAATTAGTTCAAAATCTTAAAAAAATTAGGCTTCTCTGGGGAGATGAAACCACTTTCCATTTTGATAATACTGCTATTACCTAAAGGAAATGTTATGAATGAGAAGATAACACAGAGGAATTTTAAGATAACAGACTTCTCTGATCCACCATCTGATATGTTATTTGGTACCCTCAGTCTGCCTTGCTAATTGCACCACTGGATACAAAACAAGTCTAAACTCATTACATTAAACGGAATTTTACAAAGTGTTCAACCCTCATTATATCTTTGTTAAAGGAGTAATACCAGCACTCTCAACCCCAAAGAGCTGTATTCAAATTTCAGTCTCCCAAAACTACTGCAAACCAATCTGATAAGCAAAGTTTGTTCTGGTAAGAAAAACTACACAGTTATCATACAGTTTACATATTACTACAATAAAATATTTTTACCAAATAAATGTTGTCTTTTATGATTTCAATCATACCCATAAAGATCTCAAAAGTAAGCTGTTAGTAGTGTATCAGACAGGTGGTTTACTGGCTTGTGCAGGAAGATGCATGTAATGTACAGTGTGTGTGTGTTAACAAGTACCTCTAAGGTGGGAAGTCACCTGCCTGTCTTGATGTACAGTATGGTCCTCTTTTCTTTTTTATACATTAAAGTAACAATACTTCCAGCTTGTGTGTTCAGTAATTTCAGCTAAATTGTGAAGAAACATTCTACTGCACTTTTCAATGTACTTATGCTCATGGTCATCCAAGTGAAACAAATGAGAAAGTCCCTTTTTGACTCTTTCTGAACAAAAACAATTTCAAAGCGAGAAACAATCAAATAAGTTCTAATACAGTGTTTTTAACTGTCTCATAATGAGCAATTTTTTTTACCTGCTGCATTTTATATACCATCCATCTGATCTTGTACTAGAGACTTACCTTGAGCTGAAGGACATGGAATGATTACAAGACAGTTCTGTTTTGCAAGAGAAAAGAGCAGCAGCAAAATTGCTGAGGGTAAATGGCAAAAATTCTGCTGCTAAAAGAAGGAAAGCAACCACAACAGCAACAAAAAGACCAAGCTACTAACAGCCTATGGGATATGACAAACAAAAATTGTATAACTGTCTTCCTCTAATCTGCCAGGTCTGAGGAAAATTCAGTCTCTCAATAGTAGTGAACTTTTCTGAGGAGAAAAAGGATAACAGATACTGAAGAAATTGTTGGAGTTTATTAACATAATTATTAATACAAAAATACATGTATAAAAATATACTTTATGAAAATTCATCAGTATTACTCCAGCAGTATATACTATTAGCAGATATTACATACCAGTCCCTTTTTCATAAGTTAAAACAAAAATCCTTTATTATAATTTTTGCAAGAGATTTACTTCCATCAGCTAAGTCATTTTTCTTCTGCTTCCCATCTGTGTGTCCTTATGGTCTTTGTTACTCATCTAGTGCAGAGGTCACAGATCAGGATGAAAATTTAGCAGATGGAAATCCTTTTGCAAAGGATAGCTGTTCTCATCTAGCACAAAGTGGCTTCTGATTTCCAACAAATAGGATGCTTCTGTATCTGCCAGCAGTGAATGACACAGATCTGCTACTATTGTGCTGTAGGTTATATCTGAAGAAGGCACTGCAAAACACAGAACAATTCCATTTACACTTGCTTTTCACAATAGCCCCTAAAATTCAAGTTTTACCTCCATGCAAGCTCCATTCAATTACTGGAAGTGTAGTTCAACATCTGAATAGAAAATCAGCATTTATTTTTCGTTATTTTTTTAAAACAATGAGCTGAGCCCATTTCTCATTAAACTGTTAACACCTGTGAATCACATAAAACACCTCTCAAGTCAAACAGGATGCATCAAGCAAAGCCTGTCTGAAACACAGCTCAGTGTTTCACATCATGAAAACATGTCAGCTACTTCTAAAAGCTCTCAAGAGATTCTATTTGGCACATAAGGAATCCATTTGGTTGTTGAATATTAAGGTATATAACTACAACTATTTAGTTATAAAATACACATTCACACAATCTCACCTCTTGTTGTTGCAACCTCTCCTCTGAAATTCTGAGTTTGTCAGACAGCCACTGAAATATTCTTTAATGTGGGTTGTTTAGGGTTTTTTTAAACTGTCAGTGACTAAAAATTTTGCTTCCATTATGAACTTTGCTGCTTGTTTCTATCACAAGTAATTCACGAAACAGTACCTACTAATTTCTTCAGCCAGTCTGCAGGAATATTGAGGAAGATTTTTTCCATCAACTGAGACACCACATGAACATAAATTTCATATCCTTCATCTTCTACTGTCATCAAAGCAGGTCTAGATTAGAAAACAAAGTTTCATGAAAGTTGGCTTCTATGGTTTGTTTCTTATTGAAGCTAAATTTTAGAAAGCACTACAATTTAATCTTACTCTGCAACATAATACCAAGAAAGAGAAAAATGAGAAAATGTCTATGTACTTATCGGTCAAATCTGTAGCACTGGAACCACTTTGAGGAATATATAAGGAAATGACCTTAAACTGAGACAGGAGACTCAGATTAGACATTAAAAGGAAATTTTTCACTGTTAGGATGGTCAGGGTTGCCCAGGGAGGTGGTAAAAATGTAAAGTAGGGAGACAGGCCTAGGTGTATCACTTGGAATTTTATTATCTGTATCAACATCACTTGTCTTAATAGATCACTTTCTAGCTACACACTACCGAAGTGTATCTCTTGTATTATAACCAAATGTTTTCACAAACCACTAAACAAAAATCCCTCATTGGAAATACTCCCAAGGTGATGCATTCTTACTAAACTAATCAGAGCAAAATTGCAGTGCAAAAATGACAAGCTTTTCTCTGAAAAAAATGGGTATGTAAGTTCTACATCTAGATATGTTCCCATGCTGAGAATACAAACACTAAAAATCTTCATCATTTTTCTACCACCTTTTGTGGAGGAACAACACGAGGTCCTTGATGCCCACTGAGATGTTACAGTCTTATGAAAGACTGGGAGGAACCTTTTAAGTTAAGAAAAAAACCTCTTTGCATTTAATCTTCCCTCACAGGAAAACAAATAGCACATACACTTAAAGATGCAAGACTATTTTGCTTAGAGGAAAAATACTAAGTCACTACCTTATTACATACCAGTATTTAACTCAAGGATTCATTAAGCTCATTATGAAAGAGTTTATAAAGAATTTGAGAAAACATTTAGATGGAAAATTTACATATTCTAGAATTCTATTATGTCCATGGTTGTCTCAATTAACAATCTCTAGCTACATATCTTTCTAGTCACTATAATAATTACATTTCAAAAGCCCAAGATAGATGTGAGAATTGAATAACTAGTTAACAAAGATGTACCTACATCCACTGGATCCACTTAGCTTATTTTGTCTAAGTGTGAATATGTGTCTCACAGTGCCATCTGGTGATAATTCACTATCTCTGCTCTCTGAGAATGTTTATTGAAAACATTTGTCAACATTATTTCTGCACAGCTGAAACTGACTAATCAGTTTAAAAATATGGTTGTACACACTATTTCAAATCTAAGCTGGAACATGATTCTCAAGTTTTCCTTTGGTTCTCAAGCTTCTACTCCATCTTAGCTTTATCTGACACAGTACTGGGTAAACATCATTCCTGTATGACACAGTATCCAAAGAAATTAAAAAGTTAGATTTATACTAAGAATATCACATATCAATAATGGCAATATAATATAGCAATTCAAGAACAACAACTTGAAAATTGATTAGAAAGACAGGGATTGCTAACCACATGTTAAATAAAGAATTTTAGATATGGGAGAAATTAAAATTAACTAAGTTTACCTCCCTAATAATACACATTATTTTACTCTATTTTGTTTACCTGTAGAATGTTTTTACTTTGTTGTATGGCAAACATCTAATACATTGCTTGTAGATCATATTCTCATCTGCCTGGAGTTCCAAACAACATTTGGCACAACCTGAATATGTAATCATAGGCAGAGAAGCCAAAACACACTCCAGTGAAGTGTCAGCAGAGAAGATGAGTTGCTTGTACCGATCAGTGGAAATGGTAAACTTCAGTTCTAAGATATGGGCTTTCACTTGAATCACTCCTACAGAAACAATTCAAACCTGAATTAAGTTTTATTTAGAAGTAAAAGCAAAAGCAAGGGCTAAAGCTGATTCAAAACCAAAATTGCTATAAAAAACTCTCAATTTTTTCCCCTTTGTGAACACATGCTCATATTTTTAGAGATACTTTATGCAGTGAAAAATCCCGGTGGTTAAATATTATTTTAAAATGTATAAAAGAACTACACTTACAGGTACTATTTTAGTAGATGCCACTATAGAACGTGCCTGAATAAGAGAGAAAAAATTGTGCAAAGAATTTCCAAGTGATTTTTTTTTTCCCCGCTGTTTCAGAGACACTGAAAAGCACAGCTTTAGCAATTTAGCTTTTCACTATTTATATATAAACTAGAGTTAAATGCTGCAAAAACAACTTTGATCACTTCCTAGAATTTAACACCAACCATAGCAACCTTCTAGGTTTACCTGGGAGGGGATGACTGTGTAAAATGTCTTTTGTCCTTTTGTAAGAAGTTTTCAATAGCAGTAGGTATTTTACTCTTGCTTTGGAGGGTTCCAGTTTTTGAGAAACACTGACAAACTTTCAGTAGTCACGCCATTACTGGACTGGTTGGTGTGGACAACAAAAATCAGCATTTTCCCCTGTGTTACAAAGCTGTCTTTGCATGGCACCACACACCACACCTACCTCTCTCCCCTGGGCTCATGGGATGAAGGTTTGGCCAAGTACAGAGCAGCCTCCAGAATAAGTTCAGAATCCCAGACCTGGGCTCCCTTGAAAAAACAACCACCTTACCTCACCAACAGAGCATCTATTTTGCCTACTTATGCATGGCACAACAGACACTACAGAGCTATGGATATCATTTACCTGAGCATTTTTCTTCCAGGTGTGCCGAGAGCCTTGTCAACTCCATGAGGGATGTTTGACTTTTCTGAAACTTTTCTTTAAATTCAACTGCCCTTTTGTCATCATCAAACAAGCACTCATAGGATGACCATGGAGTTGTGTGCAGTTCCAAGTCACCTGAGACAGAACTACATTGGACCAGAAGGTATTTGAAGTCCCATATGTGATCTACAGAACAAAACAGCAAACAGATGAGTTTACTTTCTATACTGTGGTTAACTTAAAGCAAGCCCAGGTCACTTTCAAGACAGAGAAACAAATGAGAACACATTCTCATATGGTCAGCTCTGGTAACTTCATTTCAAGTCTGATGACATGTAAGTTATTTCCTTTCCTTATAAACTTTGCATGAGTTGTCCCATAACAGAAATTGCATTTCACCTCTACCAAATTCAGCTGTCAAGACAACTCAGCCTTTTGAAAAAGAAATCAGCTCTGAAATTTGCTGTCAGCTCTAATGCTGGCAAGGTCTCAGAGAAAAAAAATCTTCAAGTTATTAATCAACTTCAATTTTTTTATATGTCCCTGTTTTTTAATCATGTATCTCCACAATTATCAATTTAACAAAAACCTGCTTTATAAGTTAACTTATTTTAAAAGAATAAGACTCGGAATAAATCAAAATTTGGTAGTAGTCACTGCTGAAAAACAGGCTATGTAATTCTTGCAAGAGATGCTTTTAGTTAGTTACAGTTGGTCTTGATCTCAAGACCATCAGGATATAAAGCCTGACACTAGTAAGGTGGAAAGCAGAAAATGAAAATAAAGAGTAGAAAAAACCAGACAATTATAAGGAAGGCCCAAGAAAACTGGTAACACAGTTAACACTCATAGGTTTTTATAGTCACATAACCAGGCATTATGCAAATAAGTATATCTTGTATATAGATTCAAGCTTTTAAATATTTATGCCTTCTCAGTCTTCTAAAGTGCATTCAAATTCTGCTGCTGATGGCACAGCTTCTAAACACAGGAGATACGTTAGAATTAGCATAAAATATGTTACCCCTCCAAGAGGAGTATTTAAAGGTCAAATGGATAAATGTTACCAGCTAAACACTTAAAAGGCACTAATAGCATCACCAAAATCCTTTTACATCTACCAACAGGTACAAGGACTTTACCTTTTTTCCTCTGAAGCTGGGGGCACCAGGTAGCCCCTGCTCCCCACAGAACCATCTTATAGTGTTGATCCCTGTTCTGTTCTACCGTTAGAATAATTTTTCTTTGGTTGCCACCTCTGTAGCTATACAGAGATTCTGAAAAGAATTGAAGTTACATTATTTCTACAGTAAAAAGCACATAAGCAGACAAACCCCATGTGCCTCAGTATTAAGGAAAAATCATGGTGTTAGCACTTTTTATGGTACAATTAAAAGCAAAGAAGGATACACCTACGATTTCTTCATGACAGAAAATAATCTGATTTCTTCAGCGACAGGAATCTAGTTTGAGGGAGTGCATAAACTATATTAATTTACTTTTATCCATCTAAGTACTCAGTAATTGGACAACTCCCTTTGAAGCAGGAGGTATCTGAATATCTTTTCAACTCCCACTCATCCTGACTTGTATTGAATAGGAAGAAATTGTACTCAATCTCTCAGCAACTGTCATAATTGGAAGTTCCTCCAATACCTTCTGTAGAATACACTGAAAGAATCATTTCTCCAGAAGTTTTCACATAAAAAAAACGTATCGTCAGATACAAGGCATGCTAAAAGTATTAGCAGCAATACATACAAATTGAAACTATTAAGATCTCTACACCACTCTTATCCTGCATGTTTCAGTTCCACACTAAAACTACAGCATTTTTCATAAATAATTTTTGAACAAGAACACTTGCATGAAATATCTAACAGTTCCAAGATTTACATATTAGAGCAAATTACGAAGATTTCTATCCTCAAACTTCTGCATTTAAATCTAATAAACATGATATTGACAATATGGGCAGAAATTTGTATCTTACTAATTTAAGAGGAGAGTGCAATATGATCAAATTTTTGTGTAAAGCTCAAAGTCAAGCAGTGAGAAACATTTTGCCTTGCAAAACTACTATTTAAGTTTGACCACTTTCAGAAGTCCAGTGTATGAACTTACCTGTTAATATAGAAATATTGATAATTTTCAGGATTGAGTGTACCAAAGTATTTGGCTGGAGCTGATCTAGCTGCACATACTGAACATCATCCAGTCTCTGAACTTGTCTTTGTGGAATGTCTCTGAAGTGTGGAAATTCTGATGATATGTATGCCAATAAGCCATGGAGAACACCACCATCCACTACAGGATGAACTTATATGAAAAAAAAGGCAAAGTCACATACTATTTTTTATTCTTAGAAGTACAGAACTTACAACTTGTAAGTTCTCATAACATATTTACACTGACAAAATCAAAATTGTTTAAGAATAATTTTAAGGTAAGAAATTGCTGAGATATATAACACTTCATCTGAAATTAAACTGTACTTCAGGATATGATCAAGAGGAGGCAGACTTTAAAACACACAAAAAAATCTTGTATCATAGCTTGATAAGAGAAAGCTGTTCTTGATCACTGAGATCTGAATCTGCCTTAAACAGCTGGCAATAGTGGATATCACAAAGACAGTAAGAACAATGCAATCACAGTGGTACTTCCACTGTATTTTCCCCTCAGTCTCCAACCCTCCATGGCCTGCAACAAATTACTTTCCCTGAATGGAGCTACTTACTCCATTTTGCAAAAAATTTAATCCTCATGAAATCTGAGAGATCACATGACCAGGTCCTGGGAAAACTGCTCTTTCCTAAACTAAACTCAAGGAACTGGTTTTTTAGAGTTCAGAGTGGTAACCAACAAATTTTACCATCATCTCCACAGGTGTTCCTGTCACACTTTTCTATTGTGTTTCATACCTCTCAGTTGCACATATTTCCATTTTATCCTGTGTGTGAGGCATTGCCACAGTACTTGAATGCTATACTTAATGGAGTACTTGAAATAGCTATTTTACTGTGGTTTGCATGGAAACTTATGCACTACAATCTTACATTCTTTTGGATTGAGAGCTGAGCAGTTCCCCAGATTCAGTAACTGACTGGTAAATGTAGACTGTAGCATGACTTCTCCACACCAAAGATTCTCATACATTGTTATATCTGCAAGAAAGAAACAGCCTTATCATCTCATGTATGGACAATCCTGACGCGTATCATATTTTTCTTGACTATACAACCACTGTACATACAGATGTGTAAGGCACAGGGCTTGAAAGAGATCACTTGGAAACCCAGTGATTTTTTTTTAACCTACCAATGCCATTTACAATGGGTTCATAAAATTTTCTCATCAGTTTGATGTAATTCTTAAATTCATTAGCCTCCTAGTAGACACTGCTTAGGTCTGATTTGTAATAGGACTTGTACTTTTTAAGAACAACTGTTTTAAACCAGTGACACATTACAGAATATCCCTGACTGCCCATGGCTGTGACTGAGGCCAAACTTCAAGGGATAGTCAATGTTCCACTGGCAGGATGACTGAGAATTCAAATGATGTGATGTAAGAAAGCAACTTACAAATGCTTAGCCATAACTAGTTCCAAATTATTTGTTATATTCTTCTACTTCAAACAGGCATTTTAAAGATCCATATTTTAAAAAGGCAAATAAAAGAACCCTCACCTGTAAGCAGTACAATATCTCCAGGAAACACAGTGAGGGACCAAAATGCAGCACCACGCCACAGCACCACCTTTCTCTCAATTTCTGACTGGTCAATCACAACAATTGTTGCTACAGGAACTTTACATGAAGATTTTGGTTTAGTCTTCATCTGTATTTCTTTGATATGACAAGGATGTACAACTGTGACCAAAATATTATACTTTTGATTTTTGCTGCAGCAGTTCTTAAGTAGTGATAGTTTCTTTTGGAGTTTCTTGAACTCTGTCATCCTCTCTGGGTCCACTCTGACCCCAGAACCAGGTGGAGAAGAATTCAGTTTAGCTCTCTTGGATTTCAGCTGTCTTTTAAATGCTGAGTGAAAGAGATGAAAGGAATCTTCATACTTGCGGGGTCTTTTAGAAGAGTTCTTGTGAGAACAGTTCCCTTGAGAGCACAGTATTCCAGAGCTCAGTGGCTCAATATGGATTTCATTTACAAATTGTTCAGCAGGAACATTAAGTTCTTGAAACTTTTCTGCATTTTCCTGAGCACTTTCTTCTTGTTTTGTAGCTTTAATCCAACCATTTTCCCCATCATCCTCAGAACTGAAAAGTTCAAGAGAACTTGCATCCTCTTCCTTATATTCATTTTCAGTCATATTAGTAGTACATGTTCCAACACCAGAATCACATTGGAAGTGATCATACTGCCTTTCTTCAGCTTTCTTGCCTCCTTCTATTTCTGATAGTTTTATAATTCTTTCCTGCATCTCATTCTGATCCTGTGCAAAAACAGCTACCTGACACGAAGTCACTACACTACGAAATTCAGTGTCTGCTGACAGTGCAAAGTCTACACAGTCATTTGGTTCTTTTGGTTTGGACTCCTGACTTTTTTGGAAAAATATATCCATATATTGACTTAGATGTTCATGATGCTCACTTCTATGACCTGCCTGAAGTCCCACAGACCTTAGATGGTCACTGACCTGCTTAGTACTGGCAACCAAATCAGAAATGTCAGAGCTGTTAACTTCTGAATGCCTGGCTTGTCTCTCAGTGGGCTCTGGGCAGCAGCCACGTGATGGTTTCTCTTGTCCAGCTGATTCTGCACAGCTCTGGGGCAGCTGTTCACCTGCAGCCTGATTTACACCTGCAGGTGTGTATCTAGCTTTGGACACTTGACAATCAGAGCAAGTTAAATTTGTGGGGTTTTTAGATGTGCTGGTACAAGTTACTGTCCCAGGGGCAAAAGATGCCAAATCTTTTGCTTTTTCTGCCATGACCCTGCCCTGCTGAGAGCTGTCCCCACTTGCAGGGGCTCCTGTGACTGTGGAGCTTTCTGCCTGGAGCACTGAGGGGGCAGCAGCACCCCAGACCTTTCCAGAAACAAACCCACGTGTATCACACAAACAGTGGAGTTTTCTCCATTTCTCAGCAGTAGGGGCTGAACCACTTTGCTCCAATCCCTCCAGTGGGCTCGGAATACTGGGTGCTCCCATAAAAATATGAATTTGAGGTCTTTTTGACATTTTTGACTGCTGTGTAAGTTAGACTTTAAATAACTTGGTTTATGCAATAAGCACAATAATAAATATTAGCAAATGCAAAAAAAACCCAATTTTACTTTTTCTTAACAATTTTAAAAATACCTAAAATTCATGAGAGTATTTCATAGTTTAACTGGTAAAAACACTACTTGACTACTTAAGGTCTATAAAAATAGATGTACAAAATCTAAAAAAGTGAACTTATTTTATAAATATTTAACATTCATTTGTGTCAAACTCGCATAGAAAAATAATTTTACAGCAACACCGAATTTCTGATTCTGATACCTGGAAACACATTATAATGAAGTTAAAATTAAGTTTAATTACCGACCTATTTGTCTTCATTTATTTTTGCTAATTAAACAGTCAAATATTAATTCATTATTCAGTGCTTGACTTTAACTCATGTGAAATAAATGTCTGTAAGAAATCTTCACAGCATGGTAAGGAGATCATTTAATCTCCCAGAAAATTACAGTTTCAACTAAATGATTAAAACACTAGAGCCATTTAAAATTAAATTTGCTAGAAATACAATATTTTACATGCTGTTTTAGCATGAAACTACTGTTCCAGGCTACTACTGATAAATTATAATTATTTAATAACCACTAAGGGGTCAGGAAAACTTGAGCAGGCGATTTAGGATTTGCTTTAATTCATCCATGTGTATCAAACTACTCAAGAAATTACTAGCTTTTCTAGCTAATTACAATTAGCCCACTTAGGCAGCACACAAAAAAGACGACCTTTTATTTTTTGAAATTTCTGCTGTATAATTATAGTTTTAAAATATGCAGAAGCAGCTACAACTGTTCATTAAAATGCTGATTACAGCTACTTATTTTAGGAGGGCTGTTGCTACTAGAAGTTGCTGCAATAGGCAACTCTGCAGATGTAGAGAGCATCAGAAAATATTCGAGACCCAATCCAGCTGTAAATAGAAGGAAAAGACCATTGAAACAAACACAGCATTGAAAAAAATGCAATTTTTTTATTTAGCACTAATTAAATTAGCAACAATTTTCCTAACAACCCCACTAGGGGTCGATAAAACTGCACATTCATAAGGCTCATTGGAACATGGAAAAACCATAAACGTGCTGGAATACTGATCTCTGGTATATCATTGCTGTCACTGGAAAAGCAATATACAACCACTAGAATTAGATAGGGCAAAATACAAAGCAGCTACAAAACCCAGTGACTGGTATTGCTCACTTTTATGCTCATAACAAAATAAATACTACTTAAAACACTGGAGTGTCCAAATTTCTGCAGTTAAAATACATTTAAATCAAGTCCCATAAGAATGTAACTTTTAAAAGACAATACTCTAACCTGTGAAACCTTTGAGTTATATAAAGAATGATAATACACAAGTAACCAGAAGGACAGAATTTACAGTCAAAATTGAAGTAGTGGATCAGGTAAGGGAAAGACAAAGCAAAGGGATAGTGAGGTTGAATCCCTAAAGAAGTGATGTTTATAAGTTTTGTAGATAAAAGGCTACCTAATGTATGATATAAAAAGCTTAGTAACAGATCTATGACAAATAGAAAATGTTACTATCAGTTCAAATGATCTTGGTAAATGTCCAGTTATATAGTAATTTATCAGCCTTTCATTTTAAGTATCACTTCCCTTTTGCTTTTTGACATGTTTAAAGGTTTATAAGTTACACATAAATTCAGAAAGTTTTCTTAACTTTCCAGTTCTGTAACTTCTCTGAACTTAGGATTTGCTTTCCTGACTCATATTTTGCAGTGCCAGTACATTCAAGGCCAGGTTGGATAGGGCCCTGAGCAACCTGGTCTAGTGAAACATGTCCATGGCAGGAGGTTTGGAACTTGATTTTTAAGAACCTTTCCAACCCACACTGTTCTATGATTCTATGATCACACCAAAGGAATTGAATCTTGGTGTTATTTAATGATCACACCAAAGGAATTGAATATTGGTATTATTTAATGAATGTCTGCAGTTAAAATATAGTTCATATTTTCAAAACATAAATTACCTTAGGAATGGTAAATGACCTCTGCTGACTTTCTGATTCGTGTAATAATTCCACTACAAAATGACCTGCTTTGGCAATTTCCAAGTGACTTTTTGGGTCGAAGATGTCAAACTTCTTCCTGTACTAGGAATCATCAGTACCTTAAATCATTTAAGTCTGTAAATCAGAAAGAAAAAAAAAATTAAAGTTTACCTACATTCTCTGTACACAAAACTGTTTAAAGAACCTTTGCTTTGCTGCTTTAGAACAGAATTATTACACACTTTTGTTAGTGAAGTTCTGCAACTTGTTTTAAATAGAAGTCTGAAAGAACAATTCACTACAGATTTTAAAAAGATGAGCAAAAAAACTATCAATCATATTAGCAAAATTCCACTGCCACAAAAAATTCCATTTTATACTTTAGTTAAATTATCTGTGGGCAGACAGTGGGTTAACTACACCAAAGATAACAGGAGCTAAAAGCCATAAAGATACAACTGAAAACCTGAATGCACATATCCATTATACCTGTTAATTATTACACCATTTCCTAATTTGTGGAAAGGTGCTCTATTTCTAACAGCCAATGAAAGCCAAGCTTTTTATCTCTGTAATGGTCAGAGTCTGATTGACGGGTCAATGATCTATTAAAAAACAGTAACTACATCAGCAAGTTTTACACTTGCAAGACACTGCAACTTCAAGTTTAATATACAGAAATATATTATGCTACATAGTGTATTTCCTCCAATCGAAACAGTAAGACAGGAATTCTACATTTAAAGGTTTTTAAAATGAACTGTCATTAACAGATTGTTAATCTCTAATGATTTGCTGCACATAGAACAAAATTAAAAATAGCTTTAAAATCCTCTTCCCATAGTTACTCTAGAAATGTTCTGATGCTACATATATGACCTTAAAGTACCCCTAAAATACCCTAGAAATACTCATTACTTTTGTTCCATATTTTACAACTCATTAATAGCATTCACTCACCATGATAATCAATAAACATTATGCCAAGGTAATTTAAGAAGGTGACACAGCTTCAGCTTCCTATCATTCCTGAATATTCACAGTAGCCAGGTGCCTAAATCTTTGTTTTGAGAAGTTACATCCAAATAGTCTCATTAAGTCTTTATTTAAGCCCTGTACACTAAAAGTAAACCACACTAATTCAACCTCTAGTTAAGAGTTTCTTTATATCTGTTACACACTACAAAGCTTCAAGCTACAAATAAAATTACAGAAATAAAAGACAGCAATGGATCAGAAAACCAAGGACTACAGCAATATAATGCAGAAGTGTACCTGCTTTCCCTTTCAGAAACACTAAAGTTTTAGGAGATAAACAGTGTATTCTTTTCACTTTCTACTTTGATTTGCTGCAGCTTAATGACGAACATCCTAAATGGTAAGTAGTTAATGACTTGATCCCTAAAATATGCAAGAAAACATTATATTGTCCTTTACCTGGTGAAAAGCCGGCCCAGTAAGTAATAAATACATAAAGTAGAATATTCTTTAAATTCTAAATTTTAACTTCTATGGTTCTAACTCCCTTATTTGCAAACTTGATTTTATACTCCTCCTACATGTAGTATAAAAAATTAAAGAATTGATTCATTTACCTTAAACAGAGGAAACTGAATTATTCATAGCCATCTTCAGAGTATTTAGTTTCAGTTCAATTCAAGCTGTAGGATTGTTTGCCTGGGCTTTTCTGTTTTTGACAGCTCAACCTGTGTGATTCTGGAGTAAAAAATCTACTAAGACACTTGCCAACCAAAGGAAAACCAGAAAAACTTCTTGATGCAGAATTCTGATTACATCACAGGAAACTCTTCTGGCACTTTCACCATGCTGGTCAAATCTCCCTCCAAAATTCAACGTGATCTTTTTAAAAAGCCAGGTACTGCAGCTGTACAGTAACTTTGACAGAAGAAACAGCAAGTAGTAACAGTTTCATACACTTAGAAACTGAAACAACTCTAGGATGAAGTGATGAACACATTGCATGTTTGCTTGCAACTTGTGCAGGAAAAACAAGGTTGATCCTTCTGCCAACAACTTCTGCTGGCACTGAAAGTGAATCAATATACCAGTGACAGCACCTATCTACTAAATCAATAAGCTTGGTCCAAATACATAGTAAGAGGAACACAATGGAAAATAAAAACTGACAGTAGAAATCAAGCTAAGCAACTTGTAGCTGAAGCAAACTTACTCTACGTAAGAGTGAGGGATGTATCATGTGGGCTTAAAAGAAGAATATACGTGTAAGTGAATGGCAGCTCAAGGAGATTAAAGTAGATTGCATTAGCCAAGGCTAGTGGGACCCAACAAGAAGTCAAGGGAACACAGATGTGGGAGAACATACACATGTACACATGGGCAACTGGGGGAATGGATAGGTCTTATTCCTGTCACCCGTTTTTTTGCGATTGTTGCAATCACTGGATACCTTTTATCTGAATGTTAATACAAGGTTTCAGGTAAGGACTATAGTCCTGCCCATAACTGACCTGTTTAACCAAATGCAATTTTACACCAGGATGGTTATTTGGCCCACATAATAACACCATGTTAGCACATGGAATACTGTGCACAGAGGCTGCTGTCAACCAGACCTGATGGTATAGCAAGAACTCTGCTACCTGATATCAAAATTGATGAAAATCACAAGCCTTCATTTGCCTACAGCAGTATCTGTAATTCATAAAAAGTTACTTCCAAATGAGGTACTTAGATTATTATTGACCATAAAATAATTCCTAGTAGTACTTACTATTTAAGTTACATAGCAGCAATACTAATCTATTCAGTATTTAGTTCCACTCACTGGCTATTACCAGAGGACTATAATACCATTTGGCCTTAAGATAGGTACAGCTGGTTTACAAGTACATAAAACCTGTATTCAGCAATATGTAGCCATAAAACACAAGGTATCCAATTTATTTTCCTTATTTGGAGCACTTTCAGTAACAAGATGATTTTTAGAATATGGAACACCTATGACTTAGGTACCACAATAGAAACCTTCCTAAATAGTCCTGCAGCAGCAGGGAAATAATTTAAATCAGAAATCAGTGTTCTAAGAAGTTCCACAACCTGACACTGTAAAACAAGTTAAATCAAAATACTGAGTAAGAGAGGCACTAACTATTACTGAACTATTAAAGTACAAAAAGAAGGCAAACAATCAAATGGCATTGCTATTGCTAATATTTAATGTGCATCTACTTGGCTGCAGGATCAGGGCCTGTGCTTTCTTAAGTTGTGCTCTAGAAGGAGAATATTTCCCTGGATCTGAAACGAAGACATTTCTTCTGCAAATACAAGCTTAGATCATATAAAGGCATCTACTGAGCAGCTGCATCAGCCATTTTAGTTTTAAATCAGTATTTTTTTGGAACCAAATGATGCAAAAATCTGAACACTGATAATACATTTTCAATTCAGCCACTGAGATAGTCTTCATTGTGTTTGAAAATTGGAGTAAAGGTAGTAGGCTTTTGTGATTAACTTGATAACTCTTTCCTCACTGCTTTTGTGCCTTTCAAGATGGCCCCTTAAGTAAATGCTATTTATTGATTTTTGTTTTGCAATACATAAAAACATAATTAAGGAGATATGAGTATCCAGTGGCTGCTACAAACAAAAGAAGTTAAAAGTTCTAGAGAACACTGACCTTTTGAGTAGAAAAGAAAGATAAAGGTAAAAGGTCAAAGATACACAAACGTGCCATGCACGTTTTGCTGAGGAACACTCATTCCCCAAACCTTTATCTTTGTGAACTATTTTAACAACTAAACTGCTATAGCTTCTGTCAAGAAAGATACTGTTCTATATATTTCAGCATATTAAAAACCCTCACAATATTAGTATGGCATCACTGTGGTTTTTTTTTAGNTAAAATACAAATTCATCACTATTATTTTCTCATCTTTACAAAAGCCTTACTCAAAAAAGATGAAGTTTTATAACAAAAACCTGGATGCTGACTGCATGTTCATAGACAAAAATGGGATATTGTCACTGTTTTGGACAACAGCCAT